>CM063504.1:31049867-31122367 GCA_032207245.1 Pardosa pseudoannulata | reverse complement strand
GTTCCTTAGGAAATAGGGTTTATTTCGTTATGCTGTGTATTTCAAGTAGGTCCTTATAAAAGGTTACTTTGGTCCTTAGAAAGTCCTTAATTTTTGTTCTGGAAAAAGAGTGGGAACCCTGTCATTACAAACTAAATTACCAATTGTATGTATAATGTATATCCAAAAAGCATTCTGACGTTAGAAAAGTATGTGGTGGATATTGCATAGCAATACATTTGTGCCCCTACTGTACAATCCCAAGCCGAATGATAGCCGAATGGTTAGGGCACTGACCTTATCAACCGCAGTTCGTGGTTTCGAGTCCCACTGTGGCATGGATGTTTGTAGCCGTTCGGAATTGGCTTAAAATAGTAGGTCCCGGTCTCATTATCCCTCGTGTTGCAAAAAAGTAGACTGCAGTGCTCCCAACCAACCAATCTATACCAGTGGCGTGCGGTAGGTTTTCATGCAGGGTGTGCAGAGAACATGGATTTTCTAATAAATCTTTAATTATTGTGACATCTGAGTTCTCCATTCTGAAACGGGTTATTTATTATGAATATAAATTTAAAGATTACAATAAATAAAATATTTACCTACGAGTAGTCGAGTTATAACTATAAAAACAGCTAAACTTATTAGAATTCTACTAGCACTGAAGCAAAAATCATGTCTTTTGTTGTATGGTGTCATATCGGCGCCGAAAAAGCAACGCTTCGGGCTTCCACGAAAAACTTATAAGTTCAGCAAACTTAGCACCACATGGAGCCCGCCGCTGCAGTGCCTCATCTGGATGCTCATTGGTACCGATAAACCGAACGTCTATTCCACGTGCAGAAGATTTCACTGCACGCTGGCACAATAGAGCGAACTGTTTCTTGTTCAGTCAGAGGATTAAATTATATTTATTAATTGTTTTTAACATTTGGAAATCATATATTCTGTAATAAACATCTTGACAATTTTTAAAACCAAAACCAGGAATATGGTGTTACAGATATAACTTATATACTGTCTGTAAGACACAATGAATTGTAAATTTTGGACTGTTCTGTTAAAATAAGTTTCTTTTTTGTCTAAAAAAACATTGTTTTTCAGTGAATTATTTCAATAGATATAATACATCACCGAAATTACTTTATCACACTAAAACATTTCACTTTATATTGATAAAATACTTCTTTTATATTTCCATGAAAACAATATCTTACAATATATAAATTTAAACATTAACCGTCTGCAAAATCGTATGGCCAGTTAATCAGTTGTAAAACCAAAAGCGCTTCAGCACGTAAGTCCCCGCTCTAATATAACGTTTAATAAATCGTACCTTTGGATGATTCTGAATGCCAAGTGCAAGAAAAATTGCTGCACTTGCCTCAGTGCTATAGTATGCTGCTATTCTCTAGTAGCCCATACATATAAAGCGTGATTTTCAATTTAGTGAGCAGGGTGTACACATCAAAACTTCCTATGTTCGTTTGCTTTTGAACGTGCTACGTGGTGCAGCACCTAGTACTGCACGCACTGCGGGAATACAAGAAAGCAAATCAACATAATATTTGAATATATTATAAATAATATATATTATATACCATATAAAGATAGGTAAACATAGGTGCAGAAAATTATTGTCCCTCATAATTTTGCCAGGGTGTGCAGTGCACACCCTGCACGCCACTGATCTATACAATTCCAAACAACTACTGTGAACTCTTTACTTTGTTAGCATATAACTTATAAACTATATTAACACTAAACATACCATATAACGAGTCTAATGACCCATAAGGTTTATGTAAAAAATGCGATGGGAAATGAATTAAAAATTCTTATTCTTTGTGTTTGCAATACATAAAAATTGACTATACAATTTTGTTTAATTATAATCAAGTTCATTTTCTTATTTCCTTCCAATTTTCATACATTTATAATCAGAAAAAATAAAGTCCGATCATTTGACCGGCTATAGTAGAAATAGGTATGAATTAAGTATTGGTAGGTTTAGTGTTAATAATGTAGAATTATTTAATAACTAGCATATAACCCGTCATATGACGGGATCATAAAAATTTTTAATTTTCTAGAATTGGGAAAAACTTTATGAGGTAGGTAAAAGCACGCCACTGATCTATACAATTCCAAACAACTACTGTGAACTCTTTACTTTGTTAGCATATAACTTATAAACTATATTAACACTAAACATACCATATAACGAGTCTAATGACCCATAAGGTTTATGTAAAAAATGTGATGGGAAATGAATTAAAAATTCTTATTCTTTGTGTTTGCAATACATGAAAATTGACAATATACAATTTTGTTTAATTATTAAGTTCATTTTTTTATTTCCTTCCAATTTTCATACATTTATAATCAGAAAAAATAAAGTCCGATCATTTGACCGGCTATGGTAGAAATAGGTATGTATTAAGTATTGGTAGGTTTAATGTTAATAATGTAGGATTATTTAAGAACTAGCATATAGCCCGTCATATGACGGGATCATAAAAATTTTTAATTTTCTAGAATTGGGAAAAACTTTATGAGGTAGGTAAAAAAAAAAAAGGTTTGTTTTTTGGCTGAGAATTATCTAGTACATGATCAATAATTTGTTTATCTATACTGACCGCATGTTAATTAACAATCTTAATTTATCTTGTTATATAATGTGATAAGATGGACAGCAGAGGTTTTAATATTGACAGTGATTATTTGGTGGTATATATGAATGATGTCCAAAATTTAGCGAATCGATTGCAAACCGTGTGGTTATGTATTAAAAACAAACACACAAACAAACTTCTTAATTTTCAAAGATATATTACTTAAGCGCTAGATATTTATTAGTCCGTGAAATAGATTCCTAGACTTTTATGAAAATAATTTATTGTTAATACTGGTTATAAAAGTTTCCATGAAACAAAAAATAATCAATGATTAAATTTTAAATTATCACATATGTAAAAACTCCTCAGCGCAACAGCCCCTAAGGAGCCAGGGCCTACAGTGCCAATCTCCGTTTACGTGACCAAGGACCCTGAGGTGCAAAGAATATGTTCCGGTTAGGTGGTGTTGGCATTTTCAGAATTTTAAGCATAAAATAACCCATTTAACTGCCAACTTAATTTTTCTTAAAATCGCTTATTTTCAGTTAGTTTATTTAATTTCCTTCCGATCCCGAGAAACACCCCTTCCTACTATTGACGTAATAGTCACAGCCAATCGGAGAATTTAGCGGCTGTAGCATACTTGGCTACGGAGTGAGCGTTATGCAAATTAATATATAGCCTCGAGAAATGTGTTTGGTATATGTATGTGTTATGTTTATCAGGTTGTTTTTCCCCCTTCCTTTAGTAAGAGTTAATTTCTGTTTAGTTTAGGTTAGGACTGGTTAGAATTGTAATTTACGTGTTTGAGTTGTTCTTTTGTTTTGACAATAAAATTGTTATTGTTTACCGATTTATCGTGTTTGTCTGCACTAATCCAAAAGAATAGGCAAGTAAGCTTAGCAGGTGGTCAATCTTACGCGGAACCTTCATCGTTTAGCTCCCAAGCAAGCTTGGTGCTCTGTTCATCTACCCACTGAAGGGGTGAAAGACTGAGTCAGCCTTGCCCAGCCCGGTGATCGAACCTTGGACCTATGTTGTGGGAGCGCGAAGCACTACCCCAACGCCACTGGCCTTCATCACATATTTGCCTAACCTGTTATTTAAGCCAAATATACAAGAAAATTATTTGTGTAATATCTAAGCCCCGTGATAAAATATATGAAAATAATGCAGACGATATTTAAATAATTTAAAATAAGAAATGATTAAATGAGATGGTTAAAGAAATGTTAAAAAAAATATTTAATAAACCAGTAGCCAATACAAATAACAATCGAGTTCATTCTCGTCTATTGCGAGTGAATTTCCTATCTTGAACCAACTGCTTTGTTACTGGAATGTATTGGAATACACTACTAAAAACCTTGATGCAGATGTGAAAATCTTCAAGAACAAATATTCTGGCTTGTGTTTGTATCAAGTCTAAGACTAAATATGTGAAACACATATCAAACAAATGCAATAACTTGAAAAAATATTTTATGGGGAATATTTAAGATGTCTTTTGGCGATCTACGTTATTGCACGTGAGGAAAAAACAGTATCGCTGACAGGGATATATCGGCAGAGCCGAATTTTAATATTGTTATTGCAATACTTAAATTATATCAATATTTGATGATTATTAATAAACAGCCCAGCTCTACTGGGCATTAAGATTCTTCACATGGCTTTTAAAATTTTTTTAAAGCTTTTTAAAAAAGATATAAGAAAACACACACCTAGAATTGACTTAAATATATAATTTGGGATAAATATTTGTCTACATAGTGAAGCTTGATTTTTGCCCATGGATCTACTTTGAAAATACCTAGCTAAAGAATTAATAGCAGATAACAAAATATGATATGGTATCATAAAATAGCTGGCAAAGTACAAAAGAAATAGAATCAAGAAAATGCGTGTTAAACAAAGACTAAAACTTTATAAAAAATATATAAAAAGCTTTATTTTTATCAGATAAATCTAATACTAGTCACACAGTAAAAATTAAATACACAGGTATTAAATATAAGATTTATAGGTAGCATAATATAAATTTATTTTCATAAAAATTTGTAAAATACTTTTAGAAATGATATACAATTTAAAAATCAACGTAACATATATAATTTGGAATTAACATACTTCTATCATACATAAAAACTGAATATAATTTAATACAAAAATAAACCATACTTAAAACAATGTATAATTTTAATTTGGTAATAAAAATATATTATCTTTAGATTCATTATTATTTGGTTTTAGAGGATGGAGCATACACATATAAAAAATATACAAAGGTAGCAAGATAAAAATTGAATATTCACATGTTTCATTTAAAATTTTTTAAAGCTTTTGAAAATGATATAACAATACAAAAATACACATCTAAAATCAACATAAATATATAATTTGGAATAAATATTTGTTATATATAGTGAGCTGCACACAATCTAATAAATAGCAAAAATTCACAACACTAAAAAAAATCTATAAAAGATTAAAAATTTAACTATGAATAAGGAGATATTTATTTAAATTTATTCTTATTGAAAATCAAATAAATACTTTAAAATTCAGATCCCTAGATTATATGACTGATTTTCTTTTTAAAAAGATGCCTTATTCAAAACAACTATCTTGTCGAGAGCTATTCAAGTCAGTAAAGCTAATGTCATTCAAAAAATCACTTATAGCAGAACAATTCAAATCTTCTTGATTGGGGCTGCTAGAATGGGTCTTCTTATAATCACCGGATCCTTTCTTGTTGATTTTACACAAGGATGAAAACCCAATGCCCATTTCTGAGTTGTTGTCGATTTCTGAATCTTCTAATTTGGATTTGAGCCAGTGGCAGCTTAAAATAAAGAATAAACTCATTCATGGCATGAACAGGAAAAACATTTAAATAATTACAGCAAATGGAATTTTCTGGATTAATCTTTTGACTGGCACAACCATGAAACCTTGCAACCTGTTTGTGTCCTTAAAAGTTTGAATGTAAAATTTTACCTCTCAAAGAAGTGTTTTAAAATGCTTATTTTTTTAAAACTATTACATAGTTACTTTCTCATGTACTTACATTTATTACATCCCACTAAATCTCAGTGTACCGAGGTACTTTCTCACGGTGATCTGCACGTGCATGCACAGCTGTGGGAGGATTTTCCTAGAGGAATTTAGGACTCCAATTGTTCACGTCAAGTTTAGGGACCCCTGCAGAGAAGGTATAGATCACGGAATGGCAGCGTAACGGTCAAGCTCGCACAGAGATGTAACCGTGAGTTATGGGAGCAGGGGCTAAAAAGTAATGTCAGCTTGCACAAAAGGGGCTACTTTAATGAGCCCACCTGCACTCCCGAAGGGCACGAGATGTGGGAAATTTTCCCGAAGACATGGGATTGGATAGGAAGAAAAAAGGGGCGTTGGGGCCAAGGTGAGGAGTTTGTAAACGAAGTTAAGGAGAGGAGTTGAAGTCGGGATTTGAAAGAAGTGGGACAAGAATCCACCAGCATCGACTCGTTCCATACGCCCGAACACCCGGACCGACTCACAGTATGAGAAAAGCCTCTACCTGACCCTCTGCACCAACTGAAGACTGACATAGGGAAAAAAAACCCTGCCTGCTCCCCTGTGCCTTTAATGGAGGTAATTTATAAAATAATATTTACAGTCGCTTAACTTAGGCCTCTGTTAATAATAATAACTCCTTATAAAGAGAATTGTGATAATTATAGTGTAAATAGAAGACATAAATAATTGATGATTATGATATATGATAACCAAGGATCTATTTGTAAATGAATGTACAGAATAAATGTCTGAATCTCAATATAAAGTATTATATTCATTCTGTGTTTCCCCCTTGTAACGAACACTGGTGTATAAGTTATAAGTACATTACAACACTCAGAAAAATGGGAGAAAGGAAAATTCACCGAATTGCTTTTCAATTAGCTTATTTCCCTACAGACAAACACTTTGGGTTAACCCTTCATTTGACAAGATGATTTTTCAAATATTTTTTAATTTCTGTTATTTTCCCATGTCTGTATAGACATTAGGATCTCTGTAAAATAAACAAAAAATATATATCATTTTCCTTTTTTGAGATAATTAAAGTCCACTGTGGCGAACACTGACAATTAGGTTATATAGTAGTTATAAATATACATGGTGTAGCAGCCAGACTTAGCCAAATTAAGAGTAAAAGAATGCTGAATTGAGAAAAAGCATTTTACAAAAATGCCTTTAATAACATCTTAGATTAGTTTCATTCAGAGTAGAATGGTTAATTATTTACAAATGAAACCTACGAAGAGTGGGACCTACAACTTAAGGTGGTTGGTTATCAACCATATTGGATTTATCTAGCTCCATGCTAACCTATAGGGAAAATTGTTCTACTTTTCGGAATTTTGCATTTGAAGATTTCTTTATACAAATATTAGTATAGAATTTAAGATTCTCTACAGTTATGCATGATTAAAATATTAAATAAAAAAATTATTCAATTTTAAATTATTTGCAAAAATATTACATCTAGTTTTCCTTGAACACAAATGGTGATATTTTACCAGCAACAATCTTTAAAAAGAGTTATGCACAACCATGGATAATTTTCTACTCTATCTTGGGTTAAAATTTATTTAAAGATATCTTTAAATGTGTATCACTCAGTAGAACCATTTTCCTGATATATTAAAGCTGGAAGTAAAGAAAGTATTGCTATTATAATACTTTCTTCAGATAAAGTAAATAATTTTTAAAATGAATAAAATTTATGAATTATATACTAGTTTCTATTAATTTTTCAGTATTTTTGGTCAGTTAATTAAAGAGCATTAAAATATCTCAAATTTATACTTCTTATATTTATGCAAGCTATTTATTAAAAAATAAAGTGCATGAATAAGTGAGTTTCAGACTGCCAGCAGCTACTGGCATTTACATATATGGGACACACTTAGGTTTACACTAATTTTATATTTTCAATATGAAGTTACAATATAAAAGAAAGTTAACAATTTTGTAATGAATTAACAAAATACAAAAATGCTTCTTAATGAGAAAAGTTATATTGGCATTCTAATCATATTCTAATCAACAAAGTTATATTAGTAATTCAGTAATTAGGAAACATTAAATCTATTTTTATAGGAGGAAAAGAGAGGAAGCTAGAGATACATATATTAGAAAAGAGTATTCATACTCTCTGCTTTTGTAGTAAATAAATACTTAATTAAAAAACAAATTTAAAAAAAAAACACCATTTTAATATTAAGCAACAATACTTTGATGAGATTAAAATTCTTGTGTCCACATAGGTTTTATGAAGTTAATGTATTTTATATGAAGAAAATTCAAGTACTTAGGTTTAGATATTTTAATATTAATATAATTAGTCTCAAAATTTTTATAACTTGAATTTATTTACAACAGTTAAAATATTGAAATCAGCATGTGAAACTCTTTGAGAGAATAATTTTGGAAATAATACAATATTCAAATACAATACAAAATGTAAAACTTATTTTATGCTTAATGAATAATAAATAATAGTATTAAATTAATAATCTTTGATTACCAATTACTTACCTTAAAATACACTTTGTTAAATTAAAAAATTGTAAACTTACAGTTTCAAAATTGAGAACTCTCCAGCTGGTCTTTGTAATGAAATAATTGGCATTGGCACATTATTTAAAAATATTCCATGTCCCCCATTTCCAGTTATAAAAGAATTTACCACAGATATTTCTGTATAACTATCAGTTGAATTAGCAGCTTCTGCATCAATAGTTATTCCATTCTTTTTACAGTTGGTGACATTTGAAGATACCAGATGCAAACAGCTTAAAGATCTCATCTGAATACCATCTTCCTGTTGAAAGAAAAAATTGTAATATTACAAAAGTTAATCTAGATTTGAAAATTGCATCATCAGTAGTGTAAGCTATTATGAAGGACACCAAATAACTAAAAAGTACTAAATAAAAATCATTATTAAGGATTAAAAAAATAATGAAATTGTCTTTAAAATTATTAAAAATAAATGTACATTCAGATAAATTTAAAAATTTAATACCAATACAACATAAAAACTAATTATAACCAATATAATACAAAAACTTTTAAAATACTGAGTAATATTTTCTAATATTTCAACATGAGTTTTGTGTGTTTTAATAAACAAATTTTGAGACAAAGCCTCCATGCTAAATAATGAACTTCTATGAATGCTTTTCCTCAAACGATATTCTACATAACTTTTATTTAATATCTATTTCATAGTTGTAGCCAATTTTTTAGGGAAAGAACCATATCATGCTTATATTTACGAAAAATATTTAAACAATACTACTAATGAGTATTTTAATGACAACCGATTTTATTCTACATCATTAACATAAGACTAAATAAAAAATTTGTTGATGAAACTGCAAACATGCACATACATATAGATGGGTTATAAATAAAGTGGTGGCAACATTGTCCAGAAAGTCACATATCAGCCAAACACAAACAGGATATACAATCTATGAAATGGTGCTATTGTCTATCTTTAAAAAACATAATATAGTTAATTAGGATTAGTTAAACAATAGTTACTATGAGAGGTTTGAGTGGACAGCATTGTATCTACTGTTCAAAGTCAAATTTACAAAAAGTGGTAAGTGGTCCAGAATAAAAATCAAGGTTGTCATGGTGAAAAGGAATCGGAATATTAACAAGGATTATGCAAAGCCTGTGCCTTGATGTGAAGCTTTATTAAAACATTGTATGTACGACACGTACTAGTACATTTTCTGACAATTGATACTTGAGCGTCTGATCCGTACTAGTATATTTTCTGACAACTGATACTTGAGCATGGGTCACATACTAGTACGGGCTAGTATAAAAACATGATTTGTTTGTGGGTACAAAAATAACGGTATATATAGAAAAATGAAGTCAAATGTTCTTGTCTTTCATTTTTTTTTAATGTAAAAATGTTTATATATAACATAATTCGAAAAAATATACTATTTCTATTTGATTTTTCATACTTACAATACTATTATAAATTTATCCACTAAAAAATATATTTTTTGTGTAAAAAAATCTTATGGTTATTTATATATTTCTATTTATATATTTGTTTATATATTTCAATATAAAATACAAAAATTTGTTAAAAAAATTAAAGGATTTTCAATCTATTGGGATTTAATTGAATAACTTAAATTTACGTGCAAAACGAACGCTTCAGGTACAATTCTGCAGCAAAGTGTACCTGCACACAATATGTTAATGTATAGCACAGTTTTACAGTAGATGAAAGCTTTTAGCACAAGTCTAATGAAACTGTAGATTTGCACTGCAGAGGCTGGTCATCTATTCAACATCAGATTCCACAGAACATAGTCTTTCCATTACCTGGGAATTGTTAGTAGAAGCTGTTTCAATCATCAAACTGTAATTTCATTAAAATTTGATTTCTTCCTATGTTGTCCCTACTTCCTTTACAAACCCCATATATAACATATAATATTATTACTAAATATTTGCAATTATTGGTCATTACTGCTGCATTGTTGGCAGAAGTTTATTTTACTTACATTATTAGAAACAAGTATTACAATTTTAGTCCATCTCCTTTTGTGTCTATGACCTTGATTCATTACACAAGTAAATCAGAAAAACATGCAAATGTCCTGTGGTTATTCTTAATCCATTAATGCCAAAGTAGCATTTTTTATTAATTTTGTTATCTTATTCTGCCAACACACTTTAAGTTTTATCAAATAATTAAATAAACATACATCTCTAACAAGGTAAGTAAGATAGTCAGTAATGGGTGCAGTGCTTTTGATTTAAAGAGACTTTGAACAAGCCACTATTTTATAAAATTATACATATTTTTCATTGAAACCTAATAAAATAAAAAATACTTGAAAGTATATATTTTTTAATGCTTTAGCAATTTTTAATACTTGTAATTTAGTCAAATTTTAATTTTTTGCCTACTTAGTATTTAAATCTATAAAATGTCATAAAACATCTGTCATGCAAGCCTACCACACATTTGCTGCATTTATGGTACATTGTTTCTTCCACAATGGGCCCATTGTGCCCAAGTTTCTTTAGTAATAGCACAATGCTTCTCTCCAAAAACAAACAAACAAACAAACAAAAACAAACAAACACACACACACATATGCATTATGTTCATTATTACTGCTTATCCAAAATTGGATAATTAGAATTTTATTAGTAATTTCATAAAAACTTATATTTGCATATTCTACTGAAAAGTTTTAGGACTATTTATAAACAAATCCATTGACAAAATTTCACATTTAAAAATAAAGTAGTTTTGATTGGTTATTTATTACTAATCTTAGGTAGTACTGTATTAAAATTATCAAACTCTAAGCTTATTGATGAAAAATTAGTCAAGTCTTATGTAATTTTCCAACACTTCTAAATTTGCAGAGGCGTCAGAGGATTGATGAAGTATTCAGGTTTCATAACACTTCCACTTCGAATGCTTTTAGTTTAAATTTTATTAATAAAAAATAATATATGCATTGACTTATTGCATAAAATATTACATGTAAATTAGGCAAGCTATAGAACAGCAGCATAAGTTAGAAGTGCTCCCAGCCAACAACGCTGAACAGGCTTAAATATATACATGCGGTAGGTCATTTACATATGGTTTTCAGTCATGGTTAAAAAAATCTGACTGAAAGTTAAATGCATCGGATGAATAACATTAAATAAGAATGAGGACAAGTTGTAAGGAAGAAATATATATTTTTTAATTTCCCAACACATATCAATTAATAATACTAATAACTTTATAGCTATTATTAACTGATAGAATGCAAAAAGAAATTGGGTACAATGTAAAAAGTAACATAGCATAGTACCAAATTGATAGTAATGGTCAATTGCCAAGCATTTCATTTTAAAACAAAATCATCTCATTTAAGAAAAAAAAAATATAAATATATTTGCTGATAAATTTGTTAATGTACAGCAAATTATATCTTAAATAATTAATGAAACTGGCCTTTTTACTTAAAATTGGGAGAAATTGTTTTTGCACATAACTCCAAAATAAACTGTATACACTATCGATTGTGCTAACAAATTAAATAAATGCTTAAAAATACTTTTGTATAGAATTCATATAGAAAATGTAGTGTCAATGAGTTTATATGGTACATTTTTAAAAGCATCCCTAAAGAGTGACAAAGGACTGGATTGACAAGAGGGCTTGATATCAAAGAAAAAAAAAAGTTTTACAGCTCAAAAACCTTATCAATATATGGAACAAAAATAATAAGACTTACAATTGAATTACAGATAGTACTGTTTTCAATAAATGCCAGGGATCCTCCTAGCAGCAATATACCAATAGAAGCCCCATTGCTATCAACTACACAGTTATTAAGCTGTATTTCTCCATGGTGAACTACAAGAGTGCTCATCAATCCAGACTTTGATTTCAGGGTAACATTTTTTATATTTAAATTAGGAGTGCAACAGTTTAGAAAAACCTCACTATTTCCAGTTGCTTCTAGAATTATATCTGATCTTGGTCCAATACCTATAAAAGTAAATAGAAGTTGAAACATAAATAAGTATTTTGTAAGCTTATGCTTTTATAACATAGAAAATTCTAAAATTCAACATTTTAGAATTACTGGAAGCAATTTTATACTATAACATATAAACAAAGTAAAAAGCAGAATTCCTTGCAGTGTAGTAATTTATTTTGCTGTAACAGAATATTATTCAATTTCTACAAGTTTAACAAATATTTTAGGTCAGGGCTGTCCAACTGGCGGCCCGCGGGCCGCATCCGTCCCGCCAACACATATTGTGCGGCCCGCCTTCTTATTCAGCATATTTCTTTTTCCGAAATTTTATGGTATCAAGAAGCATCCGAGACTACCTTTCTTGGTCAAACCGACGTCCCCGAAGTTTCCTCTTGATCGCTCTTCACTCCTTTCATTGTACTAAGGTACAGGACATCCGCAGGTCAAGGTCATGAAGTTCTACCCTGCACGCTGGTGTTCAAACAAATTCCTAGAAATAATATTGCCTTTCGTTGGCAATACCAGGCGAGGGGAAAAGGCGGTGGAAACAGGGAGGGAAGTGAGAAACATTTCAGACAAGTAAAACCTGCCGCAATTGGTTAAAATGAAAGTCCGCCTTCACTGCTGCTGCGGCCTTTGTTGATTTCGAAAAAGACATCGAGAGCTTGCATTCGTCAATACTCCGATAAGCTTCCAGATTTTTGATATGAAGTAAACCTCTCTTGTACCTGTTACCTCCCACTCTTAAAAGTGTGAGATAGATAACTAAGTTATCGGTATAGATAGAAAAAAGGTTGTGCGCAGTGGAAGCTTAAAAATAATGACGGCTAAAGCAAGTAATAACTATAATATTTAATGGAACATACCAGCCTTGGTATCTGTACAAAATAAGGTTGCTACTCACAAACCTTAAAATAAAAACATACTTGACAAACGAAACCTTGAAATCATGCAGCGGTTAAAAAAAAAAAAAAAAAAAAAAAATAAGTCCGACTGCGGTAGCTTTAAACACGGCTTCACCGATACACCGGTCTACCTCCTCGGCTGTGTGCGGCAGGCGTCTCCACTTCACCTCGAACTCTAACTAGAACTCAGATTACTTCACCGGGCGAAAACATCGACTTTTATTTGCCGGGTAACATCTGCGGCGCCGATCTCCACCGCCCGGCACACACAACAGGGCTAAAAACTTCATTATAATCTATACCCTTTCGTTGTCGAAAGCCTTGAGCTACTAATCGAGCTTTATACTTAACGATTTCGCCTTCCTCGTTTTGTTTAACTCTGTATACCCATCGGCATCCGACACCTTCCCGTTCTCAGGTTTAGGAACTAGTTTCCACACACCGCGATTCATGATAATTTCAATCTCCTCGTTCATCGCCTGCTGCCAGTTTTTTTGACTGCGTAGATTTCATGGCTTCCTCGTGGCTTTCAGGAATTTCAACTGCTAGTCAGGAGCTTACATGAATACTACTCTCAGTCGGTCTAGGTACTATACCTGAATACGCATTTTTCCCACTGAAATTAAACATGGAGGGATCAAAGTCAATTTTTTTATCTTGACAAAATTTTCGAATAGACTTTAATGTGTTATGCCACCTCTTAGATTCAATCATTCTATAATAGATATCATTCCGGGATTTATCCTTTCTAGGTACAGTACGTCTTACTCACACTATGTCCTCTTCGGGAGCTGGGGGTTCGGGTTCCTCCCCGTCGGCTTCGGAAGTCACTTTCACCCGGTTCGCCCGTGCTTTCATCCTCAGATTCCAGAATTATATTTGGACAAGGGTCCGACTCATATCTGCATATAGAACGTTCAGGGTAAATAGGGTCCAGCACTGCTCCACTTCTAAAATCTCCTTCTATAGTTTTAACATTAATAGTTTCTATCATTTTCTGTTCATCTGGAAGAAAGATCCGATACCCTTTTGTTTTCATAGCGTAACCCACAAGGATTCCCTTTCGCGTTCTCACCTGAAGCTTACTGCGTTTCCTCTTTGGGATGCAGCTGAACAAAACAAGCCAACAAATGCAGCTGAACTAAATGTTCTGAGATGCTTCACAGATGGCTTTCTATTCCCATATAATTCAAAAGGGGTTCGATTCCTATCATGGTGGCAGATCCTGTTCCAAACATAGTTAAGACATAAAAGTGCTTCTGCCCAAAATTTTTGGCTTAAGAAGCTTGCTGCTAACATGGCTTTAACGGCGTCTAGGGCTGCATAATTAAAGCGCTCGCTAACCCCATTCTGCTCAGGTGAATAGGTATTAGTCCTTTCCACCCTAATTCCTTGTTTCTCAAGAAACTTGCTAAATTCTTGGCAACAGAATTCTATTCCATTGTTAGTTCGGATATTCACAATCTTTGAATTTAAAAAACGTTCTGCTCTGGCCTGGTATCGTGTGAAACATTCAAGGACTTCCGTATTTCTCTTTACAGGATAAACAGTTACTTTACGAGAAAAGTCATCGGTTATTGTTAAAAAATAATTATGCCCTCCTAGCGACTGACTTGGTAAAGGTCCACAAAGATCCATATGAAGAAGCTCTAAAGGCCTACTAGATCTAATTTTACCAATCGGTTTAAAAGAAGTCTTCCTTGTCTTTGCCAAAGCACACGGTTCACACTTTATATCGGCTTTAACTAATACAGGCATACCCTTCACCGCATTATTCTTACAGGTAGTTAAAATGTATTGAGGATTAATGTGGCAGTACCTGTTATGCCATAAACCTAATTTTGATTCCTTACGTTTCGACAGAGTAAAACACTTCTGTGTTTTCTCAAGATTATTCACCGAACTTTTATTTCTAGAAGGATAATTCGGATAAAGGAAATACAACCCATTTTCTTTCTTTGCAATACAAATTTTTCTGCCCGTTGCGTTAAAAATGTCAATTTTTCCTCGGCCGCCTACAAAGGTCGCCCACCCTTATCGGAAAGGGGCTCCACCCTTATCGGAAAGGGTGGAGCGACCATCAAATTACGCCCTAACTTTGGTGAATACAAAACATTATGAAGGTTTATAATTTCCTCTTCCCCTTCGATTCTAACTCTTCCTACTCCTTCTATCTTACATGTCACGCCATCAATAGCGGCGACTAGATCCTTACTGGAAACAGCCTTAAAATCTAATAAAAGCTCTCTATTACAACAGAAATGACTTGAGGCCGCCGTATCGAAAACCCACGCCTCACAATTTGGCTGTTCTTGATTATGACATGCTTCAAGCATGTGATGGCTTTCCGGGTTATCCTGACTAGTTTTCTTTTTGAATTTAACTTTACAGTCAGCCATTAAGCGCCTAAATTTTCCACACTGAAAACACTTCCTATCTCTGTTTTTCTTTTTACCGGCTGTTTTACTGTTTACTTTCTCATTCGTACTAGCGGGATTTTTTGTATTACTGGCCAATGCCACGGCTAAATGATCAGTATTTGATAATTTTATACGTGCTTCTTCGACTAAAAGTTCCTGCAACACCTTAGCGAAAGTAAACTCCTCGTCAAACCAACGAAATATGGATTGAATTATTCCGGTATAGTTAGGTGGCAAAAAGCGAATGAGTTGGAAGGGTTGGTACTACTCTGGTACTGGCTTTCCTACATCTCTTAATTGGTTGATGATGTTTTTAAGCCTTGCAGCATACCTGACTATATCCTCATCAATAGTCATTTTTGAAGAAAAATAATCATGTTAGACTTACAGCACGTGCCCGAGAATCTGGCCTAAAATGGGCTTGAAACGTTTTCCAGGCAGTGTGACCATCCTGTATTCCAGATAAAAGGCATCTGTTTTCTTTCTCAATATTCATATACAATGTACTAAAGGCTTTTCCTGACCGTACTTGAAATTCTTTAACTTCGGTTACCTTTTCACCGGTGGGAAGTTTTTCTTCCCCAGTAACTATCCGCAAAAGATTTCGGCCAATAAGAACTGCTGTTATATCTTCTGACCATGAAGAAAAATTTAGGCCGTTTAATTTATCAATTTGCATAGTTTCCATACTTGTCCTTAAACTAATTGCTCAGCTAGCCAGCTTCCTTAACAACCTACCGATAACCTGGGCCCATAACCCTGTTACCTCCCACTCTTAAAAGTGTGAGATAGATAACTAAGTTATCGGTATAGATAGAAAAAGGTTGTGCGCAGTGGAAGCTTAAAAATAATGACGGCTAGAACAAATAATAACTGTAATATGTAATGGAACATACCAACCTTGGTATCTGTACAAAATAAGATTGCTACTCACAAACCTTAAAATAAAAACATACTTGACAAACGAAACCTTGAAATCATACAGCGGTAAAAAAAACATAAGTCCAACTGCGGTAGCTTTAAACACGGCTTCGCCGTGTACGCCCAGTACTTCACCGGGAGAAAACATTGGCTTTTATATCTGCCGGGTAACATCTGCGGCGCCGATCTCCACCGTCCAGCACTCTTGCTCGTCGCTCTGCTCACCGCAACGTAAGCATGCTCGCCGTCAACATGTCACGTTCGTACGCTCCTTCCGTGAAGCACGCTTACTCGGCCTTGTCTTTAAGGTGAGGGATAAGTGAAATAAGGGAAATGTACAAGTGATCTAATATTTCCTAACAGTACCGTAGCTATGTTTTTGGGGTAACGCGTGAAAACTAATTTTATTGTTGATTGTGTTATTTCATCTTCCAATGATGAGTAAGAAACGGAAGATAGACAGTGAGAATCGAGTGTTCCAGGACTGCTGGGTAACCCAGTATTTCATCACGAATAGAAAGAACAAACTCCAGTGCTTGATTTGTATGCAAGTTGTGGCTATGTGCAAAGAATATAATGTTAAAAGGCATTACGTGAGTCTTCAAGAAAGGAAGCCACAGTAAATATCAAGTAGATTGGTTTGGTTTGGTTTGGAGCGCTACGGTCTACTGTTTTGCACACGAGGGCTAATGAGACCGGGACCTACAGTTTTAAAGCCGATTCCGAACGGCTACAAACATCCATGCCAGCAGCGGGATTCGAACCCACGAACTCCGGTTCCGAAGAGCAGCACTCTACCATTCGGCCATCGTTCGGCAAAAATATCAAGTAGAAGCAAGATATCTGATTGTTCTAAAACTGAAATCAAAATTGCAAAACCAAACTGGGATGTTTATTCAAGTAAAATCTGATCTGTACAATACTTTGCATGCTTTGTATGCAATTTCACTTGAGCTTGATAAAGCGAAAAAACCTTACACTGATGGCATCGTTGTTGAAAAATGTGCTGTAGAAATGGCAAAAGTATTTGGTTATAGCAAAATGGCTAAGCATTTTGATTCAGTTCCAGATTCTCATCAGACCATCCAAAGAAAAGTTGCCGAAATGGGTGACCAAATACAACAGAAATTGTCCTGAGAGATTTAAAAATGCTGCTATTTCTCCTTGTGTATTGACGAGAGTACAGACCAGTCGGACATTAGTCGACTCTTGATTTTCATTCGCACTGCTAAAGAAGATATCAAATAGGAGCTCCATACCATGTATTCTCTTCACTCCACAACAAAGGATAGGGACATATTTGAAGCAGTGATGAAAGCGGTCAACAATGTTGAAGGTTTTGAAAAGTGTTCCGTCCTAGCTACAGATGTTGCAAAGGCAATGATAGGACCAAAGATAGGATTGATTTGATGTTTGAGAGAAAATGGAACGAAATGCCCTGCACTTCATTGCATCATTCACCAGCATGCTTTATGCGGAAAATCGGTGAAGCAAACTGAAATCCTCAAAAAAGTTTTGAATGTCATCAACATGATCAAAGGTGGCAACAGGGCTCTTACGCATAGGCAGTTCCGTAACTTTTTGGAGGAAATTTAAGCAGAATATGGAGACCTGGTTATGTACAATCAAGTTGGGTGGCTTAATGCCGGAAAAAAAGAAATTTTTCAAGTTGAGAAAAGAAATTCCTCTTTTCCTTCACCAGTTTTCTCCATCAGAAAACCTTGAACAAGAACTTTTAAAAATGGATTTTTCACGTCACCTGGCATTTCTAACTGATATTACTGGCCACCTCGAGAATGTGAACAATGAAGAGGCCAACTGGTGTCTCACCTAATTGCACACATCAATGGGTTTAGAAACAAGCTGAAAATTTTCCATGAAACTTTGGGAAAATATAACTTATCTCACTTTGCCAGCTGCAGTCATTTGACATCAAAGTGTGAGGAAGTGCTGGATTTTTCTGAATATTGCCCTGAGTTGCAGACTATTATTGATGAATTCAACACGAGATTTTCAGATTTTGAGAGCATCAAGAATGACATGGTTCTGTTTAGTAATCCAGTCACAGCAAGCATTGTATAATAATTAAGAGCTCTGTGATCTTCAGGCTGATCCGTTCTTTCACACAAGAACCAAAAGGGGGCCCGAGTTCTTCAAGTTCCTTCCAACTGAACGGTTTCCTAATCTGCAAGACTTAGAACTGAAAATAACTTCCATGTTTGGGAGCACATATTTATGCAAAAGTGCTTTTTCAACGATGAAGTTTATCAAGAATCGTCACAGGAACTCTCTCTCTGATAGTTCATTGTTAGACCTTCTTCGGATGACAACGACAAACATCGTTATCTTGTTTTTGTAAAGGAGACTGATCGGCCTCAGTTTTTCCATTAAAATGTAAGCAAATTGTTTTATAATCCTTCTGCTCCATTGTTTTATAATAAATAATTCAACTATTAATTGTTATTGTATAAGAAGTAAGAGGTTATTGTTCAACTTTTTCAAACTGCGGCCTGCCAAGTGATCAGTGACCGGAATTCTGGCCCTTGGGCTCTTTGCAGTTAGACAGCCCTGTTTTAGGTCAAAACAAATAGTTAATTTTTCTAGCAAAGATGCATTAAAAAAAGTGAAAAATAACCATTGATTTACCTTCTACATATATGTTTCCTTCTAACCAACCCAAAGTGTCACATTGATAAACACCAGGATAAAGGAAAATTTTGTCCCCATCAGAACACAATTTAAACACAGTTTCAGCATTATGTTCAAACTCCAAAACTTCAGATGACCCAACTGGTAAATTCTATAAAGTAAGATATATAATATTTTGATACCAGATACATAAAAATTCTCGAAAAATCTACATAATAAAAATTAAATTTTAGAAATGTTATATAAAACAAAAGAAGTTGTGCCATTTATGATGTAAAAATAACACTGCAGCATCATGTAATGAAATAAGTTTAATGTGTATATATGTATGTATTAATGAATGTGTGTATATATATATATATTTGTGTTTTTGCATATATATGTACACACATGCGTGTGTGTAGATATGTATGTTTTGAGAATTTTAAGACTGTCATAACATTAACTCATTTGGGACGAATGCCGCAAATATGCGTTTGCACTAGATGCTGATCAGGGATTAATGCCACACAGTTGCATTGTGGCGTTACTAATCCATGTTCTTTTCAAAAGATTGCTCTTGTACATTAGAATTTCTCTCTGTGAGGTCAGAATGTGGTCTGTCAAGTGTTTGTTATTTATTGGATTTTCGTGAACATAAACACGAGCTAGCGGATGAAAAGGGTAACATGTCGTAAAGAACCTTTTAACTCATTATGAAGTGGTTGTTTATAGTTTTGATTCTATTTTAGGATGGGATTTTATGGGATATATTCTAGCATAGGTTTTCCTTTTAGAATAATTTCTGTAGCCATGGCTCAATGGAACATTACCTTTTTGTGCCAGAATTCAGTTCGACATTTTGCCTTGATAGCAGTGTAAACACAGACTAGCACCTCACTGTACACCTTCATGTTAAGGGTTTTACCTTTTTTTAGATACTCTCTGTGGATAAGACCATGGCAATCCCACCAGATACAAAACATGATCATTTTGTCAGTCAAAATGCGCTTAACAACTCTGCCGACGGGCTAACTGGCCACAAAACAACCTCCTTTTCAGCTTGTGCTTTTTTTTTTTTTTTTTTTTTAACAAATTTTATAACACAGTGTTCTAAAGCAAGTCTCTTTCTTTCAAATGCAAAAAATCATTTGCAAAAATATGATTCAATACTCCAACCCGAACTGTTTGTGCAGACAAGATTTGTGGCAGTGGGAACTTTTGTTACAACCAGATATATATATGTAAAACATAGAATTAATATGTTAAAATCGCATGCAGTTAAATTGTACTAATTTTAAAATTAGAATAGCTATGATAATGTATTAAATGTTACAGATAAATATTTAATTATTTGGAAATAAAATTATTCGTTACAAAGGCATTTGATATAATCACTTCACTAAAAATTAAAAAAGATCTCTCTCTGACTAGAAGTTACAATTACATTGTAATGAGACATACAGATTCAATTATATGTAGATGATTTATAATAAAGATTCAACTAAACAAAAAGAAAAAGTTAAAATTAAAATTAAAAGCAAATGTAAATGTAAATATTCAGTATAAAAGTACTCACTGAAATCAATTCATATGTAAATTCCTTAGAAACAATATAATTAACTGGGCTTGATTTTTGATGATTTTTCTTAGATTTGTAAGGAACATACTTTTTCATCATAAAAGACCTAAAACACAAACCATCGAAAAAAATTATAATTTTTTTATTATAATTATAGAAAGAAGATTAAATGAGTATTATGAATCAATCAGCATATGATAATAAGAGATTATTTCAATACCGTATAACTGGATTTTCAAGAATTTCCATCTTAGCTTGCAATTCACTTAATTTTGTTCTTAAGGACATTGATTGTAACAAATCATCTTCATTTATCTCAGCTTCAGAATCACTTACATTCATTTCAGAATATAGACTATGTAATTCTTTCAATATAACCCATCCTTGTTTAAGAATGCACTTGATTTTTGCACTCATTGCCTTGGGTAATACATTGTTCTGCATATCGAAATATCTGAATAAGAAAAAAAATTACAGATGAAATTTATAAGTTTAAAAAAATGTGTAAATTTTTTCAAATATTTAAAAATAGAAATTTAAATTAATATGACAAATATAATCCATTTTCAAATTAACTTTAAAAAATTGACTAATTACATAGAAAATTATACAACAAATTGATTATTTTCATGTCAAGTAAGGAAGAAAAGAAATGATTTTGATCTATAGTCAAATATTTTAGGGTAACTGTAGAAGTAACTGCTCATAAGCTAAAAATAATAAGCATGTTTTAAAATACCCAATTTTTAAATAACTTACATCTAATTGATGTTAAAACTGTAAAATTGAGAGCTTATAATGCATGTAAGCATTAAGACATAATAAATAACTTATAAAGAAATCACATCATACATTAAGTATTTACAGTTATGAATTTAGTTTAAATATTATTTAAATGATTAAGAAGAGATTAAGATAATGATACTTTAACATAGAATTTTTTTACAAAATATCAAACATTTTTTCTAGAAAAAAAACAGACAAAACTGTTAAGAATTTTTAAAAGTTTAAAAATAATAAAAACATTTCAAATGGGGCAAAAGTTTTATATATATATATATATATGTGTGTGTGTGTGTGTGTGTGTGTGTGTGTGTGTGTGTGTATATATATGTATGTGTGTGTATATATATATATATATATATATATATATATATATATATATATATATATAATGTATAAACAGATAATGCATAAGAGCATGAAAATAAAATTAGCTTCATTACAGATTACCATTTTAATATTAACGTAATGTAAAGAAATTAACAAAAGGTCCAGAAATTTATGATCATCTTTCATAAAAAAGTAGTACATTTACAGTTCAAAAATTGACTTTACAAATGGAAAGAAACTACCATGGAGAAAAGGAATAGAGTAAGATAATCTCTGAGTAAACTGCTGAAATAAGATTCCTTATTACTTAAGCCTATAAAAATTACAACATTAAACTGAAATCTAAAACCTAGTTGAGTGGCTTACAAAACATTATTAAATAAAATTATTTTGCCAAACCTTTAAAAAGAAAACCCATTTCAAGTATTGTGTAATTTTAAATACAGAAGAACTCAATCCATTGTTTTTAAAGATGACAAATGAAAAACAATGAATGCAGGAATTGATGGATGCCGAAAAAAGATGTAGTAATTTGGTCAAGTGTGCAATTATGAACAAACTATTTGCAGAGTTAATTAGAAATCATTGACAATTAATAAAATATAGCATATTTAGAATGGAAAGATATTTTGCAATTTGTCCCGCTTTGTGAACTTGAAGAATGACTTTTTTTTTTGCCTCATTTACTGCAAGTACACTATCATTGTCAGTGTATACACACATGTGATTTTAATTTTGATAAAAAGTTTAGAAAAACTCTGATTTATAGATCTAGCTGGTCTGATTTTAATTTTTTAGTATTTCATTGAAACATGACTATTGCCACCTAACTTGTCCCTACCATTTTTTAAATAAAGCTCTTGTGTTCTAAAAAACCTGATAACCTTTTTTGTCCCATATGACCTTGAAATATTCTTATCAACACAAAAAGCTCATTTTAAGTTTTTTTAATGTCATAAAAATGATACTTTTATGAAAACAAAGCAAAAAGCTAAGCTTTTTCGACATTAGCTACTAGAATGCAAATAATCCAAGACATGGTGGGCACAAAATCAAGGAAAAAAAGTACCCTGATATTTCCTTGATAATTTCCCAAAATTTCCACATGAATCGTAGTCAGGCAACATTTCTTGGAAAAATGCTAAATTGATTAAATAAAAACAGTGTTCATATAGGGGTGGGTTCATCCCATTTTGTATTTATATAAGTGAAAAATATAATATTAGGCATATGTTCAAACAATTTTTCTATTTCAGTGCATCAAATGATTTTTAACTCTTTCCATAAGAGTAGTCGAAATCCCATAAGTCAAAGGTGTGTGTCTCTTTTCTATGTACAGTGGGTGTTTTACAGTTACAATTTCTAATTTTCATTGCTTAAAATGAAATAAAAAATGACTTTGTCTTAAAAGAAAATAGCATTTTTTAAAGCTGTTTTTAAAAATGTAGAATGATTTTTTAAATTTGAAATAAATTTCAATTTTTTTTTAAATTTAAGGTATATTAAACCAGATTTGAAACAAAAATTTTCCAAAATGAATAACATTTTGAAATACAACCTGATGTTTTCTGGAATTAAAGTACCCTGACAATTCCTAGATTTTTCTAATGTGTGGTCATATTGCAGGAATGATGAATACATATATATATATATATATATATATATAACATTGGTTTTGTTGGAATAAATTCAATGATGTGTGAATGATATATTGAGGATTTGCTGTATTTTTAATGCACAAAAATGGAACAAAATTGAAACAGTTGTTAGCTTGTAATGTAACAGTTTCCAATATTTCAAAGAACCTTAAATTAATTCTTCTCTTATTTTCCCTCTATTATATCTACAATAACATTATAAAAACATAAAAGAAGACACATACAAAAATATTGATTTTTTAAGTACACACTGAAAACTTACAGTTGCAGTCGAGGTTTGAGAACCTTTTCTGAATATACAACATCATCATCTTCACCATCCCATGGGCGAGATAAATGAGTCATAAAGAATCTAGAAAATAAAAACTGTTTAAAATTTGGCATAAAGACAAATTAATCATTATGTTTTCCTTACAGAGTTTTCTCTGTTTTGGACACACACAAAAATATATATGTAAATGTGATAAGACAAGCAAATGAAATAAATTTTATATTTCTATGAAATATTATCCTTCCTATATATATTTCAAGATGATCAAAAACACATAATTCTAAATCTGGATACTAATGTTTTAAAGAATTGTAGTAAGATATTTATATAAATTATTTAAAGCCCAGTGCATCAAGGATGAATTTATTTATTTTTATTTTATGTTTTTTGGCACAAATGTTTTGGGGATTATGGTTTTGGGGATATACTGCGCCATACAAGTTCTGTTAAAGTATACATACAAGACACATATAAAAATTTACATGAAAAATTACTAAAATACAATCAAAAATCTAAAATGTACATAAGTGAAATTTTCCAAAGAAACTGGTAACAGAGATCATTTCATATAGCAGTCCTGAACGGCAGGGAAAGGGAAACAAGCCCACATGCAGTGCTTCCCCAATAATTGTCCCAAGATCAGGCAACTAAGTTTTAAAATATTCCAAATACATCTGCTGGAAGCAACAACACGAAGTCAGGAAGTGTGCAACTCTTTGAGGTGACTTGCAAAAAGCACACTGGAGAGGTGCTTTCCCAAGTAACAAATGCGTATGAGTGAGCCGGCATCAAGGATAAAAAATAATCATGTAAATCTAAAATATTCACTGGCAAAGTATGAAATAAAAGCTTCTAAAATACAACCTTTAGAAGAAAATAATTTATATAATTTAAAAGGGAAAACAGGGGATTTAAGATTGTAAATGAGCAAAAAATATTACCTCTCATATAGCAACACATAAAAATTACATTGATATTTAATCACATTCTAAGGCAACCTACTCATCTGAAAGCTCTGCCGGGAGTCCTCTCCCGTTTTTCCTTTTTCAAACAGGAAACCAAGGTTTTAGGGGAGATCGACACCCCCCAGTTGACCTTCGTCCTTGGAGTAGCTGATGCAGTCACACAAAGAACAATTTCTTCTTTCTGTCGGTGCTTTGACAAAATGGCAGATTTGGCACTAATTGTCCGTGTGTCAAAAAGACCATTACTGCCATTTTCCAATTGTTCGGCGTCTTGAAATGTTCGGTGCCTTACAATGAACCAAAGGTTCTCTTTAGCCAATACATTTCTTGATCCCCGACAGAGACAAACGCGATACTTACACACATGAAAAGTATTAACTCATAATTCAACAAAGAGTAATTTACATTAAAATAAAATTAGCTTAAAATGTTTTCCTATTTCTTTTGCAATAAAATATCAATAAAGAAGAAATAAACAAAGTGCATATTTGGCTGAAAAGACATAAAACTTATGTTGTTAAATGCAAGCATTTTAATATTTTTCAAAGAAATAACGTTAACTTGTGTATTTAAATAAAGCATAATGAGCATTTCAAGTGACTATTGATTATTGTGAAATTTTAGTACCAATATTTGAGACACCTTTCTACACATTTTTAAGATTTAGCGTTGGGTGATATTTTAAAGTTTTTAATGAAAAAGAAGATATTATAGAAAATGTAGAATTCCACATCATCTACATTGTCTGCACAATCCCCAATTTTCCCATACAATTGTATTCTTACTAACCCTTTTCATTCCTTTTTAATTCTAAGAGTTACTTTCACAGCCTGTAGTTCTTCACAACTCTCTTTTTGAAAGTTTTCTTCCCCTTTTAACAAAAATGGATCAATCTCCTAAATCTTTGAACCAGATCAAATGATATTGCTGACAATGCAGTACCTAAGAATATTTCAGGAACTGATGATCCATCAATAAGACAAGGATGCTACAGCTTTGTAAAAGAATTTTCTTGACTTGGTATAATCAAATTCTGTAATTCAGAGACAGTTTCAAAAACATTAATAGAATTAACACAAAATGTGAAGCAAGTACTCTCGGTATTAAATTTTGTCTGCAAAAGAGCTGTATCACTTTATAATCAAATATTTTAGAAAAAAATCTTTACCGAAATATTTGCCAGTCGCACTAACATCATTTTACTTTAATATACTATAATGTAATAATTGCTATGTAACAGTGATTATGGAAATATTTTACTACTAAAATACTAATTACTTTTTTATAAGAAAGAATAGCAACAAAGTTTCTGTAACAGATAATCTACTCCATATTTCCAAATATAAGCCCATCTGTGTATAAGCCAAGAGTGCTATTTTTCTTCGAAACTCAAAACCTGAATACAAGCTGAAATAATGTTCTGTAACATTCAAATATGCTACCAAGCAGATAAAATGGGGTAAATGTTTTTCAATCAAATTGCTATTATATAAAACATTAAACCAACACTTCTCAAACTTTTTTTCGCTGTGACTTTTAGTTTAAGTACCATAGAAGCAGATGATCAGTTAGACCTCGAGACAAATAAAAGAACATCTCTTAACACGTGCCAGTAGTTGCAAGGGGAAACAAATTTTAAAGTTACTTTATGCTGCTTTTTATTAACTTCATAACTTTATGCTGATTTTTCTAGATTGCTGTCATAGCACTCAGTTTGAAAATAGCAGCGCTAAGTTTATGCAACCATTGATTTTTTACTTAGATGTCAATAACAAAACAACAATAGTTTCAACCAATGTAACCTTATCTTAAAAGTAGTACTTTATCATAAACTTAAACAATATAAACAAAAATAATTTATAAACTGTTATTTTTGTTAATTGCTTAAAGATTACACAGAAGTGCATTTTTTTAAAGATCAGTCCATTTGCTACAGATGTAGTATTGCTATTTGGATACAATTATAATCAAGCATTAGTTTTTAATTTTTGTGTTTTTCTCATTTTAAAATTTTATTTACTCTTTGCCATTATATATATATATATATATTTTTTACTTTTTGCCACTAATTTCCTTTTCATTATTTTATTCTTGTTTTAAAAAAAATTCATTTAGCTTTGCCAATTTTGCGACTGTTTGTCACCAAAGGCTATAGATGCTGCCAAGAAGGATATATACTTACATTTTCCATGAATCTGTATGTAAGCCAAAAATTTCCTGTAACCAAAAATTCCCTAAAATCTGTATGTAAGCCAAGCCTCTTAAAAATTCTTGGCTTATACTGGGAAATATACAGAATTTAAAAAATTTCTTTAATGTGTAGATTATTTTCTTAATCATCTGCATAATTTCAACTAATTGCTACATCAATATTAGATATTTGAAATATTGCTGTAATTTTTACCGAGCTCTAGTTACAATACATGTCAAAAGAGGATCTTTGTAAAACTAGCAAGTGTAGAGTATAATACAAAAAATATGTTAACTATAAAATAAATCTTCCCGGTCTTACAGCATACTTTCAATTTTGATACTGCAGTCAAATTTAAAGAAGATGCAAATGTAGTATTTTTCTTTGCTACTATGTTTTTGTAGACACAAGATCAGTATTTACAAATGTAAAGATAGAAATCACAAAATGCATACCTTACATTTTCAATTGCAATAGCTGTTTTCACATATAATTCTTCATCGTCATCTTCACTAATTGTATATAATTCTATCAATGGTACAGTTATTAGGTTATTCACATCTATTATTCTTTTAAATTTATTCAAAATAATTTCATTTTGATCTTCAAGTATAACTGATTGGATTAAAACTTCAGCTTCCAATTTTTCCAAGCTGACATTAAAAACCTACAGAAATAAAACATATTAAATTACATTTTTAAATATAAATTTTATGTCCTCCTTTTTCAAGTGAAAACATTAAAATAGCATAATAATACTAGGTAAAATAACATGCATTTGACTGCTACGGTCTAACTGATTTGTTACACTAGAGCAAATGAAACAGTAACTTACAGCTTATGGTCAGATTCAAACCAACTCTGGTACCAAAGTGGTGCTAACATGTAACATTTTCAACAAGTATAAAGATTTCATTATTAAAAAAGTCATTAATAGATCAAAATTATTTATATGAGTTTGGTGGAGTAAAGCATATGAAAATTATAACAAGTAAACAAGGAATGAAAATTATATTATTAAAAACTGAACTAGGACCGCTTTCTCACTAGTCCAGAATCTATACTAGGAAAAACTATAGTAAATATAATAATTATAATTTGTTACGATTATTATTCTATTACCTACTACTGTAGAACCTTTATTATAAATCTCTCTAGTAATGCATTGATTAACCAATTATTTAACAATATGTACTGATATTTGATGATGGTCTGAATGAATGCAGATAGACAATATTTGGAGGATCCCAAAGAATAAATATATCATAAAAAAGTATAAAAATGCAGCATACAGTATAAATAAAACATTAAAAAAAATTTAAAAAAAAAGCAAATGTTAAGTGAAAAATACCTAAAATACCAAGTAAAAACTAATGATATAAATAGCAGAAATTATAATGTGCAAATGTGTGTATGTATGTATGTATGCATATATATATATATATATATATATATATATATATATATATATATATATATATATATATATACACACACATATTTACAAACACATTTAGAACAGCTTTTAGAGTAGGAGAGCAATTAACAAGAGCTGGGTACTGTGACCAGAGATCTATTGTATTTATATATGCATACATAATATACATACACACATATAGTCTAAATCTAGTGGGAATTACTTTATTCTAAGTTAACTTTTCCTCTAAAATTAGGAGCTAAATTTATTCACAAGCAAAAGACAACACATGGGAAATTTCAGAGCAATCCACTGTCCTTCACTTGTGACATTCACACATTCAATTAAAAAGAGTTAATTAACACTTGCAATTTATACTGGATTCTGCTATGAGAGAATCTCCCTTCTTGCCTAAGCTTGTAATGTAATAACTCTGCATATTGTTTGTGTGTAAAAAAATTAATGGCAAAAATGCCATATTTTAAATCTAGTAACAATTACAAAAGTTGAAATTCAAAATTGAAAAATCAATAACTTCTATGAAACATTATTTTTAAAAATAAAGACCAATTATTAACAAATGGTCATACTTGGTACATAAAACTGTTCCAGAATGTTCATGCTATTAGTTTTAGAAACAATTTAACAATAAGATTTAAAATAAGACAGTAGTAACCTTAGAAATAAAAAATATTGGTTTGACATAAGCACAGGGTGCCCCTACCAACTTGGAGATAAAACTCTAAGCATGGTAGCTTAACATTTTCTCCTGATCTCGCCTTGTCCAAACAATCTATCTATATTTTCATTTATATTATATTGGTATCCAGTTCTCTTTGAACAACTATTTTCTTATTATGCGTAATGCTTAAAAAATAAGATATAGATAGAGAGCCATAGATATATAATAGCCATAGTGAACCATTAATGGTTCACTATGGCTAATTTTTAATAATATGGAGCGATTGACTTTGTAAGTTGATGAACGATTAATTGCCCATAAATATAAATGCTTGATTTCCGGATGGTTTTGATTAACAGGATATAATTCTATTATAAAGGCACACTGTGCATTTAAGTCACAAAAAAAAAAAAAAAAAAAAAAAAAAGCAAGGAATACAATGTCACAAATAAAACACAAACATCACCAATAATTTTGCCAAATTTGCAAAAAGGCACCCTATTCTTCAGTACCAAAAAAATTGAGTTACCTCTACAATGAAATCTTGATCCGAGTATTGTTTCGATTTCCACACAGCTTTCCACCCTACAGGCTCAATAATACTAGTCACATAATCAACTAGGGCAGACTCTACATAAGAACATGAACAACACTGAAGAATTTCTACAGTAAACAGGTGCAAAATTTCATTCAGTGAAGATGAATCAACTTCTAAATTGTATGTATCTGGGTAGTGAAAGCATGCTGTAAGTTCCTGGTGTAGTTCTGACATATTTAATGCTTATTTAAAAGAGACATTAACTAGTTGAATTGGCCTTGTACCTACAAAAATAATTATAATAAATAATTATAAAAATTATAAAAAATAATTATGAAATTAACTATAAATATAACAAAAATGGTAAATTCCAAGTTCTGGGGGCCCCGCCACCATGTTTTTGGCATTATTCTTGTACAAGTGATCACCAAATTGTCGCCAAGTGATGTTTACAATTTGTGTATTAAGTTTATACTCAATTTCAAAGCATATTTTGAACAAAAAAAGGGTTTGAAATTTTGTTAAGATGAATACAAATTTAAATTTGAGTTTTTAATGTATTTAAAGGAGCTTTTGTACTGTTTATTAAACTAAACAGAGCAGAATTTTTGCAATAAGTGCAAATTAAGCAAAATATAAGCATTAGGTGGTTATATTTAGGCAATTATGCTTATAAAATATTTAGTTATATTTATAAAATACGGTTGCTATTTAATGAAATTATTTTAAAACTATCAAAAGATTAAAAAGTTATAAAGTACAGTACAAATTACTTCTAGAAATTATTAGCTTAAAATGGAAACACAAAAACGGAGTAAATGTTTTAAATAAATAAAAATTTTTAGCTTAAAATTCTGAAGATAGTAAGAGAGTGAAATAATTTTTCTTATCTAAGTGAGGTAAAGGCTCCCCTTGATCTTCCGTAACAATAACGGTAGAGGGTCGTAATAAAATTACTTTTATTACTTAGCGTATTACTTTTAACAATGTAGTACACTATAAAATAATATAGTTTAAAAATATTTCTTCCTCATTTTGTATTAAATTAAGACACAATTTTGAATAAAGTTCAAAAAGCAGTAAATAATAAGAATACACTAAAAATAAAATTAGTTTTAAATGAATGTAAATAAATTTTTGCTACTTTCTTCATAATTTAAAATGCAAAATAATACCGACAGTTCGTAAAAATTACGGTTTTTTCCATGAAGTATTTACGTGTTTTTTAAGAAAATAAAAGCGTTGTTTTACCTAAATCATAACGCCTTTATTTTTTATGAAAACAAATAACTGTAAAATTTTGTCTATTGAAATGATTCACGACTATTAACAGCAAAAAATACAGGATAAGTCTTATTTAGAAAAGTATCGTCTCCATATCAATATAAAACTTTAATCCTAATGATTTTATTATTTATATTTTGATGCTAAAAATTTCTTTAATAATTATGAAAAAATTTCGTTTAACCTTAGTCATTGTCGTTAAAAGTATAAATATAGTGACGGCATATAACGACGGTTTAATTTTTTACAAATATTTTAAATGTTATAAAAAATTTAAGTAAGTAAAATCTAAATGTTAATATATTATTCAAGAAAATATTACAATTCTATTAATAATTAAGACATCCAACGTTAGCCTCAGACTTACTCTTATTTTGAAGGGATACGCTTCTTTTGAATTAAAGAGCCTATTTTAAAAACAGTAATTACCAAGTTGTATTTAGCCTTCTTGTTGTTGTTCCTATAAATCAGGGAGAACGAATATATTACCGATGCTACAGAGTTAAAATGTATTGTAAATTACGAATTTAACATCGCCATTTAATAATCTTTTGACAATGTGTCTAATGAAATAAAATGATCTTTTATATGCTTTTGTACATTTGCAGACTATGATTTTGAAATTCAACAATACCTGGAATTCTTTAATATTAAAGCCCAAAAGCATAAAAATATTACCATTATACTTTTCCGCAAACTTTTAATTCGAAAAATAATGTAAAATTAATAATTTAAAATTTTTACGGTGAATATTTTCTATATAGAAATTTGAGTAAGTTTCAATGTATGATATATCAACTCATGAATAATGTAGCTTTTCATTCATTTGGAAGGGTAGCATATATAAAATGTGAGGATGACGTTAGTGCAGCAAAAATTACAGCTCAACTTTGTTAGGAAAACATTTAAATTTCCTACGGATTGTGCTTGGTATTGAAGTTTTAATTTTGTCAATTATCTGAAATGTAATAGTTTTTGTGCGTATGGATATACTAAGCATTTCAAAACAAGCTAATATATTGGATTTATGCTTTCCTAAAGATCCTATATTGTTAATGCTTTGAAAAGGTTAGACTGGACTCTAAGTTCTTCGAGAATTTGCGGTAAACATTTTCAGAATTTTAATAAAAAGTTAACCTTATTGTAATGTAATAGATTATATAAAATTTTTAAGCTCTAAGAATTTTTTATTATTACTAAGTTTTTTTTTCATATGTCTAATATATTTTCTATGCTTTTGTGTGAAGTACTGTACCTATAAATGTTATTATTTTTTTGTCCTTAACATCATGAGGTTGTGCACATTTTTATTAGATTTTTATTTATGTTATATTTTATTGTGTCTGTTAACATAATCAAAGTAGTTATACTTTATGGTAATTAATAGTACTGTGTAAAGTGTTTAATTTTTAATATATATTTTATATATATATATATATATATAAAATAATAAATATATATTATATAATATATATATTTAATTACTTGGCCAGTTTCTGATTTTTCTTTCCCTTCCCATAAATAAAATTTAGTTTTGTTGTATACGTGATATATACCGAAGCACATAAGATACAATACAAACAAGCAATGTTTTGCCAACGAAAAGTTGAGGTGTAGTCAGTACTCGTATTTGTTTACAAATATGCACTTTCTCTATTGGAATGCCTAAATGTTGTGCCACAATATTCACTAAGTTTTGAGAAATCTTGCTCGCCACATCAAAAGTTGGCATTCTGAGAAAAATCAATGTAGTCAGCACTCGTTTGTTTACAAACATGCACTTTCTCTATTCACTATTGCCTTTTTACTATCCCAAACATGAAAATGAACTATGTACTAATGAACTTATTGACATCCCGTTAAATTGTGGTGTGCCGTAATGCCGTACTTCTACATAAGTAGACATAGACATATCTCTAAATATATATCGTCTACTAACGCATGTAGAGGAGATAAAGGTACAGTAATCGTTGTTAGTAATCTTCTTATTAAAATTTTTGAATTGCTAGACAAATGGTAAATTAGGAATAATACTACTAAATGCAAATCTGTCATGTTAATAACAAAAGTACAGACGTCTCTCGTTAACGTCATACCGTTAATGTCAGCTCTTACATTACCTACAAAAGTGGCCGGTAACCTTTAGAACTTCAAAGACCAGTACATGTATAATTTTTAGATGATGGATCACCATTTATACGAATTTAAAATATAAAAGGGAGTAAATATATTTATAGAATAATAACCAGAAACTTTTATTTTATTAATATAAAATGCACATATCAAAAGTAAAAATAGTTTTATCGTAATTTGAAAAAGATAAAAACTTTACTTATGCATTACACATTTTTAGTGTGACATATGTTCTTGCTTATCAACTATCCGTTTGTAGAGTTTTGGCTCCAAAGACGTCATTGCAAGAAGGCGAGCAGTGTTTATTTCAAGCCGAGAGTAATATTGAGTTTTAATTGCTCTTTCAGATGAAAATGTTTTTTCGCAAATATATGGTGTTGAAAATTGAATTAAAATTTTCTGTGCTTTTTCACTCTGATGGGTATTTATTTGTTATAGAAAGCCAAAAATTAGAATCTAGACAAAGATGTTAGTTTGTCACAGATGATAGTTTCTCAAAGTTCTTGGCAAAGATATTGGCTTCAGTAGATAAATGTTAATGAAACTTTTGTTAGTTGTTTTGCAGATTACAATAATAATCATCCGTTTTGTCTGCGGGCTATCAAAAATATTTCACGGACCACCGTTAGTCCGTGGACCACCATTTGGTGACCACTGGACTACAACATATACATCAACAACAGAAGCATTCCAAAGTCGAAAAACTTTAGAAACTTTAAGTGTGCATCTTACTCATTGATTTCTTACAGTTGCAAAATGAATTTCTATATACAGGTATATGGAAAAATAATACCCAAGAACACCTGCGAAAGAATGCAAAATCTTTATCAGTAGGGAGTTGGGTCATGATTGGCTTGAATTACAGTCCTCAGACCAGATTACCTGTTCCCATTGTTATTCTGTCCATTTTTGATAGTCTTGGCACCACTCTCGCCGCTTCATAGCATTCTGCAATGACACTAATGACGTTAGTATGGCTACTCTGCCGTAAATGATCTCAACATGCAGTTCCCATTGAATAGTTTTGGTGGAAATGGGGTTCCGGAGATGGGTGTTCATTTTGGAGATTATTTGCCGCACTGTTCTCTTTCGTTTTTGTTTGACTACCGTCTTCAACTTTCGCTTGTACAACTTCAGCTTTCGTCCACTGTTCTGCTCCTCAGACGAATGTAGTCCTAGTTTTGTGTAGTCTGTCATAACCTTTGACACAGTGTACCTTGAAACACCCATAAGGTTGGTTGTTTAGAAGCAGACGTTTCAGAGAGGCGAGCTCTAATAATCATGCTTGTATGTTGGACATAGCCGCTTTACTGGGAATAGGATTTTTTTCGTTGAATTTTCTCATAGAGGCAAATTTTCGACTGATTCTTTTCCTTTCACCGCCACTGATCAGTCAGAGATGTTCTGTTCAGAGATGTAGCTCTGAACAGAAATAATATCGCTCGAATATTGTCAGGTATTGGGGAATGTTCATTAGACATCAACTTAATTTGGTTTTAATATTTTGAACTTTTTTGGGGGGAAACCCATTTGTTACTGGGTGCCCTGATGCAATAAACTTTTGAAGGATGCCGTTTGAACAAATTCGGAACTATAAATACAAGTTCTGTAATTCTATATTTTTATCTATCCCTAGAATGCGAACTGCACCTAAAGGTTAAAAAACCCCATGAGTATAGAATCGAAATTTTATGCCACGCCATTGGGTAAATTCTCCTTAGCGGTGTGCTGCAAGGAATTTATTCAATTTCAGTTTTTCAGTCGTGCTCTCGACTGCATCAGGGCCTGATTATCGCATGGGCACTTGGGACACGTGCCCTGAGCACGAAAATTTTAGGGGTCACGAAAATTTACTAATTGTAGTAATTTACTAATGCACTAATTGTTATATAATGCTGCTTATTTGATGACTTTTTTTTCTTATGCCAGCTGTACATTACTACTACTTTAGTTAATGATTTTGTATGCATATCTTCTTGTATTAATCTCCTGGTGAAATTTATACTTTTTTACCTTTGTTTATCATTTTATAATGTGGTTATTATATTTTGCAGTAGTTGATATCAATTTCTGTGCTTAAATTTTACCTGCTAAATATTTAGTCCTGATAAATTTCAATCAATATCTTTCAGATTATTTTGTGCATAACAGTTGAAATTTATGTCAATGTCATTGTAGTAATTTCATTTTCCTCGTGATATCTTGTTCATTTGAACTTCAGTATAATTTTTAATCCACATTCACAATTCCCCTTTCGTTGAGTTTTAATAAATTATTGTACTAAGTAATTGTGTTTGCCATGAACTATATTATTTTCTATTTACTTTAATTTTACTGTTATTTATCTGACAATAAGGCGATTTCACGCAGTAGGGCAAATCTCAATTTATGACAATTCTGGCTTTAGTTTCAAACGGAAAGGCAGTTTATTGTTTGTCTATTGGCTGTTGTACACTTGAAAATGAATGGGAAGGGCATTATAGTAGTTCGTGACGTTGCAACAAATTTCTCTATTAAGTTTTTCAACTAACCTGGTGCTCTTTTTATCCTATGGGTTATTGCATATTTATAAGACAGATTATTAGCAACGTACCACTATAAACCATTAAATCATCTCATCAATTTAAATTATTTTTAATTCTATTATTTATATTTATTTTCTGCACCACAGAGCTTGTGAGTATGACAGGGTAGAGAATAAAAAAGTGAGTCACTCTAGGTCCTTAAAAGTCCTTAATTTTTAGCATGGCTAAACAGAAATAATAATGATTACGTAAAATAAAAATTGGGTGTGTTTGATTTTGAATATTACTTTAATGCTAATTTCTTAAATCTGTTTGCTAATTCAATGTTATAATTTTTATATGACTGTAATGAGGATAATAACTTGTCCCTATAAATTTGCATGGGGTGGAGGGCCCAAAAATTGGATTGTGCCCTGGGCACAAAAGTATCTTTGTCGGGCCCTGGACTGCATGCTAAAGCCAATAAACGTATACTTCTACCTTACAACTGAGCTGTTCCTGTTTGCTTACCTTATCAATAGTGGCTAATCTTAACAACTTGAAAATGTCTTTAAAACAACTTAATAGAATAAACAGAAATTATTGTAACTTTCTATGTCCTCCGTGTCTACCGTGTTTAGTAACTAAATACAACGTCAATCATCAATAATTAGTGTAATAAGAAATAATAAAGCATATTATATGCAACAGAATAAATTTTTAAACGCAAAGATCGCTTTAAAGAATTTTTTTAAACAAATTTGTGAATTTCTTCTGTTTATTATAATTTATTATAAATTTGATAGGACAAAAAAAAATCTGATGTTTGATTTTGAAATAGTTGGAAGTAAGTGAAATGGAGAAACAAGACTGGTAAATACACTTTTAAAAGATATTTTTTTAAAAATAGAACTCATAGTTTAAATACATCAAGTAAATTTATTGAAATTCCTGTCTTTTATTAAAATCCTTTATTTTTATAGAACTCTTTTTTTTAAACTGTCCTACAACGATTTCGAAGCTCGCTGCTCTTTGGTACTGAAGTTCACGGGTTCAGATTTCACTGCTAGCATGGATGCTCATAACCGTTCAAAATCGGCTTTAAGCAGTAGGTTTCTCTCATTTGTTCTCCTGTAGCAAAAAAATGGACCATAGCATTACAAACCAAACCAACCTAAAACGATTTCAAACTTAAGTTTGTGTGAAAAATACTTATTTAAGAAAATAAAATTCATATCGAATAGAATTTAGAGATACCATAGGAATAGCTACAGAAATGGTGGAGAACCAGTTTCTTTTGACCGTTAAAAATATAACTCATATCTAGTCGTCGGTAGATAAAGCGTGTGATGTGTATAACAAACAGTGAAATTGCATTTGTTTTTACGCTAGATAAAGGCTCGATTGATTTCACTTTGACACTAACAAAAAATTAAAATGAAGTACTGTCACGTGTTTTTTTTATAAATTCTTCAGGATCTTTAGAATAGTAGGTCAACTGGATTCTCTGGGCTCAACTTTCTAATCCTTAGATTTTTATCAGTGAGCACAAATAATAGCAACGAGCGAGACAAATAACAACTAAATGGGGGAAGGTATAGAAAGATATGGATACATGATTTCATAGTACTACAAACAACTAGAAAGTAGGAAGTTTAAGGATAGAAAAACGCATTTTTTGTGTTGTCAAGCACATTCGAATTGTATGAGAGCTCAGTGGGAATATGATGGTCTCGGTCAAATCATGAGATTGTAGAAAAAGTTTCATTAATCAATCAGAAAATAACTTTTGTAAATCCATACATAGAATACCTTTAACTAGTACATTAATTTAGAAAATGTAGCTTATTTAATGTGATTATACTGAAAGACCAACCACTTATTTTCCTTATATATTCTGCACACATGTAATTAATCAATGTATTAGAAAATTATGTAATTTTGTCAAAAAAAAAAAAAAAAAAAGTAAAAGCTTTTAATGTTCTTTGGAAACGATTTTTCTCTTTCTTTCTTAGAAAATGAGCCTGTAAGCTATGCAATATTTTTTAAATAAGTGAGATGAGGAAATGAAGAACAAAAATTCTGAGACACATCGTATAATTTATCTTTCAATAAAAGTAAATTTTAATGGTTTATCCGGAGTATTGATAAGTCTTGTGTGAATTCCAATATCTTCGTAATGGTATTCCACCTTGAAATTACGTATGATCTGGAAAGAAATGAAGCAAATGTTTTGATTTATATATATATTTAAAAGTGAAAAAAGATTATAGTTAAAAATAAGTATTTAATTTTATCAATTATTAATGGGAAAAAATAATCCGCAGGATCCCATATCATTTATGTTATAAGGTTAGTAATGACTTTGCATTTTCGTATTTCATTTATTTCTTACTAAGTTTGGGAAACTACATTTCTAAAGTTGTAATTTTACATTTTTTCTTAGCTTCAATTGAAATTGACAACAATCATTTATATTAAAAGACTATGATTTCAAACAGTTTTCGTTCTTTGTGCAAGAGAAGAGCTAGCGCAGGGGTAACCAGACCGTAGTACTTAGAATGATTACAAGTGCCACATTGCGTACTAGTACTTACTTATTCTTTTTTAAGAACTCACCATAATTGAATCTATCTTCAAATTTTCAACACCTAAGTATTCTTATCGTGCCCAGAATTTCAATTCATACAGTGCTTACTTATCAGGTGATCCCACTTTCTGACGATTTCCATCTTTTAGGATACAAAGAATGTGTGTGTGTGTGTGTAAGAAAGAGAGAGGGAGAGAGAGAGAGTGTGTGTGTGTGAGAGAGAGAGTCAATTTTAAGTTCCAATATCAATCTCATCTCGCCCAAAGATTTCTCACATAACTTCCAACAAATGTGGTCCATAATTACTTTCTCCAAACAAGGCACTTCGGAGTCTTTAACATCATTAGCGACAGCTATCGCCATGTCGTCCAAGACAGTACTTTTGATTATTGTAGAATGATGTTTCAAAAGACGTGTGTCTTTTGAAACGGCGTAAATTAATTAATTTAATTTCGTGATTGAATTAATCTCATTTCTCCGCCCCTGGCCACCCCTGAGCTAGAACAACTGCGAACTTTTATAATATTCTTTTACGTACATTTTACAACCAGAGGAATGTATACGGCTCTTATCCTGACGTCACCCAAACTGCAAGGAAAATGCATAAGGAACGCAACAATCGTTCATCTTTAGATATCGTGCATAGAATTCAAAAGACTATCAGTAAAGATCTTGGAAAATCAATCTCTCACAATCAGTAAATATTGAGACTAGCATCTCATTTCATCTTCCAATCATTTCTAAGCTGCAAAAAAGAGATATTATTAAGGCAACAGTAAACCTTTTGAAAGGTTAAGAATTGATTAAAAATTTGATATTTTTATCTCATAAACCTTCTAGCTCAAAATCAAAATCATATGAAGTTCCTAACTGAAGTAATAAAAAATAGTTTGAAATTTTTTTTCAACAAACCCCTGTAATAAGGCAGATGATTTCCATTTCTGCTAGTCTTCGACCTATACAGCTTCGTACTCCAAAGCCGAAAGGTAAAAACGCAAAAGGATGAGGTTTATTCAGTTTATCCAACCATCTTTCAGGTAAAAATTTATCCGGATTTGGGAAATATTCCTCATCTAGGCAAATTCCATGGAGATTGGCAGCAACAAGCGTCTGTAAAGAAATAAAGTTTCACTTTAATTTTCTTTATCTGTTACATGAATATACATGGTGTCCCAAAACTTTATGTACTGGGAGATAGAGAATATTTTTATGAATTGTAATCACATAGGAAAGCATAATTGGTAATACCACCAAGAGGGAGATAAAGATACAGAAAGGCCAGTAATAGAAAGTGGTGTAAAAAACTTTATCGTTCATCAAAGAGCTCAATTTTGCGCACAATCATCACAGGATGCGACTGAAATTATTATTAAGGCAACAGTGGACATTAAGATAGGAGAAAATTGATTGTTCAATATTTTTATCTCATGAACCTCCTTGCCTTTCTGAACTTCATATGAATTTTTCCTAGTTAGAGTAATAAAAAAATGGTGCATGATATGCAAAAGGTTGGTTACTCTCGAAATAGAGAAATTACAAAAATGTAAAACTTCCCTTTACATACAATTTTCAATGCGAAGAAAATATTCGATTTTGATTCTGACGTTCTATTAAAATTAGTACATGCATAACACCGTATGCACCAATGGATATCTGAGGCTTCGTCAGATATACAGTGTCATGCATGCACCAATAACAATGGGCATAATTTCAGAGGCCTCACGTGATGATTATAAGTAAATTTGGTTAGCGTCAGATATCCGTTCCCGACCCACGATTCCCTAAGTGATTATGATTCCTAACAAAGTTCCTTTACTTCTGAAGTTTGTACACAAAGTTTTGGGATACGCTATACCTACGCGACATGGATTGGAGAACATTTTTGAAAATATCTTGCAATTTGAGGATCGTAGCTGCAGTAGTTCTCATTTGTGCCATCGAATCTGTCTCAAAAGTAATTGGCGTATAATAGGCAATAGGCATACCATTGGAAATAATCCATAGGTGGTAAATCAGGTAATCTGGTCGTTTATAGAAATTGCGGAAAGAGGAAAAATATAGTTTTCCTCGGATGTGCGGACGAGTGTTAATTCGAGACTGATCGCGAATGGGAATTGTCCATTAGGTGACAGACTGAAGGATTTTTTAAATTTTAGCAGAACTGTTGGCACTCTTATTGTAGGTCTTGCTTATTTAATGTTGTAAACATTGTAAATCTCTGCACATACTTATTTTTTGAAGACTTTAATTAAATCTAAAATAACCAAAAAGGTAAAAATCTTCAATTATATATTGTTCTGGTTTCACAACTCATTGCAAATACCGTGTCGACCTTGAAAGGTCACGTATAAAGTATAAGATATCTATTTCCGCTTATGGATTTTTATAGGATCAATCCCGTATGCTCTTTACGTCGACTCTAAGTTTGCACACAAACTTCAGTGACATACTGTAAACACTTTAATATAGGACTATTCACAATTTCCTCTGGGGTTTCAAAACACTATAGTAAAAAAAAAAAAAACTATGACGAATACAACAAAAACAAATCTTGCTAACCACAATTACCACGTCATTGATTTGGGCAAGTTTCCAAATATGATGCACCTTTTTTTGCCATGGCTCCCAGGCTCAAGGGATTTAACATTGTGTGACATTTTCATGTGGGGGATATGTTAAAGACCTTGAATTGTTAACTCCTAAGCACAATTTTTAACTCCTAAGTCAAAGGATCACAGGGGTGTGAACATTGTTTATGGTACCATAATGAATTGAGTCTAGTAGAAATTGGACTATCACCTTTATGTATGCGGATGAACAAATGGAACACCAGCAGGATTCATAGAACACTAGTAAAAGCTGTAAATACAATTTGAAATGTTTCTGTATTTAAGTAAAGCTCTTTTTCGCTGTATTCGTCTTAAATGTTTTCTACAGCCTTCTGAATCTTTGGAGATAATTCTGCATAGCATTGTATAGATAAGAAGAATTAGAATTAAAAGTTGTTACACAGTTAAAAATAAGTGATTAATGAAATGTAGCTTAAAGTAATTACCCCTGCAGGAATTTTATAGCCAGAGAGAATAGCATCTTGATGTAATAAACGGACCATTCCTCCTAAAACTGGCATTAACCTATAAAAAAAGACAAGGAAAAGAAAGGCTCAATAGAGTATTGACACAATGTATATTAAGAAGTATTCGAAGTTTTCGTCATTTCGACAGCTAAGAGAAATTACTAAGCAGACTTTTGCTATTATGGGTGATAAACAATACTTCTTTATTATCAAAATAAATAAAAAAAATAGCTAAACACAAAATCTTAGAAATTTAAGCTGTACCTGAATTGCTCAGTAGCAGGAAAGCGTTAATGTTAGCATGTAGAATTAATGTTACTACCAAAGAAATTTTAGATTTTCGAAACGCGGGAGAGTCCTTACTCCCCCTCTTCGGGCGAGGAGTGAATGCAAAGATGTGATATAATTAGAGAGGCTAGGGGACAGGGAGGTTGTTTTTCGGAATGTCCGAAGACCTCGCGTTGAAAGAACAATAGAGTGACTACTCAAGATATATTCTCTTCTGGGAGAAATGAGGTTTTTGGATGCTTATATTAGCAATGCTTCTTGCATATAAGTGTAAATATTATGAATTAATAAATATATAGCTGTGAGCGCAAATAAAATACAAAAAGACCTTCACATATATATGTATATATATATGTATATGCCGGGTGGCCATAATTAAACTGACAGTGCTCATAGTGTTCTGTAGCGCGATCTATTTGCGAGAATAACGCCACATTTTGCAGGAAGATTAAACAAGAAGGGGAACGAAAGATTCCGGGAAAAAACAAATTAGTTCCAAAAGTCACCGCTAGCGGAATATTTGACGCTGTGTAGTAGAAAATAGAGTGTTAAAAAATGCAAATCAATACGGAAATTACCTTTTATTTTGCATTCAAATGAGGTTCAATGTGGATGCCGTTGTTGTGGATCACATATTGCATTCTGTGCACAGTATGCACAACACCAGAAAGTAACGTCTGCAAGAATCTCCCGTACAGTCCATGATATGTTATCCTTCAACGTAGCCAGGTTCTGGACCACTCCTTGATAGACCTTAGACTTACGGTGACCCCGTAGCCAGAAGTCGCATGGGGGTAAGATTAGGTGACCGAGGTGGCCATGCAGTTGGAAAGTAGCGGTTAATGACTCTTTCTGTTGTGAATTTCTGTCGTAGCAGCTGTTGCACCCGTACAACAACGTGTGGAGGAGCTCCATCTTGCATGAAAATGATTTCCCCCAGGCATTCTCTTTGCTGAAGTGTCGGAATGACAAAGCTGTTCAACATATAGCGATATTTCTCTCCGGTAACAGAACAGGTTACCGGTCCTGTCGAGGTAATGTTTTCATAGAAGAATGGACCTACGATAAATTCCACTGTAAACCCACGCCAAACAGTTACCTTTGATGAATGTAAGGGAATTGCTGTGACTGCATGTGGTGATTTGTCATCCCAAATTTGGCAGTTCTAGGTATTCACAGTTCCATTCAGGTAAAAGTGGGCCTCGTCTCCCCATAAGATTTTCCAAGGCCATGTATCATCCACCTTCATTCTGGCAAGAAAGGTGGGAGCAAAAGTCAATCGCTTATCATGGTCGGGGTACAGTAACTCCTGTACACGGCTGATCTTATACGTGTTTTGTCGTGACTCCTGAGTTTTATCTCGGAGAATTTCTCCCTTCTTGGCAACCGGGTTTTCTTATTTTATTGTCGTCTGCTGACCCGTTGCCTTGGTTACACCATAGACTAAACCGAAAAGACAACCAACTTCGGCCTAGATTTGCGCGCCCTCGGTGTCAGACCATCTGAACTAATTGGCGCTTTGGCAGTGGTCTGGGACCTTGGCGATGGTCTGCTGCTATGTAGTCTGTGATCTTACATTGAATGCCCTAATCCGTTGGCGATTCTAAACGGTTACCAGAAATCTTTCCCTGTTGTCGTTTTGGACTTGGAAAATTTTGAGACTGAAAGCGATTGTGCTTTGTACATTAATAAAATCAACCGAAAGTAAGGATTTGAATTACTTATATTAACACTTTATTGTGAATGTTATTTACATGTTAACTATTAACTGACCTTTTTTTATTTTCCAGCATTTTTGTTTTAAAAAGCTGAAGAATTTCATTTCTTTTTGTTTGCGAATGTTCTAACGGATATTTTAAAATTACTTTTTCTGCTACATTTTACTACTGTATTTGCATGCTTTGCTAATAAGTACCCTTTTTTTTATAGCATTTTTGTTTGAAAAATAATTCCTATAAATATTAATTAAGACCTTCGGCCAATATTTAAATCCAGTCAACCGAATTTAACGGTTTGAATTATTACCACTTTATTGCGAATATTATTTACATGGTTTGCAAAAAACTGGTATTCCTTTTTAATTTTCTAGTCTTTTTATTTGAAAAATCAACAAAATTTCATTACTTTTGTTAGCAAATGTTCTAACGGATATTTTAAAATTTCTTAAAATTATACATTTTGTTGTTATTTTTTGTATCTGTGTTTTGCTAATAACTGATTTTTTTCATAACATTTTTGTTTGTAAATATTAGAAAAATTTTATTAATTTCTGTTTATCGGATGTATATCTGTCAAACGTACATTTTAATTTGAGTTTTTATATTTTATTATTCTTACCGCTAATTTATTTAAATTTAAATGATTTGTTTTCTTTTAGCTGTTTTATGAAGTAGTTTATTAGGGTTGTAATACAGGGGAAAGGGGTTTAATAAACTTTTTTATGCTCTTTCTATTTGTTTCTTTTAATATTTTCAGCTGTTGGATCTGTGTTATTTGGATTAAATTATATAGAAGAAATGTATGATCTTTAAATCTTCAGAGGTAAGCAGTTTAAAATTCACATTTAATAAATTTTTATACCAAGCTAAAACTTAAAAAATTCTATGGCATTTTTATAAAAAAAAATTTTACACTTAAAATTATTTCTGTGTAATATGTGGCATAAAATATTTATAATAAAGTAGATTTTTTTAATGTGAATGATTTATGTACAAAGTGCTATTGGCAATTCCATTCTCTGCAAGTATTTAAATTAAGTGTTTTTCATCTATATCAGCCCAGTTATTTTCAAATATAAATTTTTAAAGTATACATTTTTTTCTGTTATATTAATCTTGCCCTTTATATACATTCAAACATACCTTTCACAGAAAACGGATGAATCATATTTGCTATAATTCACCTGGATAATATAAATAAATCACCTGACCAGTAAAATAATTTATTTATGGTTAAAATACTTATTTATGTAATTTATTTTATGGTCCTTAGCTTCAGAGACATTGAGTTAGTTTATTTTTTACTCTGTGCAAGTTAATATTCAGAATCAGTATTTCATCATCCATGTATGTGACTAATGTTAAAGTTAACCAGCCGTAATACATTGTTTCTAAAAATTGATGCATTATTTTTTGTACTCTCTGACACCAATTTTGGTAAATAACAAATAATATACACTAATTCTAAAATTGGGGTTTTATCGTGAGAACTTGCTCACCAATGGAAAATAATTTTTATTCTACAATATTCTTTAATGGCAAGCTAAAATATTTTTAGATCAGTTTTATTTCAGTAATTAGTAAAAGTCTTTAGTTTCATTACTGTATACCAATATAATTAACTTCGTACATGTATGTATGTATATAATTATTTATATATATACATACATATATATTGTAACATTATTTTTTTAAACATTGAATGACTAAAAATAATTGCCTTAATATTTCAGTTGTTTATCATGTATGTGTAGTAACATATTCAAGTATAAGTTGTGAAACTTTAAAAAAGTTTGGTGTAATTAAATTCTTTTCTTGTACAATGCAATATCAACAAAAATCTCATTATAATACCTAGGTGTCAAAAGAATAGATTCGAAGTGAAATTGGAAGCTGTAGATACTAAATGCTGGAAAGAGTACATACTTAGGCAGCTAAGGCCTGCAAAGGGCTGTTGTGATCATAAAGAACAATGAAATGGAAAATCATGAAGGTAAATATAAATGTATTTCTGCTTTATAACTTAGTAAATATTTTTTATTCAAGATCAGTAGTTAATTAAGTTTTTATGATTAATAGTATGTAATAACTGAATTAAAGTATTGTATTAATTAAATCATTTTATTTGTGGGAATATAATTTAATGGAATAACAAATACAAGGAAAGAAAATTTATGAAACCAATTATTCAGCAGGACAACAATCATCTATAATTTCAAACTGAATTTGTAGTCATACTTGAATGAAATTTCTTAAACTTGAATGGGAATTAATGAAGTGTATAAGTATATGTTTTAATACATAACTTGATATGTTGTATATTTCTAGATTAATTAGCAATATAAAGAGAAAAATCTGTGGACTTTTCTTTCTCAATGTACTTTTAATTTTTCAAGTTATTAATGAAATTAGTTTAAATTTGGCTTGTATGTTGAGGAGCATAAATTAAATATACTTCAATATTTACGAGGCAAATTTAAACAAATTCAATATTAAAAACTTACAGCATAATTTAAAAGATATTTTTCAAGTAAAATGGAATTACATACAGCATTACTGATCTGTTTTATAGTATATTTATGTATGCAAGCAAACCTATGAATTTAAGATATATATATGTATGTATTTTGCATGTGTGTATGTAATGAGATCACTTTTTTTTATGAAATTGATTGTTCACTGTACTTTAGATTAAGACTTTTGAACCCTCCATGCAAATAAATTCTGGCTCTATCACTGATATCGGTAAAATAAGAAACCATTTTAAAGAATTTATTTATCAGCTAAGAATAGCCTACCTCAGTTTTACTTCTAGTTCATGGATGTGCCTTAGACTAATTAGCATTTAAAGTTCCTTTTACTCTCTATGATTTAATAGAAGCATTGAGGATTAATGATTCATTTATCAAGGAATCATTAATCCTCTTATGTCTATTGAAAAAGTAGATAGCAATTATATTTATACATGTAATAAAAGCTCTAATAGTAATACTTCATCTCTAAAAAAATTATTAAACTTGAATTTATATGCATAAAAAAGGGGTAAATAATAAAGCATAAAGTTTTTGTGCAATTTATCTAATCAGAATTTGGAGATGAAATAATTTTAATGAAATTTTTGTGTTAATACTGCAATTTTATATTTATTAAAATTTATATCTGTAATTTCTTTGTTTTAGATTCAATGGAAAGAATGAAGAGAACTTATGAAATTTTGTGGATATAATAATCAATTTTGTACTTTTTTTAAGTATTATTATTTATTATTATTATTGCAATAAAAAAATGTATTCAATTTTTGTTTTCTTAATAAAAAAAACACCATTTTTTATTTGAATTTTTATATTATCTGATAGCAAATAAAAATAGCAAAATAATGCCATATAGTTATTTTGATGTAAAAGCAGTAAGCTTTTAAACAATACACAGAATATTCTCAGAAATATTTCAATTTATAGAAAAGTGCAATGTTTAAAGATCAATTAAAAGGGTAAATTTCATAATTGATATTCAATCTCTGTACAAATAGTGTCAATATTAGATAAACATAATTAATCAAAGAAATTAGAATACTAAAGAATACACATTTGTGAATTAATTATAAACTGATAAATTTGTATTAAATATATTCTATATAAGCTAACTATATAAAGTATATTAGAGATTTAACACAGAGCTACATAAAAGTATTCTAGAAAAGCAATTATGATTGGTTTTGTTTTTGATAGCTTAATTTTTAAAATAAAAAAAACGGTATAAAAGCACCCCCACGCCAAAATTTTTTTTTTCAAATTATTAAGAAAAAGTCGCCAAAAGAGCGATAAACATAATTATCAGGTAACCATGCTTTAGTTCCGATGGTCTGACACCGAGGGCGCCACTTTCTATGCGAGTCCCATGTTACAGAAGCGTATCGCTATTGCCTATGGGAGTTGACTGTCTGAGTGTATCTAGTGTTTAAATGTTTTAACACTCAGATATCTCACTTAAAAGAAAATACTTTTGTGTTAATCACATGACCTTAAATACTTTTGTATTAATCACATGACCTTCATACCAAACTTGCAAAATAATGTCGAGAATTATCTGTTCTTAATATTCATGTTAGATGCGTTGCCCAGAATAATATTTACCAGTCAAACATAAAACTCCACTAATAAAATTTTAGAATACTTTAATGAATCACATTTTAACGGAACCACATCGTCTCATCATGGAGCCTAGCAAGTCACGAACACAACACTTATAACCCAGAACACATTCTACGAGAGTAGTAGAAGTAGCAGTTCTTAACAATATAGATCGAAGAAATTATTAGAAAAGTTTCCTCCCTTGTCCTGTTGCATTACACATTTTGAAAATAATACGTCATTAAGCATTTGCGTAATGCGTAATTACGAAATAAGCTACAGTAAGGTAAAAGTTTATCTTTGTGCTTTAATTTAGTTTTAAATAAAAAATGCAATGTTTGCACAAGGGGTATAAACTTAATCTTACACTATACAGTGATGCATATATAAATTAATTAAAGTTTCAATCTATTATTATGAATTGACAATTCTTTTTATTTGTTGACCAACCGAAACACATGCTAGTGGAACATAAGACTTCACAATTTATTTTTAAAACAATTTAATTAATCACCAATTTAAAATTTTACATCGACTTATACAGCGGAGCAACGAATTTTTCCACAGCATTAATAAACAACCGAAAGAAACACTCTACGCTAGAAGTAGAAGTTGTAGTTAACATTATGCTATACATACGAAAAAGAATTTGTATTTATTTTTTATTTGTATTATTTTTTTATAGCATTTAATCCTTTTATCCATTTTATTCTGATTTCTTTTCTAGATGAAAGCAATTGAGTATTATATTTTTAAGAACAAATTTTATTTGGGTGTTGCATGTTCACCCTTTTACTGTCATTTTACTTTATACATTCTGCAAGCATTTTTTGATGATTGAAACAAAGAACTTGTAATTTAAAAGTAATTTTATAAAATATTTGATTTTAAAATTTCTCTACATCGTTTAGTTTTCGATTAATAGCAAAATATACTCTGCATACAATTTGTCCCTTTCGATTTTAAACAATTTATTAAAAAACAGTGATTTTGGTTTTTTAAAGTAAATTATTATAAAAATGGGGTAAGTTGCTGTTAAACATAAAACTATTACCATAAAAATAAAATACTTTTTCATTTTCAATCATTACATATCAAAGTTATATGTGAATGGAACGAATTCGATTTCTGAACATTTACAGAGGCTGTTCGCAGATTTTTTAGACGATTTTGGTTAGCGGTATTAAAAAATGTTTTGTTGCAAAATAAATAACTGCAAGTGTACTATGTTTTTAAACGTCAAAATTATGGTCTGCGGCTTGAGAGGTTTGTTTTTATTCAAAATGACGTTTTTAAAGAAGCAGTGTTTCTAAGGCTATATTTATGCTTTTTCTGAAGAGAAGTATTCATATTCCGTTATCCAAAAACTATGTGAGAGTCATGGTTTTGGATATCTAAAGCGTCGATAGATAATATTGTCAAAAAGTAAGGAAAGAATAGTCAAATTGGAGCCTCAAGTAGGACAAAAATTCCAAACAAGTATCCAAGGAAAAAACGAACATCTTCAACTATTGCAAAGGTATGTTGTTTAATGTTAAAAAAAATCCCCCTAGTCAAAGAACAGTTACAAAATAATTAAAATGCTCGGTGTCCACTGTAAACAAAATGATAAACATTGATTTAAATATTAAGAAAGAGAAAAAAATGCAATGTGCATCGTCTTTCTCTAAAGCATATCGCTGAACTCAGAACACGCTCCTGAATTCGGTATGAGAAACATTTATCCATAGAAAATTTCAAAGCAATTGTCACAATAGATGAATCATGGGTGTATTTAAATGACTGCAACAAAAAGATCCATTTATTATCATAAAAGAGGAGGAAAAAAAATTTAATTACATAGTTCAAATAATCGAAAAAGGTTTTACTATGGGATTCCTGATTATTACCGGTTTTGTTGTTGCATGCCCCCGTGGTCAGCAGCGCTAGACCAGGTCCATGAGACTGTGCACCTTTAGAAAGTCCAGCACCATGAGTGGGTCCTTAGTCAGGTCACTCACGGAGAATCCCAAACATTCGAGAATGTGTTCAGGCGAAGCCTGTTCTATTGAGCACTTGTTGCAAATTTCGAAACTCTTCAATCCTTCAGAAAACCTTAGAGTTCTAAGGTGGCCACTTCGAAATCGGGAAAGAGTAGTTTGTTCCTGACGATTGAAGCCAGTTGCCAGGGATCCTCCAGGTCGTGAACACTGATACCAGTGATGCTTTGGCGGGTCATTCCAAGTGTTAGAATTATTGTGTTTGATCTTTGAATGAATCTCTAGGAAGGTTAGTGGCGCCGACGGCATGTAGGTCTCTTCAGCGCCAGCCTTGGCCAAAGAGTCCGCGATCTCATTTCCCTCAAGATCGACGTGGGAGGGGATCCACTGTATATGAATGTCATGGGAAGTAGAAATTCTTTTCATCTTATTAAGTATTGAAACTCCAGTATTGTCTCTTACATTGTGCCAACTGGCTAAGTGCTGTATCGCACTTCTGCTATCAGACAGGATCCAGATCTCAGTTCCCTGGGGGACAGACTCCAGGGAATCTAGGGCTTCATCTATGGCAATTAGCTCACTGCGGAAAACCGAGCAGTTATCAGGATTTCTCCTTTGGATCTTCAAGACAATATTTTGTGATCTGATGTAGACTCCACTGCCTGAGTGATTACTTTGGTCTTTACTACCATCCGTGTAAGCCTGTATGGCATCAATTGGTATTTCTCCAATTCTCTCAAGAGCAATTTGTTTGAGGTAGGCAGGAATATCTGTTTGTTTATTCACTTGTACTTGTAAGTCAGGATGGAAGAAGACATGAGCAAGATCGTCTGATGGATCAAGACATTGTTTCAGGTAATGGGGTTCCACAGCTTCATTGATTAGACTAAGGGTGGTTATTTGGCTGAAAGGGCTGTTTCTCTTGAGTCTCTGGCTAAAACGCCAGTTTTTGAAATAGGAAGAAGTGCGATTTTGAGAACCTAGAGCGTTGAGTTTGTTGTAGTATTTTGTTAGGCATGCGTGTCTTCTGAGGCTCAAAGGTTGCAGATCAGCCTCAAATAGCACAATATTTCTAGGACATGAATTTCTTAGGCCTGTGATAATCCGGGCCGCGCTGAGTTGGACCATTTCAAGTTTCTGAAGATTTGTATCAGAGGCACAACAATAAACTGGAATTCCATATTCTAAGATAGGTCTAATTAGTGAGATATACGTGCTTCTGAGAGTGCAAGCGTTAGAGCCCCAATCGCGCCCTGAGATGTACCTCAAAATGTTGAGCCGTTTTCTTGCCTTTAACACGAGATGATCAATATGCTTGTTTCCCAGAATCTCCGGGTCTAGCACGAATCCTAGGTATTTTGGATGTTTATTCACTATCAGTGGCTGATTATTCAAAAGGATATTGGGTTGGAAATTATAAAGCTTTCTGTTGGTAGTGAAAAAGCCAACCGAGGATTTAGTTGGGTTAAAACACAGTTTATGTTCCTCAGAGAAATCCCGAATATCCTCAAGGACAAGATTAATGTCTCTCTCTAGTCTCCTCACGTCATTATCAGATTTCCAAAGGACAATATCATCCGCGAAAGCGCCAACCTCACATTTTAACTGGATAATTCTCTCAATACCTGACAGATAAAGTGAGAACAAAGTAGGACTCAGAACTGATCCCTGAGGTACTCCCTGAAAGATCCTAAAAACTCTTGGAAAGGGAATCATTATACTTCACTCTGATACATCTATTTCTAAGAAAATCGTAAATCCAGGGAAGGGCCTTTCCACCGATACCAAAGCCCTTAAAAAGTTTTATAACGAGTAAGTTATTCCACACTCTGTCAAAGGCTTTGGACAAGTCCAGGAAAACTGCAACAGTGTGGTTAGTGGGTTTCTTGTTGTGGGCATCTCTTATTCTCTGGCAGAAGTAAAGCAGTTGGTCCGAAGTGCAATGTCCCTCTCTGAAACCATACTGCTCCTCAGGGAGAAGAGAAAGGGCATGTAGGTGAAAGTTGAGTCTTCTGAGAATCATTTTTTCCATAATTTTGCACACTATACTGGTTAAAGCGATCGGTCTGAAGCTCTCAGTGTTGCTGTCAGGTTTGCCAGGTTTTTTGAAAGGAATGACCGTCGCTCTCCTCCAGTCTTGAGGAAGTTTTCCCTTGTTCCATGAACAATTTATAAAATCTAGGAGCCTTTGTCTTCCAATCGGGCTAAGTTTGTCTATCATTTGACCGTGGATACCATCTGGTCCAGGGGATTTATTTAGATTAGTGTCCTTTATTGCAGCTTCGAGTTCGCTCACATTGAAAACTTTACTGAAGATGCAAGTTTCACTTTGAATATGGCTGCGGCAGCCATGGACAATATTACTAGCCCTGGTTTTAACAATAACATCTTCAACAGTGAAGTCCAGCTTACTTATTTTCTGATAATGCAGGCCTAATAAATTGGCCGCTTCCTTATCATTTTGAGCTAAATCTCCATTTTCATCCTGAATTGAATTACTTTGTTCTGCCTGAGGTTGTTCATTACTGATATTTTTAACCAGTTTCCATAGTTTTCCATTAGAAGTTCTTGAGTCAAGACTTGAACACAATTCCCTCCATTTGTCTTGTTTAATCTGTGTATAAAGTCTTTTAATTTTTGCGTTGATTTTATTTATTTCGACTCTTGCAAGATTGCTGTTGCCTGTATCCTTGGTTTCATAGATTCTTTTTCGTTCCTCTAGTAGAGGTTGTAGCAAAGGTGATTTACAAGTTAAGTAAGGTTTCTTTTTCTTCAGCTGACCTCTTGGAATACATTTCCTGGCAGCTTTTAAGAGCATATCTTTAAAAGAACTCCAGTTCATTTCAACACAGTCACCTAGAGGTTTCATCCTTATCTCATTGTCAATTAACTCTGCGTAGTGCTTCCAGTCCGCTTTCTTAAAGATCCATTGTTTGATTTTACTGGTGGGTACTAGTTGTCTCTTTTTTAGTTCAATTAAAACAGGACGGTGGTCAACCCCCAGGTCTTCTAAGACAGTCCATCTACAGCCAGGTCCAAGATCCGAGCTGACAATAGAGATGTCTAAAGCCTCTTTTGTATCATAACTATAAGAATAATGGGTAGGAGTGCCATCGTTAAGAATAGTAAAGCTCCTGTCGTCAATCATGTCGAGTAACTCATTTCCTCTCGTGTTTGTTATTGTACAACCCCAAATGGGGTGTTTAGCATTCAAATCACCTAAGCAGATAGTACTTTCGCTAAACAAGTCCTGAAGGTCGTGTGGTAAACTTTGGGTATCAGGGGGGTGGTACACATTAAATATATTAAGTGATTTCCCTCTCCAAAAGATCCTAATGCCTTGGATTTCAAGATTAGACCCATCAGTTATTTTTCTGTCGATACTAATGCTCTGGTATTTAACATCTCTGATAAGGAAAGCAAGACCTCCTCCTTTTCCTATTTGTCTGTCTACCCTAAAGATGTTGTATCCCTTGATTTTGAGGGCGGTCTTAATCTTCAGCTTGGTTTCTTGCAGAGCTATAATTTGAACTCCCTCGTTCATTGCTATGTCAAGAACTTGGTCAAGTTTAATCCTTGATGCATTTGATGAAATTCCGTTAATGTTGAATTGCAAGATCTTTAATGCCTTTGGAGACTGTCGATTACTTTTCGAACCTGGCCCTCTGCCTAAACCAGGAACGCGGGCCTTTTTATTCTGCGCGCCGACCGATGCAGCATTAGCAAGAAAAGGTGCACTATTCATGGATGGGGTAAAATTGCAGCCTCCGTTGTCAGCAAGACCAGAGCACCTAGGGTAGGTGGAGGACTGACTTGGCTCCTTTGCCCCAGGCTTTAGCTGAGCAAATTGGAGTGGCTTTCACGCCTTGGGTGACCCTACCAGGAGATTACTCTCCCGACGTACATCACCCACTCCGCCCAGGAACACCCCCTCGCCGGCAACAATTGCACACTATGAGGCAGCCTGTGGGACTTGAGGGGGTTTACGGTTTTTCATATAATGGTAAATTATAAATAAAAAGAGTTGAAAAAATGTCAAGATTAACTCCAAATACTACCAGGAACAAATTTTATCGCCAATTTTTCTGAATGAAATACCATTGCTTTACCCGTCAATGTGTGGAACTCCATTGAGACAAAGCTAGCAGTCACACATCAATATCCACTGTAAATTTTCTTATAGAAATGGAACAAAACAACCGGTATCGAGGCTATACCCTTCACTGATATCCCTACTAAATCTCCCGAAGCATCAAATATGGATTTTTGTGCTTTAGGACTTTTCAAATCTGCATAATCCAAATATCGTTCCACAACCCTTATAGGACTCTGGAAAGCTGTTCAGGAGGAATGGGACCTCTTCTGAAACTTCAAAAGGCATTATTATCCTGGAAATTCCTGTGTAGCAAGATAGTTCAGAATAAGGGCTATCAAATAAAACATTTCAGGCATAAGAATTTTATGTAATTTAGTTTTGCGACTACTATAATATACATCGTCTAAAAAATGTGTAAACAGCCTCTGTACAGTTGCAGTTTTTTAAGCTTTAAAAGCAATTTTACAAAGCACGACATTTCAGTTCTTTTTAGCAAGTCTTTAAATTTTCGGGTAACAGAAAAAGTTTTGAACAAGATTTGTCGTTTTTTGTCTTAAACAGTATATCAAAAACCAAAATATTTATGTTAATTTTCAAATTTTTGTATAGAAAAGAAAACAATTTTCCAATAAACAAAAACAGATAATTTTTTTCGTTGCATCGCAATATGGTTATAAGTTATTGAAGTCATTTCGATTTTTTAAGGATTACTATGACCTTATTTTAACTTTAAAAATCATTTGTTCATTTTAATCATTTCCCATGTATTCATTTGATTTTCGGATAACAGAAAAATCTCTGCATAGAACCTATCGTTTCTTATTTTAAATGATGTATTAAAAACAGAGATATTTGGGCTATTTTTCAAAATTTTATATAAGTATTTTTGTTCTGAAATATTATGGATTGTTGATATGACTGGTAAAAACATGAATGATATATAAAAACAATTTTTGTATAGAAAAGAAAATAATAATTTTCCAATAAACAAAAACAGATAATTTTTTTCGTTGCATCGCAATATGGTTATACGTTATTGAAGTCATTTCGATTTTTTAAGGATTACTATGACCTTATTTTAACTTTAAAAACCATTTGTTCATTTTAATCATTTCCTATGTATTTATTTGATTTTCGGATAACAGAAAAATCACTGCATAGAACCTACCGTCTCTTATTTTAAATGATGTATTAAAAACAGACATGTTTGGGCTATTTTTCAAAATTTTATGTAAGTATTTTTGTTCTGAAATATTATGGATTGTTGATATGACTGGTAAAAACACGAATGATATATAAAAACAATTTTCGATTTTTCATACTACGTAGAAATGTATTTCCGTTTTCTTTTGACGTAGATATATATACACACTGATGGTGTTGTCATGAATTGAGAATGTAAAATATGCACTTCGAAAGAAGATCCATAAATTTAAAGTAAAATTCATATTTCTTTTGAAGAGCTTGATAAACATCTGTATCTGTAGTTAAAGTCATTTGTTTGTTTTAGATAAACATATTACTTATCTTATATTTACTAGAGATAAACTATCATTTTTTTTTGAAAACGAATGATCACACAACAAAGTGCTCCCAATGGAGACCCCGGTTCGATATTGGACATTTTTGGAATAAAACGTTTTTATGTTATACTTTGGCAACTAAATAATAATTTTTAAATATATACAACTAATGGTAGTAAAGGTACAGAATCAACTTATTATCTTTAACAGATTTAGGGACACACTTCAAGCTCTTTTAATAAAGGATCTAAACCAATATATAATATGAATTTTATTTTAAGAGCCTTTAAAATGGTTTTTATTAATTCCAGCTTTAAATAAATCTAGAAAATCCGTTTTTTATTTTAAACGATATATTTAAAACATATATATTTGGGTTATTATTCAAAATTTCCTATAAAAAAGCAGCAACTTTCTAGCAAAGGTAAATTTTGCATTTTGAAAAGAAAATACTTTTTCTTATTTAATCCTTACACAGTACACCGCACTTATAGTAGAGCGCTGCTATACGTTAAGTGTATTTCAAGATAATATTCTTAATGTAGTAGTATGGTATTTTTAAACTTAAAACAAAGGAAGACATACTTAAAAATTTCTTTTACCCCTTCTTTTTTCAGTTTAGAGAAAAAAATCTTGGGGTTACATATGCCCTTTTTCACCCCCTCTGGATACGCCACTAATAACATACATTATTTACAAAGAAACAAAATTTAAATAATGAAAATCTTTGACTACAAAAATAAAATACGCAATAAAAATTGTAATATTTTCTACCAAATTAAATTAAATTCACATTGAGGATTAAACCGAACTTCGTGATATCTACAAGTCTGTTCGTTTGTCTGTTCCAATCTACACCAATCTGCACTTGATTTATGTAAGAACAAACCAAAGCTGAATAGCATAAGGCATGTCAATATTTGCGATAGCAATCAATGAACGTATGAACTATACTTTGGTGCAATCTAGTTTATACAAACGAGAAGATGTTTGTTTATTAGTCATATGCCTAGAATTTCTCCTTACTTTCATTTAAATGTTTCAGTGTTCACTGTTTTTAGAATAATGTAATTTTATAATTTGAATATAAGCCCCTCTTGATCTTGAGGCCCTAGGCTGAAGCCTAATTAGCCTATAGGAAAATTCAGCCCTGATCAAAACTAAACATAAAACACAACTTATCAATCATGTAGTTAACCGAACTGTGGCATAATGGTAGAGCGCTATTCTTCGGTACCAGAGTTCGCAGGTTCGAATCCCGCTGAGTCATGGATGTTTGTAGTTGTTAGGAATCGCCTTTAAGCAGTAGGTCCCGGTCTTATTATCCATAGTGCAGCAAAACAGTCGACCGCAGAGTTACAAACCAAATCTAAACCTTATACAGTACGGTTATATTCGAGCAAAATGATTTTGACATTTTATCAGTTACTTTTGCATTGTTAAAAGTAACTATACAAAATTTAATCTCTTAATCTTTTTCACACACCATTTAGTTTTCGTTTAATATCAAAATATACATTACGTAAAATCTATTCTTTTCCATTTTAAACGTTTTATCAATAGAGATATTTGGGCTTCTTTTCAAATTTTTGTATAAAGTGTAATAATTTTCTAAAAACGTAAAAGTACTTAGAATATAAAAATAACAACAAAGTGAGTCAAATATAGATTCATATAAATATTGAACAGTTATGGAATAAGTGCTTTTATATTGTTACTTTGGAAACAAAATAATAATTTTTAAATATATACAACGAATGGTAGTATGGTAGTGGTAGTGTATAAGGTAATGGGAATAATGGTTATTCAAGGAATCCTTAATAAAAATAATACTTTTAAACAGCCATTTTTTATGTGGTAACATAATATACATTAGGGAAGTCATTTCGACATTTTAAAGATTACTATGATCTCATTTTAATTTTTATTTTGTATTATAAAAGCCATTTTATAAAATATTTAATTTCTCTATCATTTTGCATGAATCATTTAAATTTCGGACACAGAAAAAAATTTTCTTTGCATATTTAAATGATATATTAAAAGCAGATATATCTGTGTTATTTTTCAAATTTATATGTATAAATAAAGAACATTCTTGTTCTGAAATATTGAGGAATGTTAGTATAAATAACAACATGAAGGAACTGAAAAAATTTTAGAAATTCCAAACTGCATGGAAATGTATTTACGTCTTTCTTCGACTCAGATACAGGCAAGCTGATGGTAGTTGTTATGAATTGCGAATGCAAAATATGTACTTTGAAGAGAGATTTATAAATTTAAAACATATTTCTATTACAGAGCTTGGCAAACAGTTGTATCTGTAGTCCGAGATATTTGTTTGTTTTCTATAAAAATATTACTTTCCCACTATATGCGAGAGATAAACTATCATTTTTTAAAAAAGCGAGTGATTACAACAAGATGAGCCAAATGCAGTCCCGTTTCAATATTGAACATTTTAAGAATAAAATGCTTTTATTTTGTTGCTTTGGCAACAAAATAATAATTTTTAAATATATACAACTAATGGTAGTAAAAGTACAGAATCAACTTATTATCTTTAACAGATTCAATGACAAAGTTCAAGCTCTTTTAGCAAAGGATCTAAACAGATATATAATAGGAATTTTATTTTAAGAGCTTTTAAAAGGGTTTTTATTATTCCAAGCTTTAAATAAATCTAGAAAATCCGTTTTCTATTTTAAACGGTATATTAAAAACATATATTTCGTATTAAAAACATATATTTAACATATAATTTTTCTAAAAAATGCAGTAAATTTCTAGAGAAGGTAAATTTTACACTTTGAAAATAAAATAATTTTTCTTATTTAATCTTTACACAGTACACCGAACTAATGGTAGGACTCTGGTCTTCGGTACCGCAGTTCGCAGGTACGAATCCCGCTGAGGGATGGATATTCGTAGCCGTTAGGAATAGGTTTTAAGCAGTAGGTCCCGATCTTATTATTCCTGTTGAAGCAAAACAGTTGATCATAGCGTTCCAAACCAAATCTAAACCTTATGCAGTATTGTTATATTCCAATAAAAGGATTTTGAATTTTTAACAGTTACTTTTGCATTTTTAAAAGTAATTTTATAAAATTTAATCTTTAAATCTTTTTTCACACATTATTTAGTTTTCGGTTAATATCAAAATCTACATTGCGTAAAATCTTCCCTTATCTATTTTAATCGTTTTATCAATAATACAGGTAATTGGGATCTATTTTTCAATTTTTTCTATAAAAGTAATAATTTCTAAGCAAGATAAAGACACTTACACTTACAATATAAAGATAATAACAAACTGAGTCAAATATAGATTCATTTAAATATTGAACAGTTATGGAATAAATGTTTTTATATTGTTTGGAAACAAAATAATAATTTTTAAATATAAACAACTAATGATAGTGTTGGAAATATTTCCAGCCACTCCTCTTTTTTCACTGTAACCGAAGACTTTGGGCGCACAGCGCCAGCGTCCTGTTTATATAATATCGTTTTCTACGTATGTAGAGTAGGGCTCTGTGAGCGATGCATGTAAAAACGGATGTCTTGTTTAAAAAAAAAATGTTCTTGGTCGTGGTAAAAGAACCACGGAAGCTAAAATTGGAAACTATGTATCACTAGTAATGTATATAATGTAAATAATTTAAAATTACTGTAATAAAGCTCTCCCATATAGAAGATTACTTGGAATGGAAATATTTTCTTCATGGTGCCGAAATAGATCTAACATATTGTTACTTGGAACACTACTTGTTTACTTGAATACTAAAGATTTCTTGGAATAATTAATATTTTTCTTCAGATAGTAAGGTAGTGGTATTGTATAAGATAATGGGAATAATGGTTATTCAAGGAATCCTTAATAAAAATAATACTTTTTAAGAGCCATTTTTTGTGTGGTAACATGATATACATTAGGGAAGTCATTTCGACATTTTAAGGATTACTGCGATCTTATTTTAACTTTTATTTTGTTTTATAAAAGCCATGTTATAAAATATTTTATTTTTCTATCATTTTCCATGCATCGTTTAAATTTCAGATAACAGAAAAACTTTTTTTTGCATATCACCTGTCGTTTTGAATTTTAAATGATATATCAAAAGCAGAAATATTTGGGTCATTTCTCGAATTTTTATGTATAAATAAAGAACATTCCATTTCTGAAATATTGTGGATTGTTAGTATAAATAACAACATAAAGGAACTGAAACAATTTTAGAAATTCCAAACTTTATTGAAATGTATTTCCGTCGTCCTTCGACTGAGATATATGCACGATGATGGTGATTGTTATGAGTTGCGAATGCAAAATATGTACTTTGACGGGAGGTTTATAAATTTAAAATATATTTTTTTTACAGAGCTTGGTAAACAGTTGTATCTGTAGTTGGACATATTTGTTTGGTATAAATAAAAATATTATTTTCCCTCTATTTGCGAGAGGTAAACTATCATTTTTTAAAAAAGAGAGTGATCACAACAAAGTGAGCCAAATATAGTCCCTCTTCAATATTGAACATTTTTAGAATGAAATGTTTTTACGTAGTTACTTTGGCAACAAAATAATGATTTTTAAATATATACCACTAATGGTAGTAAAGGTTTAAAATCTACTTATTATCTTTGACAGATTCAAGGACACAATTCAAGTTCTTTTAACAAAGGTTTTTAACTAGCAAAACATATGGAATCTTATTTTAAGAGCCTTTAAAATGGTTTTTATTAATTACAGCTTAAAATAAATGTAGAAAATCCGTAGTTTTCTATTTTAAACAGTATATTAAAAACAGATATATTTAGGTTATTCTTCAAAATTTCCTATAAAGTAGTAACTTTCTAGCAAGGGTAAGAATAACACTTTGAAAATAAAATACTTTTTCTTATTTAATCCACAAACTGTACGCAGAACAATGGCCGAATGATAGAGTGCTGCTTTTCAGTTCGAATGCCCCTAGTTATGGATGCTTGTAGCCGTTTTTTAAACGGTTTTAAGCAGTAGGTCCCGGTCTTATTATTCCTCGTGTAGCAAAACAGTCGACCGTAGAGTTACAAACCAAAACGAAACCTTTTACAGTACGGTTATATTCGAATAAAATGACTTTTTCTTTTTAACAGTTACTTTTGCATTTATAAAAGTAATTTTAAAAATTTAATCTTTTAATCTTTTTCACACACCATTTAGTTTTCGGTTAATATCAAAATCTACATTGCGTAACATCTACCCTTTTCTATTTTAAACGTTGTATCAAAATGGAGATATTTGGACTTCTTTTCAAATTTTTGTATAAAAAGTAATATTTTCTAATCAAGATAAAAGTACTTACAGTATAAAAATGACAACAAAGTGAGTAAAATATAGATTCATTTAAATATTGAACAGTTATGGAATAAGTGCTTTTATATTGTTACTTTGAGAACAAAAGAATAATTTTTAAATATATACAACTAATGGTAGTAAGGTACTGGTAGTGTACAAGGTTTGGAAATGATGGTTATTCAAGGAATCCTTAATAAAAATAATACTTTTTAAGAGTCTTTTTATGTGGTGACATAATATACATGAGGGAAGTCATTTCGACATTTTATGGATTACTATGATCTTCTTTTAACTTTTATTTTGTTTTATAAAAGCCATTTTATAAAATATTTTATATTTGTATGATTTTCCATGCATAGTTTAAATTTCGGATAACAGAAAAAAAATTTCTTTGCAATGAACCCGTCGTTTTGAATTTTAAATGATATATTAAAAGCAGAAATATCTGTGTTATTTCTTGAATTTTCACATATATATATATATATATATATATATATATATATATATATATATATATATATATATATATATATATATATATATATATAAATACATTCTTGTTTTGAAATATTGTGGATTGTTAGTATTAATAATAAATGAAAGAAGTGAAACAATTTTAAAAATTCCAAACTTTACTGAAATGTATTTCCGTTTTTCTTTGACTCAGATGTATGCAAGCTGATGGTAGTTGTTATGTACTGCTCATGTAAAATATGTACTTTGACGGGAGATTTATAAATTTAAAATATATTTCTTTTGCAGAGCTTGGTAAACAGTTGTATCTGTATTTGGAGATACTTGTTTGTTTTAGATAAAAATATTACTTTCCCTCTATTTGCGAGACATAAACTATCATTTTTTAAAAAAGAGAGTGATCACTACAAAGTGAGCCAAATGGAGTCCCGTTTCAATATTGAACATTTTTAGAATAAAATGGTTTTAGGTAGTTACTTTTGCAACAAAATAATAATTTTTTAATATATACAACTAATGGCAGTAAAGGTACAGAATCAACTTATTATCTGTAACAGATTCAGGGACACAGTTCAAGCTTTTTTAACAAAGGATCTAAACTAATATAAAATATGAATTTAACTTTAAGAGCCTTTAAAATGCTTTTTATTAATTCCAGATTTAAATAAATCTAGAAAATCTGATTTCTATTTTAAAAACATTATATTAATAACATATATATTTGGGCTAATCTTCAAATTTTCCTATAAAAAAGCATTACTTTTTAGCAAAGATTAATTTTACTCTTTGAAAATAAAATAATTTTCTTATTTAATCCTTACATAGTACACCGAACTAATGTAGAGCGCTGCTCTTCGGTACCGGAGTTCGCAGGCTCGAATCCGCTGAGGGATGGATATTCGTAGCCGATAGGAATCGGCTTTACGTAGTAGGTCCCGGTCTTGTTATCCCTAGTGCAGCAAAAGAGTCGATTGTAGCGTTACCAAACCTAACCTTTAAACCTTATACAGTACGGTTATATTCGAATAAAATGACTTTTGCTATTTAACAGTTACTTTTGCATTTTTAAGATAATATCAAATTTAATCTTTTAATCTTTTCAAACACCATTTAGTTTTCAGTTAATATCAAAATCTACATTATGTAAAATCTATCCTTTTCTATTTTAAACGTTTTATCAATAATAGAGGTACTTTGGCTATTTTACAGTTTTTTGTATAAAGAGTAATAATTTTGTAAGCAAGATAAAAGCACTTACAATATAAAAATAACAACAAAATGAGTCAAATATAGATTCATTTAAATATTGAACAGTTATGGAATAAATGCTTTTATATTGTTACTTTGGGAACAAAATAATAATTTTTAAATATATACAACTAATGGTAGTAAGGTAGTGATAGTGTATAAGGTAATGGGAATAACGGTTATTCAAGGAATCCTTAATAAAAATTAATACTTTTTAAGAGCCATTTTTCATGTGGTAACATAATATACATTAAGGGAAGTCATTTGGACATTTTAAGGATTACTGTGATCTTATTTTAACTTTTATTTTGTTTTATAAAAGCCATTTTATAAAATGTTTAATCTCTCTATCATTTTGCATAAATCATTTAAATTTCGGACACAGAAAAAAAATTTTCTTTGCATATTTAAATGATATATTAAAAGCAGAAATATCTGGGTCATTTCTCAAACTTTTATGTATAAATAAAAACATTCTTGTTCTGAAATATTGTGGATTGTTAGTATAAAGAACAACATGAAGGAACTGAAAGAATTTTAGAAATTCCAAACTTTATTGAAATGTATTTAAGTCTTTCTTCGATTCAGATATATGCACACTGATGGTGGTTGTTAGAAATGCGAATGCAAAATCTGTACTTTGAAGGGAGATTTATAAATTTAAAATATATTTCTATTACAGTGCTTGGCAAACAGTTGTATCTGTAGTTCGAGATATTTGTTTGTTTTATATAAAAATATTACTTTCCCTCTGTTTGCGAGAGGTAAACTATCATTTTTTTAAAAAAAGTGAGTGATCACAAGAAAGTGATCCAAATATAATCCTGTTTCAATATTGAATATTTTTAGAATAAAATGCTTTTATGTTGTTACTTTGGCAACAAAAGAATAATTTTTAAATATATACCACTAATGGTAGTAAAGGTACAGAATCAACTTATTATCTGTAACAGATTCAGGGACACAGTTCAAGCTTTTTTAACAAAGGATCTAAACTAATATAAAATATGAATTTAACTTTAAGAGCCTTTAAAATGCTTTTTATTAATTCCAGATTTAAATAAATCTAGAAAGTTCGTCATTTTCTATTTTAAACGATATATTGAAAACATATATATTTGGGCTATTCTTCAAATTTTCTATAAAAAAGCAGCAAATTTCTAGCAAAGGTAAATTTTAACACTTTGAAAATAAAATAATTTTTCTTATTAATCCTTACTCAGTATACTGAACTAATGGTAGAGCGCTGCTCTTCGGTATCGGAGTTCGCAGGTTCGAATCCCGCTGAGGGATGGATATTCGTAGCCGTTAGGAATCGGCTTTAAGCAGTAGGTCCCGGTCTTATTATTCCTCGTGTAGCAAAACAGTCGACCGTAAAGTTACAAACCAAATCTAAACCTTATACAGTACGGTTATATTCCAATAAAATGATTTTGACTTTTTAACAGTTACTTTTGCATTTTTAAAAGTAATTTTACAAAATTTAATCTTTTAATTTTTTTGACACATCATTTATTTTTCGGTTAATATCAAAATATACATTGCGTAACATCTACCCTTTTCTATTTTAAACGTTTTATCAATAATAGAGATATTTGGGCTTATTTTCAAACTTTTGTATAAAGAGTAATATTTTCTAATCAAGATAAAAGTACTTACAATATAAAAATGACAACAAAGTGAGTGAAATATAAATTCATTTAAATATTGAACAGTTATGGAATAAGTGCTTTTATATTGTTACTTTGAGAACAAAAGAATAATTTTTAAATATATACAACTAATGGTAGTAAGGTACTGGTAGTGTATAAGGTAATGGGAATGATGGTTATTCAAGGAAACCTTAATAAAAATAATAATTTTTAAGAGCCATTTTTTATGTGGTAACATAATATACATGAGGGAAGTCATTTCGTCATTTAAAGGATTACTATGATCTTATTTTTACTTTTATTTTTTTTATAAAAGCCATATTATAAAATACTTTATCTTTCTATCATTTTCCATGCATCGTTTAAATTTCGGATAACAGAAAAAATTTCTTTGCATAGAACTTGTAATTTTGAATTTTAAATGATATATTAAAAGCAGAAATATCTGGGTCATGTCTCAAATTTTTATGTAGAAATAAAGAACATTCTTGCTCTGAAATATTGTGGATTGTTAGTATAAATAACAACATGAAGGAACGGAAACAATTTTACAAATTCAAAGTTTTATTGAAATGTATTTCCGTCTTTCTTTGACTCAGATATATGCCCGCTGATGGTAGTTGTTACGAATTGCGAATGTAAAATATGTGCTTTGACGGGAGATTTATACATTTAAAATATATTTCTATTTCAGAGCTTGGCAAACAGTTGTATATGTAGTTCGAGATATTTGTTTGTTTAGATAAAAATATTACTTTCCCTCTATTTGCGAGAGGTAAACTATCATTTTTTAAAAAAGCGAATGATCACAACAAAGTGAGCCAAATATAGTCCTGTTTCAATATTGAACATTTTTAGAATAAAATGCTTTTACGTAGTTACTTTGGCAACAAAATAAGGATTTTTAAATATATACCACTAATGGTAGTAAAGGTACAGAATCAACTTATTATCTGTAACAGATTCAGGGACACAGTTCAAGCTTTTTTAACAAAGGATCTAAACTAATATAAAATATGAATTTAACTTTAAGAGCCTTTAAAATGCTTTTTATTAATTCCAGATTTAAATAAATCTAGAAAATCCCGTTTTCTATTTTAAAAACATTATATTAATAGTATATATATTTGGGCTAATCTTCAAATTTTCCTATAAAAAAGCAGTAATTTTTTAGCAAAGGTTAATTTTACTCTTTGAAAATAAAATAATTTTTCTTATTTAATCCTTACATAATACACCGAACTAATGTAGAGCGCTGCTCTTCGGTACCGGAGTTCGCAGGCTCGAATCCCGTTGAGGGATGGATATTCGTAGCCGTTAGGAATCGGCTTTAAGTAGTAGGTCCCGGTCTTGTTATCCCTAGTGCAGCAAAAGAGTCGATTGTAGCGTTACAAACCTAATCTAAATCTTATACAGTATGGTTATATTGAATAAAATGATTTTGACTTTTTAACAGTTATTTTTGTATTTTTAAGAGTAATTTTATCAAATTTAATCTTTTAATCTTTTTCACACACCATTTAGTTTTCGGTTAATATCAAAATCTACATTGCGTAACATCTACCCTTTTCTATTTTAAACTTTGTATCAAAATAGAGATATTTGGGCTTCTTTTCAAATTTTTGTATAAAGAGTAATACTTTTCTAAGCAAGATAAAAGACTTAATACAAAAATAATAAAAAAGTAAGTGAAATATAGATTCATTTAAATATTGAGCAGTTATGGAATAAATGCTTTTATATTGTTACTTTGGGAACAAAGTAATAATTTTTAAATATATACAACTAATGGTAATAACGCAGTTGTAGTGTATAAAGTAATGGGAATAATGGTTATTCAAGGAATCCTTAATAAAAATAATAATTTTTAAGAGCCATTTTTTATGTGGTAACATAATATACATTAGGGAAGTCATTTCGACATTTTAAGGATTACTGCGATCTTATATTAACTTCTATTTTGTTTTATAAAAGACATGTTATAAAATATTTTATTTTTCTATCATTTTCCATGCATCGTTTAAATTTCCGGATAAAAAAGAAAATTTCTTTGCATAGAACCCGTCGTTTTGAATTTTAAATGATATATTAAAAGCAGAAATATCTGGGTCATTTCTTAAGTTTTTATGTATAAATAAAAACATTCTTGTTCTGAAATATTGTGGAATGTTAGTATAAATAACAACATGAAGGAACTGAAACAATTTTAGAAATTCCAACTTATTGAAATGTATTTACTTTTTTTTTTGTCTCAGATATATGCACGCTGATGGTGGTTGTTATGAATTGCGAATGTAAAATATATACTTTGAAGGGAGATTTATAAATTTAAAATAAAATCTTTATTTCTTTTGAAGAGCTTGGTAAACAGTTGTTTCTGTAGTTGGACATATTTGTTTGGTTTACATAAAAATATTACTTTCCCTCTATTTGCGAGAGGTAAACTATCATTTTTTAAAAAAGAGAGTGATCACAACAAAGTGAGCCAAATATAGTCCTGTTTCAATATTGAACATTTTTAGAATAAAATGCTTTTACGTAGTTACTTCGGCAACAAAATAAGGATTTTTAAATATATACCACTAATGGTAGTAAAGGTACAGACTCAACTTATTATCTGTAACAGATTCAGGGACACAGTTCAAGCTTTTTTAACAAAGGATCTTAACCAACTATGTTTAATGTATTATGTTTAATATATTCAGAGGAGGACTTCCATCATTTTCAGCAAATGATTTGAACAAAAGTAATAGGAAATTTCATTTTACAAGCTTTTAAAATTGTTGTTATTCATTCTAGCTTCAAATAATTCCTTACATTTGTTAACGTTTGAACTTTCTGAAATTGGGCACATTTAATTAATTGTTAGGCTTTTAATTTTTGTGAAATTAAAGGAATTCAAGGAAAATAGAGCAATTGTTTAAGAAAATTTTCCTTTTTATTACTTGACTAGATAAAGAAATTTTCATTTTCGCTAGACTAGGGACTCTCAAGCTTTTTATATTTTAAATCACATTCTAAAATAACTTTGGGCCGAGAACGTATTTATGTTTTCAAGTTAAATTTAGCAGTGGGTTTAATTTTCAATAATGCATATCGGCCATTCCATAGATTTTGGTTTTGGTTTGGAGCACTACGGTCTACTGTTTTGCACACGAGGGCTAATGAGACCGGGACCTACTGCTTAAAGCCGATTCCGAACGGCTACGAACACCCATGCCATAGGGGGATTCGAACCCACGAACTCCGGTACCGACGATCAGCGCCCTAACCAATCGGCCAGCGTTCGGCCAGCCATTCCATAGAAACGAGTGTGACACATTGAACTTAATTGTTAGGCCTAATTAATTGTTAGGCTTTTACTATTTGTGAAACTAAAGAATTTCCGATAAAATAGATCAATTGTTTAAGAAAAATTTCCTTTTTAATTACATGACTAGATAAAGCAAATTTTCATTATCTCTACACCAGGGACTCCCGAGATTTTTATATTTAAATCACTTTCTAAAATACCTTTGGGATGAAATTATATTTATGTTTTCAAGTTAAATTTAGCAGTGGGTATAATATGCAATAATGCATATCGGCCATTCCATAGAAACGAGTGTGACACATTGAACTACTTTTTATCACTTTTTCTGAAAAGAATATATTTCAAATATATATTTTTTGTGAAGCAATTATAACACCTAAGGTAGGATTTTTGCAAAAAAGAAGGTATTTCCCTTTCTTTACATTTTTAAAAATATAAATATGCTGTTACGGACGTGACAGTTATAAATGTCACTCCCGTAGTAGCATATTTATAATTTTTTTTTAAACACGCACAGAAGAAATTGAAATTCTTATTTGTGACAAAATTCTTCCTTAGGTGTTATAATTGCTTCACAAAAAATATTTCTATGGAATGACAGATATATATTACAAAAATTAGAGAGAAATTGTTTATAAATATTTTTTCTTTTTACTGTACAACTCGATAAAGCAATTTTTCATTATCGCTAGACCAGAGATTCCCCCCCCCACCTTTTTCTTTTTTAGAGCACATTTTAGAATATCAGTGTGGCGGTGAGCTCTTTAATTTATTTAGAATGAATTTACTGGTGAGTATAACATGAAAGGATGTACATATATGAGGAAAATATTTTAAAAACCCAGAATTTTAGATTATCAGTGTGACGGTGAGCTCTTCTATGTATTTAGAATAAATTTACTGGTGGGTATAACGTGAAAGGATGCACATATAAGGAAAATATTTTAAGAACCCAGAATTTTAACCCTTTTTATCCTGACGGTAATTATAACTACCGCTTCAATCAACCGTCTATATATTCCTAATAAAGCCGTTTTTCCTGACGGTACTCACAAGGACATAAACGATGCAGTTTCTACAGCATAAAAAAAATGACAGCACCAATAAGGAATCCTTTTTATTCGGACAGTAGGGATTTTATAATTGGCATGCTGCATTCGAAGATCATTTTGGGGTAGAGTTGATACACGTGTTGTTCAATGCGTATATTTATTTAATTGCTAAATATAAAAAAAATTGCAATATTAAACACTTAAATATTTTTATTTTGATTCGCACGGTAGCAGGCACAAGTAAAAACCATTGACAGGTGCCATTGTGTCTGCGAGTACAGGGTTGGGTACCCCTGCTCTAGACTATTAAAAATTTTACAGTCACAAAAATATTTGTAGGTTTTTATGTTAATTTTACATTAATTTTTATTTAGTTGGTTAAAACAACTGCCAAACTTTATTAATAATAATCATTTTTCTATTGAACCTTTAATAAAATATTATTTGCTTTAAAATTCATTGGTATGAAAATTCTCGCCAAAACCAAAACGCTGTCAAGTCTAGTTAAAATGATTAATATCTAAATAAATAATTTGATCCGCGGTAGCTCAGTGGGCAAAGGTAGCAATCTCGCAACCGTCTTATTAGCGGGATCGAGGCTCAAGCCGGTCAAAGATCCACAGTGTTAATTTATGGCGGTTGGGACACATAAATAGGTTTGTGGTTGCAATGGCCTCCAAGTTCATAAATGATTCCTCTGGAGGTGGAATGTCAAGCCTAGGGGGAGGGGTTCTTGTGCTTGGTCCCTGATTCTAAATTATGAGGACCCACTTTGAGCAAAGTCGTTCTTTCAAGTTAACGAATACTATTCAAAACGAAAGGCTCAGCTGTTCACATTAACCCTTTATATCCTGAATTAATTTACCATCACCTTTCTTACTGCATTTTTGCATTGTTAGGTAAGTTTTAATGGAGAATAATCATAGAAAAAAGAAAATTAATTTTTACTGTATTTTAGTAGTTAATTTTGCAGCTGGTACTTTCTAGTACCAACATATATTTTTGACTCTATGGTAGAAACTAAAACATTAAATTATGAATAAAACAAATGAAATGCTTGCTTGCGAATTATAGAATCGTTCACGCTAACGATACTATTCAAAACGAAAGGCGAAGTTGTTCACATTAACTCTTTATATCCTGAATTAATTTACCATCAACTTTCTTACTGCATTTTTGCATCATTAGATAAGTTTTAATGTAGAATAATCATAGAAAAAAATTAATTTTTACTGTATTTCAGTAGTTAGTTTTGCAGCTGGTAATTTATTGTACCAACCAATATTTTTGATCTATGATAGAAAATAAAACATTAAATTTTGAATAAAACAAATGAAATGCTAACCTGCGAAGTCTCTAAAAATAATAGTACCAAATAACTGGTAACAAACCACTAAATTTATTCAATTGAACAACACGTGCATCAACTCTATCTCAAAATGACCTCTGAATGCTGCACGACAATTATAAAATACTACGAATGCGAATAAAAAGGATAAAAAGGATAATACTATGCGAATAAAAAGGATTCCTGATTGGTGCTGTGATCTCTTTTCTGCTGAAGGAACTGTATCGTTTATGTCCTTGTGAGTACCGTCTTAAAAAAGGGCTTTATTAGGAATATATAGGTGTTTGATTAAAGCGATATTAATAGGTACCGTCAGCATAAAAAGGGTTAATTCATGTAGCCTCTGGCTTACCCAAGTGGCATGAGTAGTACCATTCCCACAAATAACACAAATAATTTATTTCTAAGAAACATGCGCATATTTATTTAATTGCTCAATATAGAAAAATTATAATATTAAAAACTTAAATATTTTTTCACTTGATTCGCACGGTAGCAGGTACACCTAAAAACCGTTAACAGGTACCATTGTGCCTGCGAGCACAGGGTTGGGTACCCCCGCGATAGACGATTAAAAATTTTAACCCTTAATTTGACAAGGTGTTTTTACAAATATTTTTTAATTTCTATTATTTTCCCATGTGCGTATAGACATTAGGATATCTGTAAGATAAACAAAAAAATATATCATTTTCCATTTCTGAGATAATTAATGTCCACTGTGGCTAACACTGACAATTATGTTATATAGTAGTTATAAATATACATGTCCCGTGTAGCGGCCAGGCTTAGCCAAATTAAGGGTTAAAGACAAAACAGTTTGTAGGATTTATGCTTACTTTACATTGATTAGAATTAACTACAAAATTTTATTTTAGTTACAATAAAATTTTTTTAGAAACTTCTCTAGAAAAATCTCATTTTTGATAGAAATATATTTATCCGATGAAATTTGTAAAGTATACCTTCGTTTCTTCAGAAAGATGGCATTTGTAGTCAGGATAATTGTCCCAGAATTCTTCAGTGTCAGATGCATCAATGTCTGATATTTCTTTAAGCCACCTGAATCCATGTTCTATTAGCTATTTGTAAAGAAAATAATATTGTATAATATTGTAATGGATAAAGAAAGTTCAACAAATATAAGTATACGTAATCCAAAGAGTATAGATACAGGCACAATAGCAGTGAAAATGACATATTTATATAAGACTGCATTGATACTAACGTTACACGGAAATAGATTTTTGCACAAGTATTTAATTATGGATAACAATATGGATAACAGTATGTATCAATATATTACTTGCTTTTGAAATTTCATTCCGAGACTATCACTGACTGATACAATCAATTTGACCTTCAAGGCCAAGCAATGAATTCTTGTTACATTAAATTTCCAGATACAGACTTATCTACTACCGTGAGAAAAACCGACATAAGGTAGAAATAGCGAAAGGGCTTTTGCTAGCACTTGAACTTAGCTCATCTTTATTTAGTGAAAGGACTTCATTTCTCTCAAAATAGGATGCTGAATAGAGGATTGTTATCACCGAGGACCATCTCAATCATTCTGTCTGAGAAATTCATTAGGATGCTGGTGAAGTGTTTCCAGTGTTAGTTTCAATGGCATCCCGAAGAAAGAGTCCCACACGACAGAAATCCTCTACATTGTAAAGGAAGCAGCAATACTTTCTTACCTTGTTCTATAAAGGTTTGTCGATTAATGATCGGCGAGATTGCTCCCGATTACTGCAAACTCCCCTTAGAACCGGGCTTACACCTGTCCGGCTAGAGTTCTACAAGAGGTTCCACACCACGTCATGAACCAGATGTCCAATCAGTTGAGATGGAAATTTGCACCCAGACGACGGTATAAAAAGACCGGAGTTAATGACCCAGGTTGAAGTTTTGACCAATCGAGTCTCCTGTGAACTCATCATCAGCTGATAGAGTCCAGAGAGCGATTGAGAGTGTCCTCCCCCCTCTTTTTTCTCTCCGAACGATTAGGAAGCTGATTTCTGTAACAATCATCATTTCATTTATAAATATTCACCATTTTCATCTGTCTTCATGATAACTTTAACATATTTTGTTTCTAATAAAGACCTTTAGTCTGTACGTAGGCTCCCGCTTTCCTTTTCCAGCTCATTTTCAGCTGAAGACGTTACAATATGAATACGGACTGTCTCAAATAGAAAACGGACTGTAACATATCGTTACAGGAAGCTGATTCCTGTAAAGATTTGTGTTTCTAATAAAGATCTTTAGTCTGTATGCAAGCCTCCTCTATCATTTTCCAGCTCATTTTGAGCTGAAGACGCTACAATACGGACTGTCACAACTAGAAAACGTACTGTAACAGACAAACGGAAAAGAGATTGGAATATGGCCACTTGGAATGTAAGAACTACTGAGATGGATAGACCATGTTGAAAAAGATCTAAACAAAATGAAAATAAAAATTTGGAAAAGGAAATCTGGAGAGAAAACAACTGTCGAGAAAGCAAACACCCAACATGGTCTGTAGAGCTATTAAAGAAAATATATATGAATATGTATATATATATATATATATATATATATATATATATATATATGTATGTATTTATATATATATAAATAAATAAATAAAATAAATATATATATAAATAAATAATATATATATATATGCATATATATATATATATATATATATGTATATATATATGTATATATATATATATATATATATATATGTATATATGTATATATATGTATATATATGTATATATATATATATATGTATATATATATATATATATATATATATATATATATATATATATATATATATATATATATATATATATATATATATATATATATATATATATATATATATATATATATATATATAAGAAATAAATATATATGAATTTGTATATATATAGTATATTGAAAGAATAATATCGAAAAAATTTCAAAAAGTAAATATAATTACTTCCTTATCGGCTTTTAGCATTATTCTCCTGAATTCTCTGGGTTTTCCTAAAAAGAATCAAAGGGAGAATTAATCAAAACTGAAATGTTATATCTTGACAGGAATATCGATTTTTAAACATTTTTATTAAAAGATACAAATTAAAAGTAATTGAAAAGTCTGGAAAACATATTATTTATTGATTTTTTAACATATATATTTCTGATGAAAGCAATGCAACGACGTTGTATAACGGCGATTTAAATTGCTTCTCCAATTCTGCAAGCTTATGTAAGTTCTTCAGCAGAACAGTGGTGCCT
>CM063504.1:31022228-31049767 GCA_032207245.1 Pardosa pseudoannulata | reverse complement strand
GGATAGAAGTTGATAATTTTTCGTAAGATTTTCCATACCGTACTGTAAGGCATATCTATATTCCGAGCTACTCCACGAGCACTAGAGGAGGCAGCAATATTGTCTGGTCCTCTGTCGACAATCACCGTGGCAACTGCTTGGATTGTATCCTGTGGTACAGGTTTTCGTCCTCTGCCTGACTGAACCTTCAGAGAACCTGTTTTCTCAAACGTCGCAACCATTGCTTTTAGCCCATTAACTGACACAGGACCGTTACCTTTACCCATTTTTTTGTGCGTTCTAAAAGCACAAAGAGCGGCTGACGCGTTGCACTGGTTGAGGTAAAAGAATTTGACCAGTAACACAAGCTCGACTAAAGAAGGAGAAATTGCACATAAACTTTCAATCCGATTGATTCGAAACGTAACACATTGCCTTTTAAAACTCAATCAGATGGCACTGTGCCAATGGATACAACGTGAAATTTGAATAAAGACCTTCTTCTTCTGTTCAGCGTACGTGATATTGTAAATAACGAGACTTTATCGGTGTTTACGTAGATTTTACGCTTTTTGAAAAGTGTTGCCATATTGCACTTGAACTAAATCAGAAAATGTGCATAATAAAAGGTAATTTTATTCAGTATTAATTTGCATTTGTTAATACTCTAACTACAGCGCCAAATATTCCCCTAGCGGTGACTTTTGGAACTAATTTGTTTTTTGAGGAATCCTTCGTCCCCAGTCTTGTTTAATCTTCCTACAAAATGTGGGGTCATTCTCTCAAATAGATCGCGCTACAGAACACTCTGAGTACTGTCAGTTTAATTATGGCCACCCGGTATATATATATATATATATATATATATATATATATATATATATATATATATATATGCATACATACATACATACACGCATAGGCTGTTCAATAAGCAATGAGAATCTTTTTATTGTCGAAAAACCACTGATAACGATAATAATTTCTGTGGATAAAAGAAATGTTGGTGTCTGATACTTACTAATCTCCCAATTAAAGAACGTCCAGACCTACTGACCCACATACACGTTCTCTTTGTACTCAGATAAACGTTTAATGAGTCTGCACCGATCGAATCCAGTACCCCGGGATTCTAGCCTAGTATAGACGAAGTAGGTGATGGATATACATACAGGCTAATATGTCAGAGTATTACACGACTAACGCTTATTTCACGACGCTTACAAAACACACTTAGGCATTTCAGAGCAGCGTTATGTGATAACATTTTGTAATCCGCTGCAAAAGTCTGCATAAGATGATTTTAACATGATTTCAACTTTTATCACAGAGACAATGATCAACAAACAGGCAGTTATTATCAAGGAGCTTTCAAAAATTACAATCAAGCCAAAAAGAAGCTTCCATTGCTGAAGAATTGCCTCAGAAAAATGCAAGGCCGCACATTGCTGGTTATGTAGTGGGTGTTTTACGGAAAAAAACAAATATAGCATACACATCCTCCAAATGATGTTGGTATCGCTTCATGCGATTTTTAGCTGTTTCCTTGGCTCAAAGAACTATTAAGAGGTCGCTATTTCTAAAACAACAAAGCGTATGCCAAAGCTGTTGAGGTGGTTTAAGAGTAACTCTAAAAAAAAAAAAAAAAAAATAAAAAAAAAAAAAAAAAACACGGTCTTTTACATGCGTTTAAGAAGTAAACAGAATATTAGGACGAATACATTGCACCGTAGTTATCTCGAAAATACCATGTACATAATAACGATTAATGGTAGCTTGATATTTGTATAAATAAAGTCTTATTACTTATAGAACAGCCCATGTAGAAAGTCCGCTGAAATTCTCCTGAACATTATTTAAAACATTTAGCTTTAAAATTATAGATAAAAAAGTAGTATATTTCGTCAAAGTAAAAAAGAAGTCTAACTATGAATCGTTGTTGCCAATATACAGGCAGATATATATATATATATATATATATATATATATATATATATATATATATATATATATATTCATATATATATATATATATATATATATTTATATTCATATATATATACATATATACAGGGTGCATCAAAAATTTGTAAAAAATCCAAAGATCGTAATAAGAGGATTAATGATCAGAAACATTTTTCTACTATTTGCATTAGTATAATCAAATGGACATTGATTGTTTTTGCAAAAAATTATTTCCGAAGGTAATCGAAAGAGGGCTCTCACACATCATATTGAGACGTTTGATACAAATTAGGCAAGCACAGACTCTCAAACATATCACAATAACACGAGGCTAGATATTTTATTTTAAAGTAACACACATTCAATATTACCAAATCAAAGTGAGGTACTCCACTTCGTCCATTACAGCGGAGTGTAGTTTTTCGCCATCGATGGCAGCGACGATCAAACGAAGGGCATTTTTGAAATCTATCAAAGCGGTTGTGACACACGAGACTTTAAGATTCCCCACAACCAAAAAATCTGCCGGAGTTAAGTCTGGTGATCATGAAGGTTCAATGAAACTTAAAACCACAACTTATCGTTCTGTCTTCAGAAAGAATCCAACAGGAAAGTTTTGACTTTATGAGCAGTATGAGGCTGATTACAATCTTGCATGAAGGTAATAACACGTAAAGCATATCTATTTTGCAATGCATACGTGGTTACGTTAAAGAGCAAGATATCGTGTTATAGTAACTGAAATATTTTTTGCAAGGAAAATTAAGGTAATGCTCCTCTGATCACACTGAAGCAAAAAGAAATTTTTCCGAGCATTATTTCTTTTATAACAAATTTGTAAGACTTTGCACAATTTAATGATGCATCCGATATATGAGTATGTGTACATACATAAGAATTACCTTTGAACTTCTTTTATACAAGATTTGAGATATCTTAACTCATTGAATACTTCAGAATTTATTCTGTCTTTTTTAGTTGGAAGGCATTTTAAGATTTCTTGGAACAGAATTTCTTGTTTGTCAGGATTTCTTGCTATTAGGTATAAGAAAAATCCAACAGAGTGTGCCGTCTATCAAATAAAGAAAGGCAAATTTTAAGTGGACGATATAAAAGAGATTGATAGCTATTCTATTTTTAAAAAAATATCATAAGTAATTATTTTTAATAATATATTAGACAAATGACATTAATAATTATACATTAATAATTTCAGAGTTTTAAAACTATAAGCAAAATTGATATATGTTATGAAAGACTGAAATGGTGTTAATCAGAATAAAGACTTAAAAATCTTACTGTTGGAAATTTTTACTTTTTTTGTCCGAAGTAAAGGAAGTGTGATGTATTTGCAGAAACATTCGGTCCTCAGCTTTCAACGGATATAATAATTTTGTTTATTACTGAAATAATTTTGACAAGTTTAAGTGTTACATCTGTACTTCGAACAAGAAAATATTAATTTTGGGAAAGATGAAACATGTAATCAAAATGTATGAAGCGATAACAACCAAAAAGTCTTTTTTTTTTTCAAAATCAGCTATGGGATACACGTAAAAAAGAGAGATCCATGTTAAGGTGGATTAACTGTCTAGACAAGGACCTAAAGATTTTAAGGTACACAAATTGGAAATTGCTAGCAAAACTAAAAACACCTTGTGGAGAAATTTTTAGGATAGTCTGGGTTTACTTGATATTGTTACGCCAGTGAAGTAGAAATAAATGCTAAAAGAAAAAGAGTTAAATGATGTAAGACCGTTAATTTTCAGTTTTAAATACGAGCAATAATATAATTGATTGTTTAATTTTTTTCGTCTGTATGATAGAAAGTAAAAAAACTGAAACACTGCAGTTAAAGTCTGAAACTAGGCAATATATAAAAACCAGAAATTTAAGAATATTAAATCAGACATAAAATAAGACATCAATTTCATTGTTTAACTGAATTCTAATAATTACATAACAATATCCAACCTATAACGTGACCTGTAATTACTTTGATAATAATACACTCTTAGACATAAAAAGAAAATAAAACGAAGCACCACGATGCACCGAGAAGATGTAATGCAAATTGGTCACTAATTAATATGCATACAGATTTCGACGTATATGTAGAATTTTAAAGTAGGGCGGTCAAAAATTGAATGTGTGTCACTACAGTGCATCTTATCTGCACAACTGGCAGGATTTTTAAGAGGAGAAATTTCGATTCCAGGTCATAAATTCTTTGCGAATTTCATTCCGTGTATTCAGGTAAACAGTAACTATGTCTCGAATACAGGGGCGCGAATAATATGCGCAGATGTCACCATTTAAAAGAACACGTGCAGTTGGGCTCAAAGAAGCCGGTTAGTTTAATTGGCAAATCGCTCGACATTTGGTCAGGATCAATGCCACTATTAGACGATGTTGGCAGGAATAGGTGATCCATGGCTGAACACAGCTTCAAGGAGGAACCAGTCTTCCTAGAGAAAAGACAGAACGTGAGGATCTCGGAATCGTCAGAGCGGCTCTCACAGCCCCAGATGCATCATTATCATTGACTGTAGTGCAACTAGTACTTTAGTGACGGTAAGGATCATTCATATGTGGCTCACAGACAGGGGGCTGAGGTTACGGTGCCCCTTATGTAGATTGCCATCGACCTGTATACAACGACAAGACCATTTGCAGTGGTGTTGAAGTCATTCGAACTGGAATATCACTGACTGAAGTAGAATAGTTTTCAGTGATGAGTCCCGCTTTGAGCTGAGCCCCAAATGACCAGCAAAGACGTGTCTGGAGACACCCGACAGCGGAGGGATACCAACCTGACTGTCTTCCGGCATACAAGCCGACAACCAGGAGTAATAGTCTAGGGTACCATTTCATCATCATCATAGTAAGAATCGTTTGGTTGTCATCCGTCGCATCCTCACAGCACAGTGGTACGTCAACGAAGTTCTATGCTCCGTTGTGTTGCCTTTCATATCACACCATCATGGACTTACATTTCAGCATGATAATGCCCGGCCCCACACTGCACGTGTTTCTACTGCTTGTCTTTCCAGCAAGGTCGCCGGATCTCCCTCCTATTGAGTATGTTTAGAGCATTATGGACAGGATCCTCCAACCACTTCGGGATTTTGACAATCTAACACGCCAATTGGACAGAATTTGGCACTATATTTCTCAGGAGGACATCCGCCACCTCTATCAATTAATGGCAAGCTGAATAACTGCTTGCACAAGAGCCAGTGGTGGATAAACTCATTATTGAGTTTTTCACCTTGTGAAGCTCAATCACTTGAATAAATCCTCTAATTTTTCTCAAAATGTTTCATTTGTTTTTTTGTACTTGTACATCACATCTACCTATTTTCATCCCTTTCGGACCCATTCTTTCTTATTGGTGCATCGTTTTTTTTGTCTAAGAGTGTATTATATATGCATTTATAATACTGAACCAAAGAACATTGTTGAAAAGACTATTACCGTATCGATACCAGCCATAATCATATCTGCTACGACCACCATAGCTTCAGACACATCTAAGCCTTTGGCCATCAGAACTTGTAGAAGGGTCAGCTCCTTATCTTCATTTCCTTCGTTCTTTTTTAGATCTTCCAGAGAACGATTGATATATTTGAAAGCAATCCTGAGAATTTAAAAGTGAACAAAAATAATAAAAACTGCTAATCTTGATTAATGGGATCACAATACGGTTGTACTAAACTGTAAATACCAGAAAGAATGAAAAATGCCATTTTGGTTATCAATCAGTTATTTAGTGCTTTTTTTTATAATGTGCTAATACAACTTTTGTTATATATAGTAGAATTTACCCAGGGAGTCAGTTTACGTCATCAATAAAAATATCTGAGCCCAAGCGTTTCCAAGATAAACCTAATAGTAAGCTTAAAATTGTAGGATTAGAAAACTTCTAGTTAGGATTGAATATCATTTATTATAGACATATTTATAAATACAATATAAAATAGTTCCTAAAGTAATTCTTTCATGAATTTTTTATGTAATGCTTCTATTATGGTTTGTGCTACGATTTTAATTAAAACAAACTTTCTCCAGAATGTTATATTTCTATAAAAACAAACAAAAGAGCTAGTAAAATCAAATAAGGGGACTAAGAGGCGATCTTGGTGTCCTTATTTTCTCAAAATTTTCGTTAATAATTTTGTGTGTCAGTGAGAATTAGATAGGTAAAGGGGAAGACATATGTACCTAGGAGAGTAGGATCTTTATTATTAAGTGTTTCTCAAAACTCAAAGAACTTGGTTTCCTTGTTAATTCTTTATTTAATGTTTCATATTTTATTATATTCGTAAAACCAGATAGATTAATAGGTGAATTATGTGAAAATTAAATGTGGACTGACAGAAATGTCTAAAGGAACACTTTTCTAAGTGATCGTATGTTTTATTTTCAGAAGATAAATATGTTTAAATCTTACTCGCTAAATGTGTCCCCAGCTTTCACAAACTTTTTCCAAGTGGGCGTTGGAAATAACTTCCACCATGGTAAGTTTCCAGTTACCGATTCTAAATCGTTCATACATCTAAATATCACTTGAACACTGTTAATCATTTGCATGCCATCAGAATTTGGCACTTGATTGATTTTTAGACCTCCAAGTCTTGCGTCAAGGCCTACCATAGCGACAGCTGTCAAAACAAAAGAAATAATTAACAAAAACTGCTCCTAACAGAATTAAAAATAACTGTAATTAAAAATTGAAAATCATTCATATTCCAAAACAAATCTTTAAAAGAAAATTTTAAACATCAAAACTATAAATATAAATACCATTTTTTGTCTTCAAATAAAATTTCCGATTAATTAAAATATGATAAACTTACATTCTAAAGACCACTTGTAAAGTTCTTCCAGGAAATTCGGTATTTCTTTCTTGGAGTCTCTATCATTCATCATCTTAGCTATGAAGTCTCTTGCTACATCTTGCATTGGATTCAAATATGCATGTACAGCCTTCGGTTTTAGCAAATACTTTTGAGTTTTAGTACGAAGGTCCCACCAATCTTTTCCTTGCCTGTAACGTTATATAATCAACTTAACGGGAACTATCATAATTATCTGCTCATAATCTGAAACATAATCTTACCGTTGCATTTAATCATTAAATATAACATTCATTAATGACACTTTACAGTGCATGGCATGAGATCGTTTAACAGTAAGATCTATGCTGTTTTGTGAAGTGCAATGATTTTATTTTGGACCTAGAAGAACCGTTCCAAAAATAAGTTTTCCTTGGGAAGCTTTTTTACAAACCAACAATGATGTAACAAAATACAATTATTTTGATATTTATCTACATAGCCATCACTGAAATCAGCTTAAATAAAAAGGTAAAGTTATTATTAAAATAAATGAAACCCAAATAAATTATTATTAAAAAGGAAGGAAAAAAGAGGCATCAGCGTCTTTGAGAGTATAAGGCAATTTCACGCAGCCAGCAGGGCACATCTCAACTTAGGACAATTATGGCTTTATTTTCAAACGGAAGGGCAGTTTATTTTTTGTCTATTGGCTGTTGTACATATCAAAATGAATGGGAAGGGCATTATAGTAGCTCGAGGCATCGCGACAAAATATTCTATATTTGAGTTGGTTTTAGATAAGAGGATACAAGGCTATTGTAGCTCTCAGTCTATTGTAAACATTTTCCGGCAAATCACAATCCGGCAGATTTGCTACTTCTTTATTTCGTACCTTATATAAATTTCTAAAGAAGTTCAATGTAAGATTCCTGAATATTTTTCTATATCTATTTTGGTACCTTGGTGTACTAGTTCATTTGTATAGTACCAGGGAGTCTCGAATTGATCGAAGTATTCTGTTTTGTACTGTTTGCAACTTTTAAATATGCTTCTTTGCCGCTGATTCTAAAATTGGGATTATATTGTTGGTAATGTAATCTAAAATAATATAATCTGGAAAATGGTTTTCTAATTGATCATAATATTTTAGATTTTATTGGTATTGATAATATATAACAACTTAAACGGTGTTGGTTATATAATCTAAAAACTATTTTAAATTTGGAAATAAATATAAATTTTCTTATAGGAACATTGAATACCCACACCAAAGGCTGAACGCGGAGCGTCAGATAAATGATTGGAAAAAATAAATTCCAATTATTTTACAAATTAATAATTGCTAAACAAAAAGATCTTACAAGACTAGGAGGCCAGTTGTAGAGTACCACTGTTTTCTAGATGAGCGATAAGCCTTGAGAGATTCAGTATCACCTCTGGAAGGGTATGGACCTTCATTCCGGAACACTATCTCGATGTCGTCAGGCCGAAATAGCATCACGATGTCCAAAGAACCAAACTTGTCTCGATAAATGTCGCCCAAAAGCTTACGTTTATCCAAAGCAGCGATATGAAGCTTGTTCAATTTATATTTACCTGTTTCGATAAAAAAGGATGTTTATTTTATTTTCTTTGCACGAAGTAAAGAAATATAGTAATCGGTTCGGTTAATAAATTTTGGTTTGCTGACTTCAACGGAAATACTCATTTTCCCCCTACCTGAATCTAATTTGATAAGTTTCGGCGTTACACCTGTATGTATGCACAATGGATATTTAACTTTGAAATTTGAAGTACAGTGAGCCCTCGTTTTTCGCGGTTATTGGAGACCAGAACCTTCCACGAAAGCTGAAAAACCTCGAAGTAGGAATTGCCCCTAGGGATTTTCGTGTATGAGGGTACACGAATGTTTTAAATATGTAAACAGTATTTATACTTTACATATTTAAGACAAAAATTACAACAGTATACGTATTTACTTAAACGTGTCAGTGCTAATTAATGAGGTTAATTAGAAAACTTTATAGAGTAATAAACATTAATCAACATTGCTTTCTGAGAGAGACGAAGAGTCTTGTGTTGGTGGCAGAGGAGAGGCTTTCACTTAACTCGTAGAAGTTTCAAGCTCACTTGGAGACTCTTCTGCTGGAGGCGCTGACGGTAGAGCCAGGGGGCTTTACCTTGGAAAGAAACATGGTGATGGGTAGTTGTTGTCTTTGTTTTTCCCTTTCCTTCAAAATTCCCCTGTACAAGGACATAACCCCGTCAAAGTGATTGTTGAACTCGATAGCTCGAACCTTATTGTTGTCAATGTCTTGTGCAAATTCTTGCCATGTTGCACAATTGCTCCAGATTCTCTAGGATAAGATCACGCTTTTCAGTTTGTTATTCGTCTTCCTCTTCATTTTCTTCCTCACTTGCAGACTTTGTCATCTCAAGTCAACTCATAACTTTGTTTGACATGCAAGGATCCTTCTCTCTCTCGCATCAACATTAAACAACGCTCCTTTCCTCAATGCGGTTGCCGACATGGTTGTATTTTTTCATTTTTATTTTTTGATGAATATTTTAGAAAAACCTTCTAAGCACTGAAGCCGCAAAACATGAAGCTCAAAGTGGCGAGGGAACACTGTATCCATTTTAACAGTTATAGAATTTATTTTGTTGGTTTCAGCATGATGTCTGTCGTATAACTCAAAACCAATCAGCCATATAGAGTTGAAATATTGTATTTAGGACTTTTTTAACGTTTAGATGTATACCTTCATTTTTGATGGCAATTGGCCCTTTGTATAACGAAAAACTCTCAACGGATATTAACGCTACTTAAAGTCTATAACAATACAAGAGAAAGATAGCGACTTATTCACAGCCAGTTGAAACAATGTCACTTACCAATTAATGGCAAAATACTCCAGGCCGTTCCCAAAACAGGCAAGATTCTTAAACTAGGCAATGCTTCCAGTGGTTTAAGTGCAACTTCAGGTGCATTGTATGCTGTTGATGATAATGATCTCAAGACTTTGTCATTTGTACTTACTAATCTTTTAAAATGCTTCGTACCACCAAAGTAATACTTAGCAAAGCGTGAAAGCTGCATTCTACTGTTTTACCTGAAAAAAATTCAAGTGAGATTTCAACTTACTAATAGTCAATAAGTTTCAAATATTGAAATGTCTTAATTTCAATACTATATATAATGTAAATTACGATTAACAGAGAATTTATGGGCACATTAAATTAACATTAACCGAAACAGTAGTATTTAGTTCTAACACTTTCCTGTTGATTCAGAAAATCCTTTATAAAAGTTATATAAGAAGTGCGATGGAATTTTGAAAGGTTATTTGTGAGTAGAGAAATCTTAACATAAAAGGAATGCACCGGGTTCCAGTGGCAGTCTGATCGAAGGTGATATTTTAGGTATGGTATTATTGGTTAGTTTGGAGCTCTACGGTTTACTGTTTTGCTACATGGGGGCAAATGAGACGGGACCAACTGCTTAAAGCCGATTTCTAACTGCTGCGAACAACCATACCTACACTGAAATTCGAACTCTATCCGAAGAGCAGCTGGTTACCCTTTGGTTATCATTCAGCAAGGTATGAAGCACTACTGTCTAATGTAATTGGAAACTACAACTTCTTAAAACTAAATTTAAAACTTCTTAAAACTAATTTAAAGACATACAATCACCCATACCTGTACTGGGAAGCAAATCCACGGCATTTCAGTCACAAATGGTAACGTCCATATAATCCGTTTAAGTGGTCAACTGGAACCCCCAGTGATTAGTTACCATCCATGCTTGGTCCTCAGTTTGTCTACCCACTGAAGCGATGAAAGGTGAGTCAACTTTGCCCAGCACGGGGATCAAACCTCGGACCTGTGTCGTGGTAGAGTGAAGCAGTAACCAACAACACTGCGTTTGGTGCCACAACCTAAGGATATATAAATGCGTTCTCCTGGCGGTTAAGTTTTAATTCCATTTAAACTGCTTTAATTAGAGTAACTAGCTCCGGTTTCCTTTATACCCTAATACGTGTAATTTTAGGAAGTGCAAAAAGCTCTGGCGCTTGGTGTGGTAGAAAGAAATATATACTCATATGGTGAATCTTAAAATTATTTATATAAACTAAAGGTTAAATAGATAAATAATTTAAATGGTTCAAATAGATATTTTTACTCACCTGCTGGGACTAAGTTTTGTAGTGAGGATTAGGAGGAGTATTTTCTGATCATAATACAGAAATAAATATTGAATGTAACTGCTGTTGATATTTTTTAGCCCTGAAATAGTAAACAATTAGGCTGTAGCGCTCCAAACCAATAAACCATCCTGATGATATTTTATAAGTTCAATTTTGTCTTTCAAATGCACTGAATACAACAAGTAATGTTGCTCACATTTGAAATCCACTCGGCAGGGTGTACAGTTCTATAACAATGCTTTTCACTTTTTCTACTTGGAAACGCTTTTATGCAAATATTTTCACAAACCTTGCTTTGGAGGCATATAAACTAGAATTGAAAAAAAACCCCTATTTTCTGTTTACAAAAGGACAGTTAAAGACAAACTACACTTTAGTTTGCAAATATAATTTCAAATATAATAGTATCCTTGAAAGAAAAAGTCAATATTAATACTGATGAGTTATTAAATTAAATTAATCACTTAATAAATTAAGTCTGTTAATTATATTATATTTGCTTGACAAGGAATAATGGTAAAATAATTGGTAATACTGAAGAATAGGGTGCCCTTTTCAAATTTGGCGAAATTATTGGCGATGTTTACTAAAACACAAAAGTATTCCATCCGAACATTGTATCCATTGCTTTTTGGGTGACTCTAATAGATGTAGAGTGTGCCATTCTAGAAGAATTTTATGCTTTTATTTTATTAACCCAAACCATTTAGAAACCGGGCACTTATATTTATGGGTATTGAATTGCTCAACAGTTGACAAAGCCAACAGCTCTAAATTATTCGAAATGAGACATAGTGAACCGTCATTATATCTATTTTTTTAAGCATTATGAGTACTTAATATAAAAGAAATGGGTTCTAGAAGGAGAGCTGGATACAAAAATAATATAAACCAAATAAGTTTACTACGAAAAATATAAATTCAGGTGCAAGTACATAATTCAGAGCGTACAATCGTCTATTCTCAGACCACAAAATAACTTGATCAAATACCACTAATGGCAATTTCGCCCATGTGTATCGCTACCAAAATGATTTTGAATTTCTTATACATTTTCCAATTCCAGAGAATTTTTTTTGAATTTAAAAATTTATTTTCAAATTTAACGCGCGAACTTATATGGAGTCTAAACCTTCAGTACAAGAACCTATTATCTGGATAATATTTATATTTACATTTAAAACTTGATTTCAGGATAGACTTGAAAATCGGTGATTCAAATCCTTTGATAAATATGGTATGTAATAGTTCGGCAATTCAAAATTCAATATCTTTTTATAAAGAACGGATACATAAAATACATAATCCTATCAAAAGTTTATCAAATAAGCTTCAAATCTTGCTCACCAGAGGGCGCCTCTGTCATTCTTCTCCCTTTGTAGTACTCGCCACGGATTTAGCAACATCACCGATATTAATTAATAACATTGAACAAAATAAATAGTTTATAATTTAACAATGCAATATTAAATCATATTGAATCCCTTTACACGGCGTTTATAAATCTTGTTAAAAATATTACGTACGTAATTGTTTTTTGTTTAACTTCCTACTTAGGTTTAATCAAAACATTAGTTTTTGGTTTGGATTGCTTTTGAATGCTCTGTATATTGAAATAAACAAAGGAGAGTTTAAGTGTAGAGGGTATTTATAAATTACTTACCTATGTATTTGTTTTCCAGATATGTAATTCGTATTATGAATCAATATAAAAGCCACCGCTAGATACAAAAGGAAGCCATTTTTACCCTATCATTCACAATTACATTTCCTGGTGAAAGCTACGCCTCTCTCTGTCTTTCCCAAGGTCATAAACGATAGAGAAAAAGTAGCTGCCAGCAGGTTATTCTTTGCAGTAGATAACATTTTGGGTCACAGAAACACGCGATGAATGAGTTATAAATGCAGACTTGTTTTTTAAACAAAATTAAAAAAAAAGGTTTTCAACTGGAAGGAGTAATAGTGGTTTAGATCGTACTGACATGCATTAAGAAGATGTAACCAAAATATTTACTTAAAATTACAAACACTTAATAACTATTTTGTTTTCAATAGGGAAATTTTTGTTTTTACATGGCTATGTTTTGTTCAAACGCGTAGTTTATTTATAAGAATTTGTTATTAAATATATGGTATGTCTCAGCAGTTCATGAAACTTTTCGATTTTCCAGATTTTTGTCCATGTGCACTATATAAATATTCAACAAATTTTATTTTTTGAAAAGTAGTTAATGATAGTGATGTATTCCTGTTACAAATGTTTATTTAAAATAAGATAGGACATATCAGTAATTTTAAAAATATCCTGGCAATGAAATTGTTAATAATTTGTGATTTTAAAACTATTACTTATAATTAAAGGGTATTTAATATTTAAAAGGGATTATAAAAAATTTTGATTTAGGTGTAAAATTGTATGAATACAACACTATATAATATACAATATATATACATATATATATATATATATAATATATACACATATATATATATATATATATATATATATATATATATATATATATATATATATTATATATATATATATATATATATATATGTATGTATGTTACTGTGAATGTCCAAAATCTGGAGATTGTCGACATTCAAGGGTGAATTTGGACATACAACAATATTCTTATATATTCGGACTATCACCAGTGTATGCCGACAATCACCATGTACTGATGGTGAATGTTAAAAAAATATTTTTGTTACGTTTTTAAATCAAACCTTATTTTTAAAACATTATGAATGATATATGTGAAGATAGGAGAAAACATAGTAATAACACACGTAAGTATTCATAGAAAGCCTCATCACAGTCAAACACAAGGCTCAGTTGAAAGGACCAATCAGAGTATACAGAATATGTTAACTGCATGGATGAACGATAACGATACAAATAAGTGGTTCAATTTGTCAAGAACAGTACATGCCATGAAGGAATACGCCAAAGTCCCTATGAAGTCATGCTTGGAATTAAACCAAAGTGAGGCATAGTATTGTCATCTTTGCCTGGCAAAAAAAAAAAAATCGTAAATTTTGAAACTAAAGAAGAGATCAAAAAATTTTTTTAAAGAAAATGTGAGCAGTGTTCAAGCCGAATTTCCCATTCCAGATGTAAAATATCTATCGAGAGCTTCCAACCTCCCACGTCTTCATTTCAAGAGCAAAATTGCAATAAATCCCAGTAAAATGTAAAATGTACATTTTAGCTGGAGACACGGTAACTCAATTGGTAAAGGTATCAATCTCACAACTTGAAGGTTTCAAGTTCGGGGTTCGAACCGGTCAATTACTTAAAATATGGATTTCCCCAACCCTAGCAAGGATGTCATTGCAAACAAGTTTCGCAACGGAAAGTCTGGAATGTGCAAACATTATATATATAAAAAAAGATTTCATTGTAAAATCAAATCCGTTGTTCCAGTGGAGTTTAAATACATCTAATTATAAATTTCGGGATTCTCGCTTCAAAACTGTCACTCTCTATGAAAAGACAGATCGACTCACAGACACAACTTAAAATATTCGTCTAGCTTCCAGAGTTTTAGTGAGTGCTTGCGATATAACTGAAATAAAGGAACACTGTCAAGCAAGCCCACGTATATAAGCTATTGTCTAGCAATTAAAAATATATATTCTTTTAGTGTAATCAATGAAAAGGAATTTTTGCCGGTTATATACATATACACATACACACACAGGGTTTCCAAATCTTAAGTCAAGGGTAAATATCCCCGCGTCCTTTTGCTTTTCCCTTTTTAACCCTCAACCAAAATTGACCACTGGGGCTACAGTTTATGCCCTCAGGGAAGGGGGTCTAACCAATTATAACTCTTCATTGCCCAGAGGACAATTTAGGAAATTTCCAAACAAAGAGGGGATACACACTATCGGAGGCAGATTTTCCCACAGATTTTGACCCAGGTGTTAAGGGCCTTTTACTTCTAACTTCATGCTAGCTGAACCCTCAGTTTCTCCTATCTCTATAATGAAGTGGGAACCCGTCCTTCAACATTCTATTAATAAAGGTCTGTAACTAAAACGGTGTGATTTTTATGGGCCATGACTGCAACCACCCATTGTGCAGTCCGTCTCATTACACACATCACAACCAATCAGAAGTCTCAATTAGCCAGTTACGAGGTGACGCTGTGACGTAGTTTAAGCGTCATGAGTAATATAAAACATTAATGTAACGTTAAGTTTGGCGTTTCCGAAGTAACCAAAATGATAGGAAAAGCAAAGACATTCCCCAAAGTTGCCAGAAAAGGATAGAATCGCCAGTTGTTTTTAGGTTAAAAATATCATTACACACACACACACACACACACACACACACACACACACACACACACACACACACATATATATATATATATATATATATATATATATATATATATATATATATATATATATATATACATACAAACACATTCAGTTTGAATTTTCAGAAGACGACAGTTTACAGTGCACGCAAAATGGAAATAATTAGGAATTAAATGCTGTGGTAGCTGGTCAAAAGAGAACCAGAGAGGGTCGGTCATTCTCAGGACCCGTGATAACTTATTCCCCTATTAAAAATAGCAAGTTCTAAACCCAGAGGGGTTTCGGATTTTACGTCCCTTCATACATCTGTGTGGAATGCCGGCTATCATTGAGTAGTTCGGTCCACTGACCACTCCCTTGCTCTCAGCTCTTTTTCTCCCCCCCTCTTTTTGCGAGGGGTCCAGAAGAAGGCAGATGGTTGTTGGGGGCTTGAGGGTACAGAAGGTTGTATCTCTCTACCAAACGATGTTGTTTTATTTTATGTATATATTGGGGGGCAACGTCTCTCGCGTCCGCGGCCACGAGCTTCAAGCCGTACGTGCCTCCTGGGTAGTGCTAAATGAGAGACAACCTCAGGGGTATACCTCCTTTAGGTATACACGGGTATCACGAGCCCGGGGATCACCTGAGTGATCTTTATTCTTCGTCTTCCCTGGTAGTTCAGAACTTGCTTCTGTAGAGCTTGTTCCTTACTGGGGTCGACCACATTAATTCTCGAGCCAAGACGGAACCTCGCGTAGGTCAGCAGCAGCTCTGTAGCTGTTGTGGTTGCGGTCGTGGCGACTGGTTTTCAGTAAAAGCTGCTGTATGGGCGAAAAGCCTGGGTCAGCTGAGGAATTACCTTTATGTATATATTGTAGATAGTCGAGATAATAAAGCCTAGGACTTTAAGCGATTGTTTTTACTAAGCCCCCACAAACACAGAGGTGTATGTATGTTGCGAAGTTACATCACATTGAATACATAAAAACTTTTATTGTTGAATAATTTTTGTTATATTTGAATATTACTTAAAAGCTTGAAGTTTATCAATATTTTACTTGTTAAATTGAAAAATAATGCAATTTATTTCTTAAAACAATAAATTTTGATTGACATATAAGCAATACTCTAAAGGGATATTCATAGTTTATGAACATTTCATTTATTAAAAATAATATACTATATTCTTACATGCAAAATATAATACATTATAGTATACATTTATTTTGAAGAGTGCAAATATGAGGATGTATAATTTAAAATATACACGAAAGAGGTGGAAATGGTAAAAATGCAGGTCAGGATGACCCCTTGTTGTTTTCGTGATATTTTTTTGGTTTCAAAAGTGCCAACATGGCACTTAAGATGGTGGCGATAAACATAAGAACAGTAAAAATACAATAAAAGCACAAGCTTTGAATATTATATTAAATAATAAAAAACAGAGTATAGATAAAATTTATACACAGATTGCATCCAATTTTTAAATTTGCAGACGTATGGAGAACAATTTTTAAAATTTTCTAAATCATACAGAAATTTTACAGAAAAAATGAGTACTTACTTTATGAAAGCAATGGAAATTCAATAAAAAGCATAAAATATAAGTGTTCAAATATTTAAAATAGAATACAAAGATTTTATTCACAATTTCAGTTGGAACAGCAGCTAAGTTGCCATATGTGAGAAAACTCACTTGGCGATGATAAATATAAATAAAAAATACAATTCCAGGGGTACCCTAATCTGCAGTAAGCCGTGGAAATTTGTTTGAAGGAAGAAGAAGTGTAATTATAAAGGGACATTAAATGTAATTTTGACAGATTAGAAATGTTTTTCTTAAATAGGATGGAGAAATAATTGTGTTAAGGGCCCTCCACACTATGATCCACTACAAGCCATTACCACCGTCTGGAGAGGGTACGTCTTCATCGAAGTCGACGATGGCAGATGATAAAACGACCTCGGCGGAGGATAGCAGAGGAATCGGTTTTTCTCCAGAGATCAAAGGCAGCCAGATGCGCAACTAAAGTGCGCAGTAGACCCTATGGACGAATCCACGCGCTTGGCTCATTTAGTGGCCCAGTGTGTGGATGCAACCCGTAAAGGTCCCTCCATACTATGGTCCACTGCAAGCCATTACCACCATCTGAATTGAGTATGGTTTATCATGGTCGATGGTGGCAGAAGATAAAATAGCCTTGGCCGGCGATGGCTTCGGAGGCGGTTTTCCTCAAAAGATCAAAGGCAACCAGATATGCAACTAAAGTGCAAAGTAGAGTTTATAGACGAATCCAATAGCTCTACTCAATTAGTGGCCCAGCGTGTTGATGCAACCCACGAACCATCGTTCAAGGTCGCCATCAGAAAGTGGGGAGCAACTGGGCATAGTGTGGAGGCTATATAAACCATCGTCCAAGGTCACCATCAGGAAGTGGTGAACAACTGGCCATAGTGTGGAGGTTACATTAGAAATGATAACAAGCTATGCATAGAATATTTGTTTGTTTGATTTTTTTAAATACGTGAAAAACTGATGGACGTAATACTCATGTATTACTATAAAAGCATTCTCTCTCTTTACTCCTTACAAAGCAAAATAAAAAAAAAACAGTATTTGTCGAGAAAATTATCTTTCGATGAACTTGTACCGAAGGGGTTTATCAGGTGTGTTAACAAGTCTGGAAACCATGCCGATGTCTTCATAATGGTATTCTACTCTAAAATTCCGTATGATCTGTTAAGAATAAAATGGAAAGAAAACAAATTAGAAATACGAAAGGGATACAATAATAAAAGTTATATTTCCCGCTATTTAACGTAAAACGTATTTTAAAATATCTTTTTTATGGATTTAGTGCAAATTTTCTATGAAAGCACTGAAGGAAAGAGTATAATATTAATGAATCTATATGTGATCGAAAGTTTTCATATGTTTAATATATATTGCATTTTACACTCATATAATTTATATTCAATTAAAAAATGAATATTTATTTTTATAGAGTAATTATTATTTGAGCTTTAGTTCGATTCATGTCACAGTGTGTTTTTTATATGGAAAGTAAATGAAATTGAGAAACAAAAAGGAAATATAAAGTCATTTGGATTACTGTCAATATATAAATAATTAAATAAATAAATTGTTAAGATGACGCCGACAGAGCGTCTAGGCCAGCCGCACGTATCAGTGGAGTACTCTAAGAAAATACTAATTAAAAAAAAAAAACTAATTCTTCCTGCTGAATTTTGTTTATTTTGAATATAAATAAAGGTGTAAATAGGAAATAAAATGCTATTTAGTCCATTATGTCAATGGGACCATACTCGGTCGAAGATATGCCAAACATGGCGTCTTGGTGTAAAAATGAAATGGTTCAAAAATTGGTGCAGAAGAAATTAAGCTCCACACTCCTTCTTCCTTGCTCTTTCTCTGAGGGGCCTGCAGATTTCTCTGAAAAAGTTCGTTGGGCAGCTTTGCCTTGGCCAAAGAGGGCTACTCCGATCTTAGCAATCCCTCTTGACCAATGGGGTCGAAGGAGGGTCACTCACTTCGCTTTCGCCTCTAGGTCAGTTTCGCGCTGGCGTTTTTGAACTGTAACTCTTTGTTACATAAATATTTCTTTTTATTTTTTTGTGAAAATTTTAAAAAATGATAAAGGTTTTTAGGTTATGTATTTTGTTAATTTTAATATCGATGAACTTAAAACTAAATAAAAATATTTTATGACTTTATGCTTAGTATTTTTATTCTTAAAACCAGTTTGTAATTTTGATTTTTGGAATCCTTTTTAATATACTTTATTTAGTTTTCTGTATTAATGCCTACTATATCATTTTATAGTAGGCATTAATACAGAAATAAATATTTTTACAATTATGAAAAACCTGTATAATTTATTTTTAACATTTTTAAGTGCTCTGAAAGTAAAGAAAATACAACTTGCAAAGTATAAAATAAATAATAAATAAACACATGTTATGGATTTATTATTTGAAATTATTAAAAATTTTTTGATAGTGTTCGCATTTTGCGGTTTTTGAAGAGAGCCTGGCCCTGCCCTCTTTTAATGAACGTTGATGCGCCCTGCCCCCTTTTTTTCCTTTTCAAATTTATGTAAATACGGAAATCAATTAAAAACTGAGAAAGTGCCTTTTGACATAAAACACGTCTTTTCATTCTAAAAAGCCCCCTTTCATGTAAAAAAAATTCCCCCCTGCCCCTTTTTGAAAACTATGTGAACACTACTTTCTGATATTTATATTCTTAGAAATAACTTTTTATACTTTGACTATATTTTTAAGCACAAAGTTTTGAAGAATTTATTTGGAGTATATCCTTATATAATGTTTGGAGTAGTTGAAATCATATCGAAAATTCTCCTGACTTTTTAAAAAGGGAATAAGTTTTTTAAAAATATCTTAAATTTAAAACACTTAGTATGGATGTGTGTAAACTTGGATGCGGTTTATAGTTTTACTATAGTTTTAGTAAATTTAGTATTTTTTAAAATTTTTCCACGTCTTCTGTTCTATATCGTAAGATTATGAAGAAAACCTATATTATTAAACAGCTAAGATGTTTCTCTATGTGGATCAAATTCGACACAGATTGCAATGGAATTGCTTATCTGCTATACAAATATACACATCTTCATTAATCGGTACCAAGTTTGATACAACACTGCGTTGTGGAGTACAGAGCATTGTAGAATTACTTTGACTCTATTTTGAGCAGCCATTTTTGAAATATTAAGGTAAAACCCACAAAAACAACAGCTTAATGAGACAGTGAGAAATACATTGCATTTATGAAAATTAGTAACTAAAGTTTATGAAATTTTGTATAGATATACAAGAAAAATAATTAACAATCAAATATAGAATGAAATGAAACATTATACTTACAATAAAATAACTACGAGTAAAATAAATAAAAATTCCATTTAAAAAATTTTTGAATATCAGATAATTTTTTCAAAATTTTCGATTTTTTAAAAAATGTTTTGTTAATTTTTAAAATGTTTCTTGGTTCTTAATTTTTAATTTTTTCATTTGTTTTTGTATTAGTGTTACTTAAAAGCATATTTTGAATATAGTTGGAGATTGTGCTTTGGGATTCAACATATCATAAAATTCTGTAAAGACGAAATTTGTTAGATATACATAACCTTTCTGTAAACAAAAACTTGAAAATTATGTATCAATTCTAAACACAATGCAAAACCGGAAAACATATTTTGTTAAGTGCTACACTGTAACTGAATGAACTATACAGATTTCTTTGAGAAACTTTAAGGTAACCGACCACGTTTAAATAGCACTTTTCGTGATAAATATCGAAAAAAAATGTATTCTTTTATTTTAAAGTTCAGTCCTTTAGCTTTCGAAAACAGTTTTCAGCTTGTTTCTAAAGTCATTAGAAGTGATGATACAGCTGTTTAATCATCACCGGAAGAGTCTAAAAGATACCGGAAGTAAGCAGTTAAAGGGCTTGACTTTGAGTGTTAGCATGAAAAACGGCGTAAATAGCATATTATAGCTTCTAAATAAATAAATAAATTACTCCAGAATGTTTCTGAATACTTATTATGTTATAAAACACTTAATGAATTTATCCAATAAAATCTTTAAATTGAATTTCTGAAAAACTGATTTTTGCTACACCACCACACCTCAACAGTCATAACTGCTAAAATAATTTTTAGAATTGAATTAGAATTTAACTGTTTGTTTTTAATGATGCTATGCATGCATTGAACTTCAGGATTAAAAATATATTCATTTTGAGGTGAGTTAGGGGAATTTATATTAGAAAATTCATTATTTTTTTTAATTGAATTTTTGCTCTAAATTACTTGATTGGCTATAACTCATTTATATTTTAGAATATTTTCATTCTGGAGGTTCAATGCATACAGAATGGATATATGTCTAAAATTATTCAAGTAAAAGTTTTGCGTATTTTTTTAGTTAATAGTGCTGGCTTAAAGTAAACAAATGCTTGTTTTTTCTCTATTTTTGCCAATTTTTAAGACAATATATATATATATATATATATATATATATATATATATATATGTATTTATAGTTATTTTCATATTTTTCTATGTGTAATAACCTATTATTGCAATAACTAAAAAATATTTTCATAAAAACCTTATTTAAAAACTTTGGTTCCGAACGTGGTCGGTTACCTTAATAAAGTTATGCAAGTGGATTTCGTTTTTCCCCAGTCGCCACTGCCTTGGCATTCATAAGTCCTGTCGGGTTGAGTGCGAATATAGTCATAAACAGTCCTAAATCCAAATTTCCAACCTTTTATGGTTAATTGTTTTAAAGGTATATGAGATGCATTTGTATTTACTTACGCATGTACAGAAATCAATACGAAATTAGATAAAAACAGTTCAGAAATGGTCAGAAATTTTTAAACATAAAATTTCGTTGTACTGTGCCGAACTCTTGTAAGTTAAGAATCCGATGGCAACAAGAGAATAACAGTGTATCCAACTCTTATAAACTTTCAGTTTGGCGGATGGCAACAGAGGAGAAGAGATAGTGGTCTGCGATGATGGGAGGGAGATTTTGTTTTTGAAAATGTATCTGTAAATGTACTGTGTATAAATAAATGTCTGTGTGTTCTGTAAAATCAGTTATCTGACTTCTACGCTACCACTTCATACGTTACAGTACATACATACAAATGTAACAATGAAACTTTTCGAAATTCATTCAAGCATGGTCAAAATGATTATTTCAACTGAAATTTGAAAACTGAAATATTTTGTGATTACAATACTTCCTTCACTCTGTTGAAGGAAATAATAAAACGTCACACCTTATCTATCTTCAGTTCTATCAAGTGATAAAATTTGTCTACAAAAACCTTTAAGTGCATATTACTCAGAAGTAAAACAATTTTTTTCTATAGGTTAACACGAAGAGGAGTACAATATAGTTATTACTGAAAAATATAAAAAATAAGCATATAAATGAGAGAAATACTACAAATGTTTAGCATGTTCAACTTTAAAGGTTTAATGTATTAAGTTTTTTGTGAAATAATTAATTGAATGAAACACTTTAGTAAATGATAGTTCAATTCTTTAGAGAATGAAGTTTGGGGGAGAGGGGAGATAACTGAATACATGTTGTTTTTCATGCCCCTTAGACAAACCAAGCACGATGGAGCCTGCAGTCTCTCGTATTAAGGCCAAGGGGTGAGCCTTTCGTTTTATTAAGGTGAAAGAAAGACTTCGCTCAAGTAGATCCTCGTAATTTAGAAGCAGTGATCAAGCAGAAGACCCATCAACTTGGCCTGTTACCCCCAGAGGTATAAACTGAGAACTTGAAGGATATTGTGACCACGAACATATTTTACATGCCCCAGTCACCTTTAACGAACATGGTGGATCTAAGGCTGGCTCAGGTTCTGAATCCGCAACCTCTCAGTTACGACATCGTTGCCTTTGCCGATTGAACTACCGCTGCTCACGGAATAGCTAATGCCGTTTATCAAATCAAATATACTTCACTTTTATGTCATAAAGATTTCTAACAATCGGTAAATTTAAATGTCATTATTTTTTGTTATCTAACCGTTCTCTTGAATTATATACTTTATTCGTTCCCTTTTTGCTGATTAGGTAAATATTTTAGCCTGTTTCTGCAATTGTTTTTCAAACTAGTCTTTTAATTATTGGCGAAAGTAGTTACTTCTGTGATGAGACAGGTAATCTCCAGTTCTGCTAATCTCCTTCCAATGCAACTTCTAGTCCCGACACCGAAAGGAGCGAAGGCGAACGGGTGGAATTTTTCGTCTTTATTCAACCATCTCTCTGGCAGAAACTCATCAGGACTGGAATAATATTTCTCATCTCTGTACATGCCTTGTAGACCGACAGCTACAATAGTCTGAAACGAAAGGCATCTATTTATCTCCTTTACTTGCACAAACTACACAGACACACAAACGCGTATATATATCTATATCTATATATATACATGCATATGTATAGATATGAAAGTGAATCTAAATTATTTTACAAAAAAGGAGGGGTGTTATATATCTATATCTATATCTATCTATATATATATTAATATACATATATACATACATACATACATATACATACATATATCATATATATATATATATATATATATATATATATATATATATATATATATATATATATATATATATATATATATATATATATATATATATATATATATATATATAAGGAAAATTCTCAGGGGCTAAAAATTTCCGCGTCATTTTGCATTCCCCTTTTTTACCTCTAACCTAAATTGACCACTAGGGCTACAGTTTACGCCCCCAGGGAAGGGGCCTGACCAATTACAAACCTACATGGCCCTAGTGAAAAATTTAGGAAATTTCCAAATAAAAAGGAGATACACGCTGTTGGAGACAGATTTTTCTAGAGATATTTTCTCACAGATGTTGACCCAGGTGTTACGGGTCTTGTACATATAACTTCATGCTAGCTGACCCTTCAGTTTGTCCTTTCCCTATGATGAAGTGGAAACCCGTCTACCAACGTTATCTTAATAATGGTCTTTAGCTAAAACGGTATCCTTTTTATGGCCATGACTGCAACCACCCATCTAGAGGTCCGTCTCATTACACACACACACACACACACTCACACACACATATATATATATATACATATATATATATATATATATATATATATATATATATATATATATATATATATATATATGTAATATATATACATACTTATATATTTATACAGATATACATATTTATATACACACACATATATATTCATTTATTTATATTTATATTTATATATGTTACTCAATTTTCTTTTTTTGGATGTCGAAGTGGAATGGTGTCAATATAAACCGCAACTAAGAATTTGCTGAGTTTATCCCCAGCAAAATAGTTGCCCAGCTATTTTATCCCATTTTCGAGTTACGACATCGAACAGATACAAACAGACAAGGGTACACTATGTAAATGTAATACATATAAAACTTTTTTTTTGTGTTTTAGAAGAGTCAAGGGTACATTCTTCAAAATTCAAAGGCTAAATTTTAGATTATTTTCATACTTTCCTTATACTACTGTCTGAGTGAATTAAAGCGTGATGCAGATCACAATCCATACTTTTAAAAATCAGTCTAATCAGTCTAATCAGTCTAAGAGTGTGAAAACTTACCCCAGCTGGTATTCTATAACCAGAGAAAATGACATCATGATCAAAGGAACGAGCAATTCCTCCAACAATGGGATCCATCCTAAAAATATAAACTGTCTTTAAAAGTTGATTTGCTTCATTTGACTTTTAATAAATAAAAAAATAACTGATAAAAAACTTAAGAAGGACGTTTTTGTTATAAATAATACACAAAACGAGCAAGACCTCCAACAGTGGGATCCATTCTGAAAGTGTAAAATGTCTTTAAAAGTTGCTTCGCTTCTTTTTACTTTTAAGCAATAAAAAAATAATAAAAATTGACTTTTTGAAGTGTGTTTTTATTTAGAATGTTAAGCAAAATGATCAAGACTTCCAACAAAGAGATTCATTCGGAAAGTGTAATCTGTCGTTGAAAGTTGCTTCTTTTGACTTTTATTAGATAAAAAATAACTGATAAAAATTGACTTTTTAGAGAAAGTTTTTATTATAAATACTAAACAAAACGCACATATACGGATACAAACACACACACTCACACACACACACGCGCATGTATATGCATATAAATTGACAGGTAATGTTTTAAAAATTTTATTTATCACCTGGTAGGTTAAATTCACTTAAATTCACTTAGAATATCTCTTTTGAATGGAGTTATAAACTCAGTTACTTGTAAATATTTATACCTGTGAGATTCTTTGACGCACGCTTTCAAGTATTTCATTTCGTTAAACACCTCTGTTGTTATCTTGTCTTCTTTTCGGGGAAGAAGCCTCTTGATTTCTTCGTATAACAGCTGTTGCTTTTCGGGATTTTTCGCCATGCGGTACAAGAAGAATCCAACTAAATGCGAGGTCTTAAAAGGTAAAACAGGAAGCATTTATTTTCAAAGTCTTATTAACCAAATTCTTTTCGTTAAAAAAAGGGCAAACATTAATGCTACCCATTTAGATGTTAGTATCTCGAAAATGAAGCGAAGGATATAACAAAGAAAAGGTACAAGAAGAATTCAACTACATGCAAGGTCCAAGAAAGTAAAACCGAAAAAAATTTATTTTCACAAATCCTTCGCTTAATCAAATTCTTTTCGTTAAAAAGAAGGTCAATTTTGATGCTATTGGCTTACAGATTAGTGTCTGGAATATGAAGCGAATGATATGGCAAAGACATTGACTTATTACGTAATATTTAAAAAAACCCATATGATATTTCGTTAATTCAAAGTTACCTCTGAAATTCAGGTATACATTCAATTTTTATTAAAGAATTAGGCTCGTGTCGGCAAGTTAGGTATAATTGTTGTTTATGTGAATATTTAATGAAATCTAAATAGCAGTGGTGGGAAACGTGGTGTGACAGTAGAATATGGTTATAACAGTCAAAACAAATAAAAAAGAAGAATTTATTAAATTTCTAAAAATAAAGTTTGGACTAAAATGCTCAAATGATAAGTTTATACTTTGGTTTGGTTTGGAGCGCTACGGTCTACTACAGGTATGCCCAACCCGCGGCCCATGGGCCGCATACAGCCCATTTAAGATCTTTTTGAGGCCCAGTGGTCGTTTTCAACTGTCTATATAGTTTTAGTTATTTTGACTATATGCAGTTGATGCATAGAATTTTAGTTGCTAATGTTTGCAGTAATAAATATCACATATTACGTAGGTTAAGTCTTGATAGTAGCCAACGTAAACCTAGTCTTTGAGTAGGGTTGGACAGGTTACGTTGAAATTGGAGTGTTCTAGAATATTCTGTCAATCGGCCATTACTTATACAACCAGCTGACTCCGTTATGTGCACGTATTCTGTCCTACCAGTCAGTGGAAGTTGTATGGAAAGAAAGTTATAAATTATATTTATGGCTATTGTGAAGTTATCATTAATTGTGAGGAATAATTAAGGTATTGTTTATTTCGAAAACACAAGCTAACGATGAGTTTGAAATTCTAATCTCCAAAATGTAAGGCTGCCCCCAAGGCTCATGCTTAGGCCCTACCCTCTGGTTAATAATAGCTGAAATCATATCCTGTAACCTCAGTCCGAACCTTGAATCTAGACTCCTGGTCTTTGCCGACGATTACCTTATAATCAGTGCTGGGGAGCACAGGAGAATAATCGAAGCACGAGCGCAAGAGGCACTCAACTCCCTGGCCAAAAGTATCTCCCGGGTCGGACTTAATATTGCACCAGATAAAATCTACCAGGTAACCTTTGTGGCCAAAAAGCGCCTCCACAGATACCCTACTCTAAGGCTTAATGGGACCTCAATTCCCAACTCTGATGTACTCAAATACCTTGGAGTCACATTCCAGCCAGACCTACGTTGGACCTCCCACATTAAAAACCTTAAGACTAAGGTACAACTGCATCATGTTAATCTACTTAAAGTAGCTGGTAAGTGCTGGGGCACCACGGGAGAACGCCTACGTGTCTGGTATAGGACAGTAACGGAATCCTCCCTAACTTACGCAGCGGCAATATGGGGTCTACCTCTTAACGAGTCAGAAATAAAACTAGCGTCAGTACAACGTCCCTTCCTACTCAGAATTGCAAGAGCCTTCCGGACGACACCCTCTCTAGCCTTGAACGTCCTGACAGGCTGCCCGCCGCTGCACCTAACAATTCAAAGGAAAGCCAGAGAAACGAGCCTTCTGAGGCTTAAAAGAAGAATTGATGCCCTAGATGTGGACTCAAAGGAAATACTAAGTAAAGCACCCGTTTTGCATATGCACCCTGCAGACAGGAAATTCGACTTCAGCGGAAGCCACAATAGCGACGCAATAGAAATTTATACAGATGGTTCAAAAATGAAACAAGGGGTTGGTTCCGCCTTTATAGCATTGCAACAAGAAAAACTTCTAAATAGATATAAAATTTCCCTAAGTAAACACTGTATAGTCTTCCAAGCAGAACTCACCGCATTAGAATCAGCCCTAAAGTGGCTATCGTCTCTCCCGGGCACAACTCGATATTCAATCTTCTCGGACAGCCAGGCAAGCATAAATGCAATTACCAAATTCACCAAA
>CM063504.1:30961730-31022128 GCA_032207245.1 Pardosa pseudoannulata | reverse complement strand
TTACAATACTAAAATTTGTAAAATATGCTATTACTATACTTCTAAAAAATGCACATATACTAAAAGAAATTTACAAAAAGGATTTAATTTATGTAGTAAATCATATTACTATTATATTATATTATATATTAAAATTTTATTACCCAGTTCTTCAACATCATTTAAAATATAAAATAATAAGGTTTGTATTTATTATTAATGTGTAAAATCTTGGTTATGCTTATATTCTATAATAAAATACGGTCTTATAAACATTTCACTGAACTCACATAATTTTAATTGTCGAAATATTGGCATGTGCCCTGAAGGACGATGTTCTTTTGTCCTTGACAAGTCTTACCACTTAAGATAAACTATAAATATAAAATATTCATTTAAACAAAAAAAAAAACATTTTAACTTACTTGAAAGATTTCAGAATTCACAAACTGGAGCCATAATTTTTAAGAAATCGTAATTTCCTAGAGGCAGATCCAAATGGGTAACATTTTCTATGACGTATTACAATATTTACAAAATATTTTTAAAAATGATTCATAATCTGAATTAGATGTACTGTTAAAAACGTATTGTACTGAGATACTTACCTAGTTCATGCAGTTAAAACATTTATAAAAAGATTCCTTAAATATTTATGGAATTTATCCGATTGTAATACTTTTAGGTCAAATATGTGTGACCAAAACTTCCCTTTGCGTCACTCAGACTTCAAGTGGAAATACGTCACCAAGGTCGTAGCTATTATCTCATCACGTGTATGCTGGGCATTACAAGCTGTTTCATTCACATAATCTAATACAGACCTTGAGTAATATCTATAAGCCATGTAAAGTTTTATTTTTATGATCAGGGCAATAAATAGAGTAGTTACAACTGAAATAAGAACTTAATGAAATACTTTCTATAAAGAAATTTTGATTTTATTATTTTCTCAACTAGTCATTAACTAGCCCTTCACAAATGTATATAGCCCGTCATATGATGAGGTCCGTAAAAGTAAAGTACCCAATGAGGCAGGTAAAAAAATGGTTTGTTTTTTGGCTGTGAATTACCTAGTACATTCTCAATAATTTGTTTATCTTCATACACCTCTAAAGTCTTCCGATACTGCAGTTTAGAATCACCTTGAATAAGGTGATTTCACTCAGTGGGTCACATCTCAACTTGTGACAATTCTGGCTTTAGTTTCAAACTGAAGGACAGTTTATTGTTTGTATATTGGCTGTTGTAAACAAGAAAATGAATGGGAAGGACATTATAAAAATTCGGGACGTTGCGACAACTTGCTCTATTCATTTAGTTAAACTATGTGGTTTAAAATCAAACGAACAAAGATATGTAATTTTAAAGCTAGATATTTATTAGTCCGTGAAATAGACTCCTAGATTTTATGAAAAGAACTAGCATACAGCCCGTCATATAACGGGATCAATAAAATTTTTAATTTTCCAAAATTGTTAAGTACCTTATGAGGCAGGTAAAAAAATGGTTTGTTTTTTGTCTGAGAGTTATCTTGCAACAAAAAGTAATCGATGATACAATTTAAAATTATCACATATGTACCTAATCTATTATTTAAGCCAAATATAAAAGAAAGTTATTGACGTCATATCTAAGTTCAATGATAAAACGTATGAAAATAAGGCATAATTTAAATAATTTAAAATAAGGAAGGATTCAATGAGAGGGTTAAAGGAATGACGTCATAATGCTAGAAAAATGTTATTTTTACCTATTTGCTGTGTGATAAATTAATATATTTAATCGCCTAATTTTAACCGGGGAAAATAGGAGTTGAAATACTGACATTAAAAGCTCGAAAAGAGGGGAAGAGGTGGATTTCGAACGTTTTAAAGAAGGCAGTATTTTTCGCTGTGATATGAAGCCTATTTATACCAATTTATTTTAGAATCGGATCTATAGTTTAGGAGATGATAAACGATACTCTCTTTGAATTTTGCTAACTATGGATGGCTCTATCCATTCCAGGTCCAACCGCTTCATAAAATCGAGGACAGACGGACAGATAACTTAGGCTATTATTATATAGGGGATTTGTTGTTAATACCGGTGATAAAATTTTCACCGCAACAAAAAGTAATTGATGATTAAATTTAAAATTGCCACATATGTACATAATCTATTATTTAAGACAAATATAAAAGACAATTATTGACGCAATATCTAAGTGCAGTGATAAAACGTATGAAAATAATGCAGACGATATTTAAATGATTTAAAATAAAAAATGATTTAATGATGAGATGGTTAAAGGAATGACGTCATAATGCTAGAAAAATGTTATTTTTACTTATTTATTATGTGATAAATTAAATTGCCTTTTCTTAAACGCTCGAAAAGGGAGGAAGGATCGGAATTCGAACGTTTTAGTGGCGACAGTATTTTTCGCTGTCATATGAAGCATATTTATACCAATTTATTTTAGAATCGGATCGATAGTTTAGGAGAAGATAAACTTTACTCGCTTGAATTTTGCTAACCCTAACTCATCAAGAATCCAATATGGATGCCTCTATCCATTCCAGGTCCAAACGCTTCACAAATTCGAGGATATATGGACAGATAACTTAGACTATTATTGTGTAGGGGATAGAAAAGTTAAGTATACTCAACTAACTATAATAATTATATATTTTAGGAAAATGGTAAAAAATAAAATATACAATAAACTAGCACATAGCCCGTCATATGACGGGATCAGTACAATTTTTAATTTTCCAGAATTTTAAAAAACCCTGAGGCAGGTGAAAAAAAATGGTTTGTTTTTTTGGCTGAGAATTACCTTTCAACAAAAATAATCGATTAAAATTATCACATATGTACTTAATCTATTATTTAAGTCAAATAAAAAAGAAAATTATTTATGTAATATCCAAGTTTAGTGATAAAAAGCATGGAAATAATGCAGAAAACATTTAAATAATTTAAAATAAGAAATGATTAAATGAGATGGTTTAGGAATGACGTCATAATGCCAAATATAAAAAATTGTTATTTTTACCTATTTATTATGTGATAAATTGATAAATTTAATCGCTTGCTCTTAAAATGGGGCTTGATATAATGGCATTAAAAGCTCGAAAAGGGGACGGGGTGGATTTCGAACGTTTTAAAGAGGACAGTATTTTTTGCTGTGATACGAAGCTTATTCACTCATTACCAATTTACTTCAGAATCAGATATTTTAGGAAAAGATAAACTTTACTTTTTTGAATTTTGCAAACCCTAACTCATCAAAAATCCAATATGGATGCTCTATCCATTCCAGGTCCAACAGCTTCATAACTTCGAGGACAGACGGGCAGATAACTTAGGCTATTATTACATTATGAGAAGAAAGTTTAAGGATATACAACATGAAATGTTTATGTGGCCAGGGACATCCGTAAAGCAATACGTGAATTTAATAAAATAAAAATTGTAAAAAGTTGAAAAAATAGTAAACATTTATTTAAAAAATAATAAAGCATCTTTACGAATAAGAATTTAAAAGAAAAAGCAGAAAATAATAAATTTATTAAACATTAAGAAAAATCGGCTGCCTCGGGGATAGAACCGTCAACCCGAGAAGTACGACGATAACGTGGGCAGACACTCTACCAAACGTACAACGCCTGCACGCTGTGAGCCAAATATAAATATTACTCTGCGCCTTTGCCATCCTATCAAGAATGAATTTTGTATACAATAAGAGGAAGGATAAGGCTTGAAATAATAGCATTAAACGCTCGAAAAAGGGGGATGGGTGGATTTCGAACTCGCTTTCAATTTTGCTAACCCTAACTCATGAAAAATCCAATATGGCTGCCTGTATCCATTCCAGGTACAACCGCTTCAAAATATAGCGGACAGACAACTTAGGCTATTATTATATAGGCTATATGATGTCTTTAATGATAAATCTTTACAGATATAATGAACAACTGAAGAATTCATGTTCAATAACAATTGTTTGCTTTACTACTTTTAGAATATATGTAAACTGACTTAATCCTTTAAAGGTCACATACATAAATTCTTTATAATTCAATGAAATTACTTTATAAATATTACCATTAAACCTTAAAATGTAAAATTAAGATTTTTTACAATCTTTAGAGGGATTTGCCTTAGAGAATACCATAGGAGGTATTGAGGGGGTTAATTGACAAACCCATCCTCTCGTACATCTTGAACACATTACTTTTTAAAATTTTAACTATATTGGAAGAACAATAAATAAGTATTCTTAAAAAGTATAATAAATAAATATTTCAACAATTTATAAGTGTTGTTTGAATATACTTTTGTGTGAGGTCATAAGCGAAAAAAATCGAATTAGTAACTTTCCAGGTACAGCAAGTATAAATACAAAAAGAAAAATAGATTAAATGCAGACAAAAAAATAAATTCTATGCAGTACTATCATCTATTGTAGGTTTTAAAAGTCAAAATCATAAAAAAAAACCATTCATATTTCTCCAAAAAGTAGAGAAAAAAGATGTTTAACAAGAGGTTTCGCTGTGACACCACTGTCCACTAAAGGGTTAAAAGAGTAAAGCTCAGAGAACAAATAAAACAGACTTCAAAGCTTATTTCCAAGAAGTGTAATCATAACTATGTTGAAGTGTATATTTGTTGAAACAATAATTTTTTTATAAAAAGCTTTATTTATAACATATGAACATATTAAAAAGATATGCATTTACAGTATACTTCACAATAATTTTTTATTAAATTTTCTAAACAGAATATAAAACACATACAGCAATAAAATAGGATGAAAATTATTAAAGATAAAATATTTTACACACTTTCGAATGATTGGGTCAATTTATTCATATTTTATTGCATTGAACAATTGAAATCTATATCTTCTGAAGAAAGTTACTATTTATTGATATATATATATATATATATATACTAATTTCTTACATCATATAATTGGTAAAACATTGATTTCTCAATAAAAAATGAAAATGGTTGTAAAGTACATCTATAAATAAATAATGTCCGTCTTATATTATATAATAAACATTAGAATGGTTTAAATAAAAACAATATATTACATATTCAACATTAAAAACTGACTATTGTGATCAAAAGTTATCTTTTGATGAACCTGAACCGCAAGGGTTTGTCAGGCGTGTTAATAAGTCTTGAAACTACGCCAATATCTTCATAGTGGTACTCAACTCTGTAATTTCTAATGATCTGTTAAGAAAATTAAAAGAAAATAAATCAATTACAAAGTTATATGTAACTTAACACATTGTGTGCGAGTACATTTCTCAGCGGAATTGTACCGGGAGCGGGCGCTTTGCGCGTAAATTTAGTTATTCACTTAAATCTCAACAGATCAAAAACTATTTAATTTTTTAACCAACTTTTAGTATTTTATATTGAAATATATAAATAAATATATAAATAGCAATCATAAGATTTTTCTAAACAAAAAATATATATTTTAGAGGATTAATTTATAATAGTATCATAAATATGAAAAATCAAATAGAAATAACATTATATAGTTTTAATTTTTTCCTGTTCTGTGGTTACGCATCGATTGCTGTAAAAACTATTTTTATTTGTCTAAATTTTTCCAGAATCTATGTAGTAGACAAGAACATTCGGCTTCGTTTTCCTGTATATACCGTTATTTTTGTACACACAAACAAACCCTGTTGTTACCCTAACCCGTACTAGTTCGTGACTCACACTCAAATATCAATAGTCAAAAACGTACTAGTAGATGTCCCGCATACAATGTGTTAATATATATTTACAAATGAATCGAAAAAGATCAAACCCTTTGCATGTGAGAGCATATTGATTTCGAAGACAGGAAGTAAATTAAGAAAACAAAATACAGTTTTCTATTAAGTTGAGCTTAGGATATAAATGTATTCGATTTAATTAACTAAACTCGTAATAATTTGAACCAGAATGTTACTCTCGTCGCTCGTTGTGTTCAATAAAAATGATGTCATACTTAGAATCCCAGTTAATATTATACAAGTTGATAAAAAGAAGAGTATAATCGCTCATTTAGAGACATTGATCATCAGAATATCCTGACTAACAAACTCATTTTTGATAAAAAGGAAAGTATATTAATAGGGTTCCTGTGTTATAAAATTTGGAAATCCTTTACTTTTTTTTCTTCCTCTTGTATTTTTTCATTTTCATCTTTTCATTTTTATTTTGTATATTTTCTTCCCTGGAAGTCACCTTTCCTCTTGTACTCATCTTCGGAACCGGAGTTCGTGGGTTCGAATTCCAATAAGGCATGTATGTTCGTAGCCATTCGGAATAGGCTTTGAGCAGTAGGTCTCGGTCTCATTAGCCCTCGTGTTGCAAAAAGTAGACCGTAGCATTCCAAAACCAAAACCGTCTTGTACTCACGCGTTTGTGCTTCATTTTGATTCAATCATATGTAAGACGCTTATGTCATTTCTTGTAGTCTTCTTTTTTAGCTTTGAAAATGAAAATCATTCGTTGCTAAGAAGCAGCTGTCAGCGTTCAATCTTTTTCTATTTCTGAGTTACTTACATTGGTTTTGCATCTGTTGCTATATATGATTTTGGTTTTAGTTTTCTGAACAAAACTATGTATTTGATTCTCAATGATGCCTAAATCACCAGAATATTATCTCCACTGAAGGGCTAACAGTTGAGATAAGGTGCTTAATTCTGGAAATCCAGTTCTGAATGAAATGCAATTTGGAGAATAAAGAAGTGGTACTAAGTGACAGTACATCTTATAGTCCTCAGCTTTTGTTGCTATACCTAATTTTGGTTTTAGTTTGCTGGACAAAGCAATGTAATTAATTCTCAATAATACTCAAATATGTAGCAAACAGATGGCTAAAACACATAGTAGAGTGCTTAATTCCTGAATTTTAGTCATGAATGAGATGTTAACAATTCTTAATCTGTTATTATACAGATAAACAAATAATTCGATTCTACAAAAAGAAATAAACTTTCACAAATTTCAAATTCCTTATTAATTAAGGTTTTAGAATTCTCATACATTAAAAAACATATTAGCAAACTATTCAATAGATAAATAATATTCCTGGAATAATTTACATTTTACATAATTAAAGACTATACATTAATTTATATCTATTAACCCCTTAACGCATTTGCCCGTGTCTGACACGAGCGAAATTCAAATTAAACATGTAATAAAATCGTTTACACTTTGTTTGTATAACAATTTTTTTATATACTTTTTACTCCTTCCAAGCTCCCTAGTCACCCCCAAAACTGAAATTGCAAAAAATAACTTACATTGTACCTATATATCCCTTTTCTGTGAAGAAAATATGTCATATTTCATAAATTTTTCTAAACCAAACTCGTGCTTTAAGGGGTTAATGATTATTAAAAAAGTAAAGATTAAATTTCTTTTGATACATTTGGACATCTTTTTAAATAATAGATTCTCTATAACCCAGACATTTTGTAGATAATCAGAAGTTCTTCACAATTTGGTTTGGTTTTGAGTCAATTTTTGTAACATGAGGAATAATTAACCCTTTGAACTCGAGGGCTCCGGAGCGGAGCCATTTAAAATTTGTCTTCATAATCGAAGGCGAACAGAGAAAATGTAATAATTAGTTTTTAAGATTTGTTTTTCTTATGTTAAAAACTGAAAATTATTTCCATTGTCTCTATAGAGGAGCCCTCGAGTTCAAAGGGTTAAACTGAGACCTACTGCTTAAAACCGATTCAAAGAGGATACAAATGTCGATAGAAACAGTGAGATTCGAACTCCCGAATTCTGGTTTCGAGATACAGCAGTTTACCTATTTAGCCTTTGTCCTGCTTAGGTAACTTGAATGAAAGAAAAAAAATCTTTAAATTTGTACAACTGAATGTGAAGCGACTAGAACATACTATGAGGAGGACATGTTAGAAAATATCAGAATGCAACACATCTGTATATTTTTTTCTATTATAATGTGTGAAGAAAACTTAAATATAAATTTGAGAGCAATCTGATCAAGCACTTTTCATAAAACATTTATCTAGCACAGAAATGATTTACCTCTGTAACTAGACAGGCGATTTCCAGTTCTGCTAATCTCCTCCCAATACAACTTCTTGTTCCAACACCAAAAGGTGCGAAAGAAAATGGATGGATATTCTTCTCTTTTGTCAACCACCTCTCTGGCAAATACGCATCAGGATTTGAAAAATATTTTTCATCTCTGTACATCATTTGTAGACCTATGGCTACAATGGTCTGCAAGTAAAACACGCAGATGACTCAGCTATTTTTATTTATATACAAGGCAATCACATATACACAAACACATGCATGAAACATCATAAGGAAGATTTAAAACAGAAGAACGGGGGTTTCGAAGCGAGCCAAAACAGTTGGAACCCTTATCGGTTCCTCCCCTGTTCCTATTTAAAAAAAAAAAAGAGTAAGAAAAAAGAGGCCAACGACCGAGAGTCAGAATTTCTTGTCCTCTCTTCCTCGACGTGATTCGTGAAGGTGTTATTTTTTTTGTTTATTTGTTTTTTTGTTTGACGAGTGATTGAATTGTTTGTGAATGTGAAGCGTCAACGGTAAAGCTTTTTGTATTACCACTGTCTCCGAGCTTCCTACATTTTAACAGAGAATCTAAAAAAATTAGATAATGACATTTTACAACTTGGATTGCGAAAATTGTGTTAAATCTATTCTGTTTACCATTTAGATAAAATTGGTATAAAATATTTTGGAATTTCCCTTGAATTTACTACTCTCACGTGCCATCAAGAGAAATGTAACACATTATAGATAAGTTTATTTTCATTGTTACTGAATAAAAACTATTGTGCTACTAAATAAATTTTTTATTTGCACTATTGTCTGAATAAATATAATATTCATTATCCTACAAGAAGTGGTGATCTTCTCTTTTTATAGGCAAAATTTTCCTGGAAGGGGTAAGTTTTTTTCAATTATTATTATTTCGTTGTCTCTTCCAGTTTCTGATGAAGCAAAAATTTTATACAAAGCTGTACATACTCACCCGCTGATATTTTACAACAATATATAATCATACACATATACATACATCAAACATACATTTATATATTCATGCATATATACAGGATGTGTTAAGAGTTCACAACATTAAACTTAACAAGCTTGCCTGCTATATTATGACAAACAAAATAGGCATAGGATATTGTGTTTGAAATTGTGAACTACGATTGAAAATCATCAATGTTCGCAGGGGAATTACGAATAAAAAGACATTATTTCAGGTGATAACGTTGTAAGGGAAGAATTTATCAATTTTTCTTGGTATTCATATATGTATTATTCATGTAGCGTTGCTAAAACAGACTTAGTTAAGTGATGTTTTCTTTCGACTTTTGTATCGCAAATTGTGTGAAGAAGGAGCTCTCTAAAGGCCTGGTCACATGTCAACCTGTACTTGTTGAAAAAGCAACAGATTATCTTTACGATTTCTTTTGATAGAGAAAATATTTTCAGCAGATTAAATTCCTTACTACACCTGAAACTGAATCAAAATGAATCAGATGAAATTGTTTTGCTATCACGGAAAAATACGTGCATTTTTTATTATCGTGAAAAGGAATTGTAAACTAAATCCTTTGCTTGTGTCCAACGTGTATATGGTGACGAGTGATAAGTAAATAACGCGCCTTAAGTAAACATCCATACTGATTGGATATGAGTTTCCGTCCCATCGGTCATAAAAGAAGTTATGCTAATAGAGTTTGAGCTGACCCTCAAACGAGCATCCAAGTTAGCATTGGATGTACCACACTCCAGTGTTATCCACATAAAGAACTAGGACATTAGACATTTTTATATGTAGTTAGTTGCTCCTGATAGCGTATGATTACCACATATTAGAACCAGTATTCTGCATTAATGTATACTTGATCATTTTATGAGAGCCTAAAAGGATATGTTTACAGTTCTGCGCCAAGCCTAATCCTGAAATAAAGTTTTTATTAACACAAAAATAATATGAAGAATTTTTTAAAAAATTTCATTTTACGCTTAAATTACGCTTAAATGTCCAAACTAGCCAAGAATTTTCCTGTCTGAATAGGAATGTTTTCTTCAGACAGCAAGCGAGATGGACTGGTTGTTTTAACACATTGTATGCGGGACACGTACTAGTACGTTTACTGACGACTGATACTTGAGCAAGGGTCACGTGCTAGTACGGGTTAGTGTAACAACATGGTTTGTTTGTGGGTACAAAAATAACGGTATATACGGGAAAACGAAGCCAAATGTTCTTGTCAACTACATAGATTTTGGAAAAATTTAGACAAATAAAAACTAGTTTTTACATCAGTCGATGCGGAGCCACAGAACAAGAAAGTTGATTAAAAAATCAATTTAGATTTAAATTTAACTTTTCATTTATCCTATATTTGTATTTATATGTACATATATATTTGTTTATTTCTCTTTTTATATATTTGTTTATATATTTCTATATAAAACACGAAAAGTTGGTTAAAGAATTAAACAATTTTCGATCTATTGAGATTTAACTGAATAACTAAATTTACGCGCAAAAAGTCCGCTCCCGGTTCAATTCCTCTGCGAAATGTATCCGCTCACAATGTGTTAATAATGAGTATTAAAATTTCATCAGCCATAGAATTTTCAGCATAGATATGCTGTTTTTTTTTTTTTTTTTTTTTTTTTTTTTTTTTTTTTTTACGGGAAATATATTTTTTCCATTTGGAAATTTTTTTGAAAGGGTGCAACCCAACGCTTTTATAACTTATCGCCGGCGTACACCGAACGTCCATACACGTATGGACTTCGCGGGTCTACCTGCTTATCCAAACTTTAAAAAAAGCTCGTTGAAATGTAAAAATATGAAATTTTGAGAGTCTTTGTAACCTTCTTAATTCATTCCAGATAAGTAATTCTATCAAATATAATTGATTTAGATTGATTCGTTATATAATTTTTATAAAATTAAAATCTGCTTTAGAAATCTATAATTTTAAACAAATATTCTACAGATTTTTCAATAAAGGGAATATTGTAATCATTCTTAGAATTTAGAAATAAAATCAAATAAAATAAAATTTTAGAATTCTGAAATAAACCGCTTTTCTGCTACTTTTACAAAGAGTCACTAACTTACCCCAGCAGGTATTCTATAACCAGAAAAGACAACGTCATGATCCAGTGAACGAACTATGCCTCCAGCAACAGGGTCTAATCTGTAAGAATACATAATTAATAGTTATTTCCATTGTTTCCAGTTTTATTTTTTAAATAATTCCTTATTAATTTTTTTTAATTTAGTATTTCAAGAAACTAACATGCACAAGAAGATGTTGCGAAAGTGAAATTTACCACAGGAAAAATGCGTAGTTAAAGCTGAGTGTCAGGATGTTATAAGATGTAATAGGATAAATATATTTCTATGTAAAAAAAATTAAATCAAATTTCATCGTTACACCATACAAATTGCAGATAATATGAAAAGAATTAATAACTGGTTTATTCGAGTGAATAAATCTAATTCCCGTAATTTCAGGTAGGTAAGCCGGTAATTGGCCCTAAGAGAAATGAAAATTTATCGCATAAACGTTAAATTTACGTTACACACAAAATTGACTGAATGAAAATGAATGTCGGATTATCTATACGCTTAGAAATTTTAATTCCCAATTTTTGAACTATTAATTTTGCATAAAAGGTGAATTGTAACTTTTGGTAATGATAATTTTTTTCGTGCTCTATTAGTCAAGCAATGTCCGAATGGGTAGGATGCTGTTCTTCGGTACAGGAGTTCGTAGGAACGGCAAGGACTTTCGTAGCAGTTCGAAATCGGCTTTTAGAAGTAGGTCTTGGTAGCTCCCTTGTGGCAAAAAGTGAACGCCGTAACGCTCCAAACCAACCAATCAACATCTGCTCTATTGTCCATTCATCCAAATTGTCTTCCAAAATGGGCCAGGTTATAACGTCATTAAAGCTGGATGATATAAAAATTTTATATCGCGATATATCCCCAAAATTAATATTGATATCATCGATATATCGTAAAATATTTTATTTCATTTATTTTTTTAGGATTTTTTTAGGATTACAATTTGATCCTAAAAATTTGGATTTCCGAAAGATAAAATCAACTTTGTAGGAGTAAATCATTTTAACACTTACAAGAAAATAAAAAATTGTTGTTCAAAAGTTATTTATTCAAGTACTGCATATAATTGTTTATTCAAATTAGAAACCTTTACTGCTAATTTACATTGCTTATTTATGCCAAATTATATTTCTTCTAAATTGAAAATAAATTTTCTCCTTTTATTGTTCAGCTGATCTTTGGTACTGGAACTCCGCGGATTCCAATTTCTCTCCCTGCTTGGATATTTGTAGCCGTTCCGAATCAGCTTTAAATAGTACACTGGTGTGTAAAACTTAAGCAACAGGTGGGTTTTTTTGCCATAACTCCAAGAGAAATCATCTGAGAGACATGAAATTCAGAAATGAGGGAGAGTATTATGTACGTAAAGGATGACGAAAGCATCGGCACTGAAAAAGGAATACAAGGAATACGGTGTGGAATCAAACAAAAACAAGGTTTATTGAACGCATAGTATCGTGACTCTTGCTTTTTTATCCAAGAGGAAGATTTTCCTTAATATGGGATATGCACTCCCCTAACTGCAATGGTTGATTCTCACAGTCTACGCATACTCAGAACCAACTGGTCCAACATTTCTTACGGTATGAGTGCCCAATCCGCAATCATCATCTGTTTGAGTTGTTGGGTGTTCTCTGGAGGATGTAAGCGTGCTGCAATGCGTCTCCCCAAAGCATCCCACACATGTTTGATGGGATTTAAATCAGGAGAGTAAGCTGGCCGAGTGATATCTTCACTTTTTAGTAGTTAAGTTTTGTACACCAGTGTAGTAGTCTTAAATAGTGTTCGCAAAGCAAAAATAATAGACTGTAGCAATCCAAACCAAAACGGTTGCATAGGTAAAATATCCGAAAGGTGAAAGCTTGATAAAACCTACAATTTTCAGCACGCTGAACTGATAAGTTATATACATCATTCGGGTATTCTAAGTATCAGTCTTACCGATTAATGAACAGACCATTTTTAACTTTTCTGATCACTGTGATCAAAATATTTTTAAAAGCTATTTCACTCCTTAAACAGAAAACACCATAAACGAAACTATTTAGTAACACTTCACTACTTTACATTTTAATTATTTATGTAATTTTAGTTTATGTATATTATATTATGTGGGGGAAACGAAATATTTATACCTCTCAAATATTTGAATCTCAATAGAAATTGGTTTATTTTAATAAATTTAACTTTTTTCACGGACTCTCCGAACACAATAGATATTTCGCCAGAAAACTTTACTTTTCTAAATTTAAAGCAGATAATTTTTTAAAATTAATTTATAAGAATAAAATTTCGATGATACATTGAAATTCAGTAAAACAAAATTGGAAATTAATAATGAATTACTTATTAAATAGAAATAATTAAGTAACGTATAAAATTAGATTTTAATTTCTAAAAGTTAAAAAGCAGTTCTTAACTGTAATTTAGATTCTGCTATTTTAGAGCATGGTGATACTTCAACTGGCTTCATAAATTAGACGTAGCCTTCGAAGAAACTAGACCTAAATTGCAAATAGATATATTTTCACTTAATATTTTGCCGTTTTCATACCCGAAAAAGAAAAAACCTGCCAAACATTGCTGTTTGTGACTTTATATAATTGTATGATACTTTAGCCAACCAATACAATTCACAGCAATTTCTTAAGCTCCCCATATTCACCAAAACACAATTCGGCTCCAATATTAGTAGAAGAACGAGCAAGCAGCAAGCTATCGAAATATATCAACACGTGTATGTATCACTGTCTGTTGCGATCAAACAGTCAAGGTTAATTACATTGATATAACCCAATATTGTTTATTCCAATAAACCAGTAGCAGGAGTGGAGATTTCATCTCTGCATATTGCGAGAAGTGAATTTCCGGTCTGCCCCCGACTGTTTCGTTATCAGGATATATCAATACTTACTAAAACAAGTCGAAGAAAATACGCGAAGCTGACGTTAAACGAATGCAATAATTTTTAAAAAAATATTATTTTATGCGGAATATTTAGGATATCTTTCGGCGATCTACGTTATCGCAGGCGAAGGAAAAACAGTATAGCCGATAGAGAATATATTGGCAGAGAAGAATTTTAATATTGTTATCGCAATAATTAATGTATATCAACATTTGACCTTACATTGATAAACGATCCAGCCCTAGACGTCATATCGACTGATGTTGGTATTTTAAAACAGAAGGCAAAAATAAAACTAGCCTTACGCTTTGTGGACACAATTCATATATATATATATATATATATCTATATATATATATATATATATATATATATATATAACATATTCTTAAGTTTAAAAGGAAATATTCAAATCGATTGCAAGTATGTCTAACAAAATACATCGATCTCTGCACACCATCGCTTAAACTGGATCCACGGCATTTCCGTAGGAATAGCACTAGCTAATACCAGGTACACGCTAATACCGCCGCCTTCTACATCAGGTTGAAACTGTACGGCACGGTATAAAAAAGCCAAAACTGATTAAATCGCGTAATAGACTTAAAAAACATTCAGTTTTAAAAAAATATTTTTGGACTGTTCACAGGAAATTAAACAGAAAAATTCCTTCAGACACTCGGCAGACAAAATTTTCGCTTATAAATACGTGTAAGTCACGGCTTATCTCCCCAAATTTAAGGTAAATGCATATGTATACATACTGTAACGATCCGTTACATGACCCTAGCTAAAGAGGAACGGAAGGTGACCTTTCACGTTTCCTCAACGAACTTCAGCGCGATACGCACTCTGAGCGTTTAAACCTTAATGTGGAAGCCGACTGTACTGATCGTCAGCCCGGAGGTTATAGTGTCAGCGTTTCGCACTGGCACTAATTAGCGAACTGTTCCAGTAGTCGAGAAGGACTAGCTTCATTGTACTCTTGTATTGCAATTGTGTTAATGTTATGTCAGCACGAGATCTCAGAAGATTTAGAACTGATTATGCTGAAACCGGTACATAGCTGTACATAAATTATTCACTCGAATAAATTATTTAATCCAGAGTAAACAGTTGTCCAGCCTGTATCATTGACATATGTGTGTATACACATATACACACGTATATGCATGTGTTTGCTTGCCTCTATTTATTTTACTTTTTTTTTAAAATACTTATATCCTTCCTTAGTAGAAAATTTATTCATAAAATTTATTTGACTAAGAAAGTAAAATTGCATAAAATAATTTTTTGAATTTAAAATGACAGCTGTATTTCAGAGAATTTTTTTTACCTATGAGTTTCTTTGACGCACGCCTTCAAGTACTTCATTTCGTTATACATTTCCGTTGTTATCCTGTCCTCTTTCCGTGGAAGTAAACTTTTGATTTCTTCGTACAACAGTTCTTGCTTCTCTGGATTTTTAGCCATGCGATACAAAAAGAACCCAACTGAATGGGACGTCTGAAAGAGTAAAAACTGAAATAATACCTTGATTATTTCTTAAGCATATCTTGTATTATTGGTACATATGGTAACTAGTACGTTGTATGATTGTACATTATTTATTACTATGAACAATGTACACCATTATTATACTCGATTTGAATTTCAGTGTATTTTAAATCATGAATTATGAAGCTAACAATACTCACACTGGGGAAATTAATTAGAAACCTAGAATTATTTTATTGGGCATCTATTTGCACAAACAACTCGTATTTGGGAGTGCATCGATTGTACAACTTCTTGAGTTTATTTACGTCCAGCTATTACTATTCATTGGTTACACAAACCTTAATGTCCTGCAAATTGGATAGCAGAGAAGGTTGCTGTCTGTTGCGTCAATATGTCTCTAACTTTCTCTATTGGATTAAAATGCGGCTTTTGTAGAAGCCAGGGAGTCTCTGGAAAGTTAGATTACTATTAAGTGAACCGAACTTGAATAATTATGGAATGATGCATATTTGCATCATCGTCCTTGAAGTATCCGTCACAGCGGGGTAAAAATGTAACATTGCAGTATGTATTCGATGTGCTAGCATATACAGTTATTGTATGGATGTGTAATTTTCCTCCACGAATACCAAGGGATCACTTCCATACAAGCAGAACAATCTTCCTCCCCACCATGAATTCCAAATGAGTGCAAATAAGCCCAGATGGGTTCATGGCTTCATGGAATTCTTTTCAAAATCGACGTCTACCATCAAAGAAAAACAAGGTTTAGTATGATTTTTCTGGCCACGCAACATTTTCCCAGTGCTAGTACTTGTCCCGTTTCATGTTTCCATAAACCATTATCAACGACTTCTGGCATTTTGGAGAGAACATCTTTTGCACAAGGACTGTCGATTTTGCTTTCAGCTGTTCAACACCTCCAAATTCGATACTTTTGCAAAACCAGTGAATTCTGCTGTTTTTACAATCTTGACTCCTTCCAACACTAGGAAATTTTCCAAATGCTACGCCCTTTTTTTCTATTCTACTGACTTTATCATAAAATGCGGTTTCACACCTTACTTGAACTAGCGACTTGATGACGTTTCATCAGTGTCATAAACAGATTTTATATGCATGTGGCATGTTTCTACACATCTTGCAGCATGCATTTGTAGAAACTCATATTTCTAATACATTAATTAATGTATTTTTAAATTCTTTCCAGAAAAAATATTTATTTTTTTTAATTATTTCAAAGATTTACTGATACATTCAAATGAAATTAAAATCATTACTTTTGAAATAGTAGGAAAATTTATAAGACAGCATAACATAGCTTTAAGTAGGAAAATACTGTATATTTACAAAACTAAAAGAATAGGGCTTCTGCATATATATTGTCCGATTATTTCAACTGTCATGAACTTGTCTCATGACGCCTGACAGATTTTAAACAATAGAGGGATAGTGAATTTAGATAGTTATTATTTCTTATAATCTTTGGGGCAGATATTTCTTTTAGCACATGTAAAAAGAAACGAATTTAAACTACCTACATATATTGATATAATTCTTTTGATATCCGTAAAAAATGAAATGTTTTTATGTAAACATAGTATCCTGTCGAAAGGCGTATCTCTTTGAATTAATACGAGTAGCGTATGGCTCTATCGTGCTTGGTTTGACCAAGTGGCACAGGACAACAGCAACAACATAGGATCCTGTGCAACCAACAACGGTATTGTTGCGCGAAACCAGAGACTGTAAGAAAACAATTATTAAAGCTTGTTATTAAATTCTAAAAAAAACATGTTACACTCTGTAAATATAGCCAAAATAGATGGTTTAATATTTCATAATTTTTGTATCTTTAAATAAATATCTTTTAAGCTATAAAAGATTGAAAAGATATCATTATGACAACTATTTCCAACTTTTTATTAAAAGGTATCAGATCCCTTAATTTTATTAATATATAAATACCCCTTCTGTCGTAATTAAAAAAATCATAGTTTCATTAAACAATAAGTAAATCACTTATGTAACTTAGTAAATAAGTTAGAAAGGTTTTTAAAAGTTCCTAAAAGAAATAACATTGTTAATTTAAAAGCACCTCTAAAAATTTTGGGAATGGTATAGCGTGCTGTAGCATAATTTCTTTCTTATATATCTTTGTTGTTTAATTAGCGCATAAGGCGTTTCATGTATTAAATTTTCTATTATTCTATCTTGAGGGTTTGATTTTCCAGGATATATTTTATCTTATTTATTGTAATAATAATGAACAATTTTAATTTAAACTAATCACAAAAAACCCGACAATTTTGATCTTAACGTTCTTGTTCAGAAGATGGTTAATTTAGGAAATCGCTAGCGTTTTATTGGGGAAAACCCTTTTCTAAATACAACTAAACTTACATGAAAATGTCTGAAAAAAAAACCAAATTAGAAACCTTTTGTAACCTTACCAATAAACATAAAATTTTAAATCCTGAACATTTTGTATTATTATACTATACGCCTAATGAAAATTCATCGAGTATTTAATAAAATTGAAATTAGTGCTAGTAAAATATACGTGTTGAGTATTTATGATAAGAAAACTTTTTTTCTAACTTGAAACTGAAATCTGTTTATATCTATTTACCGTATCTATGCCAGCTGTAAGCATGTCTGCAACCATAACTACTGCATCTGAGACATCGAGGTCTTTTGTCATCAGCATAGACTGGAGAAGTGTCAAGTCTTTGTCTTCATCTCCTGTATTTTTCTTAAGTTCATTCAAAGAACGATTGATGTATTTAAAAGCTAACCTTAAAAAATAACGAGAAAACGATAAATAGAATATATGTTTGCATACAAACACACACACATATATATATGAATTTAATTATATATAACTGTAAACATAAATAAATGTAATTTAACATCATGTGGAAAAGTGACCTAAATCCAGAGAAAGCAACAAAATCACGAACTTTTAATTATTTCCATTATTCAGTAAGGTTCTAAGAGATCACAGTGACTCATTCGAAGTTTAACTTTGTTGGATTCACTCTTTTCCGGCCATGTGGCATTTCTTATCCTAGGGAATACTGAGCTAATATAATTTCCCATGAAAAGTGGTGTGGATTTAGTTCTTGGACAAAAATTTCGGTGTCAGATCTGGTGGTGTAAAGACATGGATGGTGTGGTGTGGCATTTGAATTTTGAGTAATAAAATAAAATTTGGTCCCTATTTTTATATACTTTTGTGTCTGAGATTAATAAAAGCAAAATTAAACTATTAAGTCTATGCCTATCAGACACATAAAGACTAGTTCTTTCTTCTAAATTAATTCCATAACTATATTTTATGCATGCCTTATAATATATATTTATTGGTTTCAACTTATTACTGTAATAGAAAATAGTATGGAAATCATTGAAGAAAGAAAACTGACTGTTTTATAGACAAAAAATGCATATTGTTTTTTTATGAATGAAAAATATTCTAAATTTTCTTCGTTTTAAAATTGAAACAAATTTGCACATTTGCAACAATTTTCATCTTGTCTATAATAATTCATCCGTCCCAGCTAACTTTACTTAGATTCTATTGATTCATTTGAATTATACTTTCTATGTTCAATCATATGTCTATTGGAAGCTTCTTGAAACAAAACTCCATGGTATAAATTATATAAAAATTCTATAAATTTAGTACCATTTCCAAAATATTGTAGCTATTTAGGTTCAATTTCCATGGCTACCTTTCTTATTTCAATTTTCCTTTTTGCGCCTTGTGAAGAATCAAAACTAGAGTATGATAGTTAGCTAATAAACAAGTCAGAGTTTTAGATGACCGAATCAGTACTTGTTATATATGAAACAAAGTATCTTAAATGGTTCATACGGCTATCTCACTTCTATGCAAAATAGAATATCCCATGTATAACTCTACTGTGTGGTCACGACATCTATATACTAAAAGAAAGTGATACGTAAAAATTACTCTGACGAGGCAGACGTTAACAATATTCATTTTAATTCCTAGCATGGCCTTAAAAAGAAATGGCGATCTTTCATATTGTTACTAAAGATATCAGTCGATGTTTAACCCTCCGAGTGGAACACACAGAGGAAAAAGTCTCCAAAAAATACGATAAAGCTTTATTGTGTCAGTGACCAAAGTGTTCTATGATTTTTTACTTCACCCTTTGTCGACTAGATTGGGAAAAGGGAAATCCACCCTCGTTTTTGTCCCTTTATTTCAGGTTATAGATATATAAATAGGCATTATAGATTGTTAATTTTAAATAAGCATAAAGTTCGTCAAGTTTCGAAGATCATCCCATATTAAATAATGCATTCTAAAAGTACGAATAAAAATATTTTTTAAGAGAACTATTTATATTTTTTACGGAAGTCATCCAAGATATTTAAGTGGTGCAATTAAAGATAGATCTGTTACCGCAAACGAAATTCTTCGAAATAGAGATTTACAAAGCCATGAGAAACTATCAGCGTCTTTGTGCCTCAGGGAGTAGGGGTGTATCCCTCAATAAATGTCAGTCAAAGAAGGGTGCAGTTCCTAAACAATCGACCTGACCCCACTACCTCAAATCTCCATGGAGGAAAGCACTGGCAGAAATGTACAAAGCATCCATTTTCGGAACGTTTTTGGAGGTCGAAAATTATACGTGACAACCGGCGGAATTGCACGTGCGAACTGCTTAGAGGATTAATTCAAATATACAGAACCATCAGTTGTCCTTCATTGATGATTTTGAATACTAATAATAAGATTTCTACAAGAATTATTTTTAGCGCTTTGACTTATTTGTGGAATATGTGTTACAAAAACATATTTTCAACATACACACATCAGGTATAAAAATATGAGCGCATGTATTAATAATATATTCTATAGAATAAACAAAATTTAAGAACTCACTCTGTAAAAATGTCTGAGGCTTTTTCAAATCTTCTCCAGGTGGGGGTCGAGAAATATTTCCAAAAAGGAATATTACCTGCAAACGCTTCGAGCTTATTCATAGAGTCAAACTGTATTTGTACGGAATTTATCATCTTCATACCATCGGAGTCTGCTGGTACATTAAGTTCTAGGCATCCTAACCTTGTGTCCAATCCAACTAACGCAACAGCTATTTAAAATGAGAAAATTAATGGAAATAACTGACATTATATATACATCTACAGATATTCTCCCTGGTAAAATCAATGATTTAGATTCATTTTTAAGAGAACAAAAGATCTTATGTCTCAGAAAGAAGTTATCAACTTTTAACTGTAGTCTTGGTTGGTTGGTTTGGAGCGCTAAGGTCTACTTTTTGCAACACGAGGACTAATGAAACCTAACTGTAGTTTTAAATCAACATAAATAAAATCTGTTAAAGTATGTAAGCCACTAGATTTTACAAGAATACATTTTAATAAAAATTAAGTAGTCCAGGAATAAGTATGTGCCTAATGCACTAGATACTATCAGTTTTTTCTCCGCATATTTGGGATTTATATAGAAACAAAACTGGAAATTGAATTTTGCTTACTTTAAATATAGATTAAATAAAATAATTATTTATACTTTTGCTATAATTTACCTTTTTAATTTACTGTTGTTACAAATTGAAATTATTCTTTTGTTGTTCTTTTCTTCCAATTATGTATATAATATGTATAATATATATACATAAACATATATGTGTGTATGTGTGTAACCGGTAAAAATTTCTCTTCGTTCATAGACTTGTTTCTCAAAAAAGCTTTACTGCAGTCAAGACAAAATTATGCTGAAGAAAAATCTTTTATTTTTATCTTAAACTAAAACAATCGATAAATACGTCCTATGCATAGAAATGCTAATTTTACGTCTGTTTGTTTTGTGAAAATACCATTTTGAGGAGAGAAAAAAACGTGATTAATTTCTCGTATGAGAGAGCTTAAGCAGCAGTTTTACTGCGTCCTAAAAATAATTTTTGGTACCAAAAATGCATACAACGGTATATAGATGCAATGTACTTCAATTTGTTTTCTGAGAGAATTGACGGATGGTTTAAGAAACTTTTAGAAACGGACAAACTTAGCAGTTCTTAATTCAGTTTTAGTTTTGGGAAGTGAACAAGGAATGCAATCTCGATCACACAAACATTCTCAAAGAGTCCTTGATTTAATATGGACGCCTAGAAAAGTAAAAAGAGAACGTGAACCGGGAGAATTTTGAAGAACTTTAGAGGCAATAATTTTGATATATTACACACACATATAAATGTGTATATATATATATATATATATATATATGTGTGTGTGTGTGTGTGTGTGTGTGTGTGTGTGTGTTATGTATTTATATACCTCTTCTGACTTGTAATAGAATATGCAATCGTGTTAAAACTTTAATACATACAGGTCCATTTGAAGACAGTTGGTTTGCTAAATTTTAATTTTTATTTATTATTTTTCTTGAATGATTTGTTTTTGCTACTGAGAGTGAATGTTAATCCTATAAACAAATCCTCAAATTTCCAAGCAACTGCTTTATTATGTAAAATATTTCTACGGATTTTCTCCTTTTAGATGAAAAATTTATGATTTTTTTTAATACTCGTACATGACTTTACTTTTTCAGTTAGTACATCAACTGAAATCATTCGTGAAGTTTTATAATATTTCTATTATAATACAATTTAAAATACTTTGTTTACATATGATAGGAGATAATTATCTTACCATGAAATTTTTCTTTCTTTCTTATTAATACTGTCGAAGAATCATTAAAATCACAGCTTATCATTAATGATGACAAGCCTTGTATTCAAAGTTTATTACATTTCATATTTGTTTACCACAGTAAATCAAATTTATGATATTCATCAATATATAGAGAATAAAAATGATTCATACATTATAGGGCTAAACTAAATTTAATTTACATTTAATCATTTTAATTTATGCAACTGTAGTACTGTTAGTTACAATATATCAAAGACTGGAAAGCAGTTCTCACTATTAGCAGCTCTCAAGTTAATTCTTCAAATAATATCACAAATCCTGTACGAAAATCTCTCCTGATTTTCCTTGACTTTATTTACTACATTTTATAAAAATTAGATTATTTATGCTATTAGATCTGAAGAATATAAAATCCCCACTTACACTCTAATGCCCACTTGTAGAGCTCTTCGAGGAAATGAGGAATTTCTTTATTATCATCCTGAATTATTTGGATTTTATTTACAAAATCTCTTGCAACGTCCTGCATTGGATTGAGGTACGCATGGATGGCTTTCGGCTTCATCAAGTGCTTTTGGGTCTTCGACCGTAGATCGTGCCACTCTTTTCCTTGTCTAAATACAAAAGTTGTCACAACAATGGTTAAATGAAACTGGTTGCATAGACTATAAAAATGAAACATTTAATAAGTATAAAAAAATCAGTGTAAATTTTATACATTCTGAAGTTTGCCACAATTTCATAATTTTAAAAATATTTTCTATTAGGTATGGTTTCTATGATTTTAAAGGCTTTTGTTTAACATCACAGATGCTGCTGAAAAGTATGTTTTCTTTGCTTCACCTATAATTTTCTACTTATATTATTATATTTTATAATATGTACATAACTTGTTGTTGCATGTCTTTTTGAATTACCCTTCTGTGGTAATTAAGTGCCTATTTGGTTAAAACAACGCCACGATGCGAGATTCTAATAATATGGATTTAAATTAAGAATTTAATCAATAAGTGACACGATTCGCCATGTAAATTCTCGCCATGTAATAGGCTTTTTACTTTTTTATTTTGCCATTTTCATCAAATATGTACACATTTTTGGACTTATTTAAGAACAAACAAGAACATTTCTTACTACATGTCAGATGGTAGAAGTTTGCTTCTTGCTTAGCTTGTAAATTTATAATTAATTAGTGACTTTTATTGAGGGGCATGAGTTGAGAACCTTCCTCTAAATTCCTAATTGCGTATTAAAAGAGCGACCAAAAAAGATATTTCATGAGATAAAGAATCGCATAAAAATGAAAGGACCAAAGACTGTGTCGTGGTAGCTCATCGACAAAAGCAGCGATCTCGTAACCAGAGAGTTTTGGGTTCGGCGCTCAAGCCGGTCAAAAATCTGCCATGTTTGTTAAGGGCGGCTGGGGCACTTAAGATTTGTTCGTGGTGTGAAATGTTCTCCAAGTTCCAAAGTGATACTTCTGGAGGTAGGAAACCAAACCTGGATGTCTTCTGCTTGGACCTGCTTCTGAATTACATGAATTGCACATGATTTGTTGTACAATCATGTTACAACATAATCAATTAAATTGTGTATTGGTGTTGTCTTAGGGAGTAATATTGGTAGCCTATATGGTGCTCCTATAATAAAATGGTCAAAAATTTAAGCGGCGTTGTATTGACGAAAAGCTTACCAGGAATGTGTCCCCTGCGTTATTAAGGAAAAAAAAAGATGGAAGCATTTTATTATACTTACAAGACCATAACTCCAGTTGTATTGTACCATTGTTTGCGAGACTGTCTGTAAGCTTTAAGAATCTCAAATTCCGCTCTTGCGGGATAAGGCCCTTCGTTTTGAAATATGGTTTGCATATCGTCAGCACTGAAACTCAAAACGAGATCCATAGATCCTATTTTCTCTCGTAGAATATCACCAAATCTTCGTCGTTTATCGATTGCAGCAAGATGCTGCTTATGAGGATCATACATACCTAATTATCAAACACATAAATATATAAATATAAATGTGTTCATACTTTAATTATTGTAAACATCTATTGCTTTTATGCAAACATAAATATAAATATATATTATTTCTAATATGCATTTAATACAGGTTTCAATCAATATCGTTATTAGATTCAAGTTTTTTTAGAATTTATTCGAACTGCTTATTAGATGTTTATTATATCCATTGATTGTTTACTGATACTAGATGAATTTTTTTAGTTTGACTTACTTTTTAAATGTAATTTTTATCCTTGGATTTTTTATGTATGTTATTTGAATTTCATTTTAAGAATAAAAGCTTAGTTTGTATTATTTATAGTCAGCTTTAATTAATTTTTATCTACCCTTTCTTGATAAAGGATTAATTCAAGACTTTGATATACTGTAGCCTGAAACGCATACATATAGACAATATGTTTCATATGTTGCATTTAAAGTAAAACAGTAACTATGATTCATTTATCAACCAAAATTTACAACAGAAACTGAATTAAAAGTAAATTGAAAGGGACTAAACCGGGGAGATAAAGATATTCTAACTTCTGTAGATGTAGATGTGATGAGGCGATTTAGATCTGTTATATAATTGATTCTTTCATACAAGAAGTAAAATGTTCGGGATCTAAATCTGACCTCATCACATCTTTGTAACAAGACAGAGGACCATAAATTTATATTCAACGGATATTGTTGTCTTGTACGGTGGTCTCGGGCGGGGTTCTGATCCCAGTCCCAGATTAGAATCCCGTCTCCGTACTTGACATTAAATAAGAATGTACCTTTGTGGAGTATTTATGAGTCCCTAAGGGACAGTGCCCAATTAGAAGGGATAAAGTTTTTCACGTTGGCTGTCTCAAGGCGGGGTTTAAGCAGACCGATGAGATTCTTACAACTATCCCGATTGGACGATAAGAAGGAAGAGGGAACAAGGTTGAAATAAATAAATATGAAAAATCTAAAAAATGGAGTGGATGTTCGGAGGTCCCAAAGAAAGTGTTCGATAGTCGAGACTAGAGGAGAGTCCGACAGAAGGTGTGTTCGAGAGTCGAGACGAGGAGAGAGTCCGACAGAAAGTGTTCGATAGTCTAGACGAAGAGAGGAGTCCGACAGAAGAGGTTCGGAAGTCCGACAGAAGGTTTTCGATAGTCTAGACTAGGAGAGAATCCGACAAAAGGTGTTCGATAGTCCAGACGAGGAAAGAAGTCCGACGGAACGAGTTCGAGAGTCCAGCCGTCCGACAGGAAGTGTTCCTACATCAAATAGCACGGCCGCACCCCAAACACTCAGGAGGAAACCCTGGACCAGACGGACGAAATATCCATAGATACCCATCAACCAGCAGTTTTCCAGGCACACCATCTTTACTCCCGAAAGGTACCCCCTTTTACATACATTTGAAATTGAGATTAGGTCCTCTCTCTATTTACAAAATTACTTAAGTATTAAAAAATTGTCAGAGCTAATTTAGAAGATGTTGTCAAAGCTTATTTTATGAAAATTAGCACCAGTTTTGTATGTACATAGATGTATATATATTATAATAAATTTACTTTTTTTTATATTAAGCTAGTTTCGGATGCTGTTAATTTAGCTTTTAGTTTATCTTCATATTTATGTCTGTAGTTTCTCAGAACCTGTGATTAAATTTTAGTACAAAAATACTTTACACAACGCAATTAAAATAAAATCACCACTATACATTTGATCACAGGTTGATACTCAAATATAAACGAGGACTACGCGACAGTAGATTGTTTGAATATAATGTCGAAAACTCATGAGTGACGATTACATTTAAGTTGTACTAACTGGCTGCCTTTGTGGGGTATTAAGACCTAACTATCTTAAAGAGCTGAAATTTATATAACAGTTTATAGTTTATCCAAAAGAGTCATGGTACATTTTTAGGAATTTTAGAAGCTTTTGAATGGTTATTACATTATTACATGATGTAGTTGAGATGATGCAAGGCAGAAAAGCATCCATTTTTTCATCAAACAAATAAATAGACAATATATATACTTTATGTTGCATTGAAACAAAACGGTGACTATCATTCATTTACCAACCAAATTTTACGACAGAAATTGAACTAAAAGGTAAATTGAAAGTAACAAAACTGTGGAGGCAAAGATATTCTAGCATCTGCAGCTGTAGATTGTTTGAAGATAATGTCAAAAACTCAGTGACGATTAATTTTAGTTGCCGATTAATTTTAACTGGCTTCCTTTGCGAATATTAAGATCTAATTATCTTAAAGAACTGAAATTTATAAAACAGTAATTTTACAGTTTATCCATGGTACATTTTTAGGAATTTTAGAATCTTTTGAATGGTTATTATTAGGTTATTACTAGGTTACTAGGTGATATAGGTAAGATGATGCAAGTCAGAAGAGCATCCAGTTTTTTTCATCAAATAAATACATATAAGGATAGCGAGCTTGTAATAAAAAATTAATTTAATTACATATTTTCTTATAATCATTATAATCTTGATATTTGTACACTTCTTGATATATTATACTTATTCTTGATATTTGTCTTGATATTTGTGTGGTTCACTTTAAATTTTTTACAGTTTTGTTTCACTAATACTTTAAAACCTCTGATTTATAGCTATTATATAACCTCGAAATTTCTTGACAATTTCTACGGAGGATTGCCCTTTTGGGTTCATAAATTCAGTAATCATAACACCTTAGTAACATTGACAAAAATTAAAAATCAAAATCATTTATCAATATTTTAGCAAACAATTGTAGATAAAATTACCTATGATAGGCATATATATCCATGACGTTCCAAGGAATGGAAGCATAAAGAATGTCGGAATATCTCGAAAGGTTTAGCTTTTGCTAGTGCTGCTTCATCAAAGACTGCATTTTTTTCAGCTGCTATTGCAGTAGCACGTCTCACACATTGTTCTTGTGTAATCTTCTTAGCTCTGGTTAATTGCGAAAAAACTCTACTTCTTAGCATTTTGATGTGTATCTGTAGAGCAACATATGCTTATATGTAGTATTTAGTTAAAAAAGATCACAAGGGATTAGACATTTTATTGCATCATATAATTATTCAATGGAAATTCTATACTCGTTTAATTGAAAAGTAAAGACAAGTATACTGTAACAAGTTACCAATCAACTTTCTGCCATAAGACTTAAGGTTATAATAAAATTTTAGCTTTTCGTCACCAAGGATCATTGGATAACAGAAGATGTTCTTATATTGTCAAATAAATAAATAAATAAATAACTTTTTTTTCTTCATTTTATACGCCCTAGAAATTTATGCTAAAGAAAATTTTAGTTTTAATAAAAATTGATATTCAATTTATATTTAAACTTTGAAGAGCAAACAAACAGGGTTGTAATTTTGACAGGTCAAAACTGATTTTGTCCAGGACACTGGATAAAAGTGGTTTTAACCGTCCAAAACTGGTTAAAAATGGTCAGAAGTAATTAGAATTGTTAAAAATAGTTTTAAATAGGTTTTAATTTAAATATATAATATCTTTTGTAATTAGAAGTGACTTGTAATAAGCAATAAAAATAGTAGTGCAGTTAAACAAAATATTACACTAACAAGTTCATGAGATTTAAAATGCTTATACAGTATAATAAGAATGTTTGAATTTTAAAAATGAACCACGCACCAAGCAATGAAGAAGGTTAAAGGCAATAACATAAAATTTGTTGATTTTACAATACATCTAATGAACTGTTGTGCCAGCTCTTCGTCTATAGAAAGATTATTTTCAAAGTTTGCTTATACAGTATAATAAGAATATTTAAATTTTAAAAATGAAGAAGGTTAAAGGCATTAATATAAAATTTGTTTATTTTACAATACATCTAATGAACTGTCGTGCCAGTTCTTCATCTATAGAACGATTATTTTCAAAGTTTGCTTATACAGTGTAATAAGAATGTTTGAATTTTAAAAATGAAGAAGGTTAAAGGCATTAACATAAAATTTGTTGATTTTACAATACATCTAATGAACTGTCGTGCCAGCTCTTCATCTATAGAAAGGTTATTTTTAAAGTTTGCTTATACAGTATAATAAGAATGTTTGAATTTTAAAAATTAAGAAGGTTAAAGGCATTAACATAAAATTTGTTGATGTTACAATACATCTAATGAACTGTCGTGCCAGCTCTTCATCTATAGAAAGATTATTTTCAAAGTTTGCTTATACAGTATAATAAGAATGTTTGAATTTTAAAAATTAAGAAGGTTAAAGGCATTAACATAAAATTTGTTGATTTTACAATACATCTAATGAACTGTTGTGCCAGCTCTTCATCTATAGAAAGATTATTTTCAAAGTTTGCTTATACAGTATAATAAGAATGTTTGAATTTTAAAAATGAAGAAGGTTAAAGGCATTAACATAAAACTTGTTGATTTTACAATACATCTAATGATGTGTTGTGCCAGCTCTTCATCTATAGAAAGATTATTTTCCAAAGTTTGCTTATACAGTATAATAAGAATGTTTGAATTTTAAAAATGAAGAAGGTTAAAGGCATTAACATAAAATTTGTTGATTTTACAATACATCTAATGAACTGTTGTGCCAGCTCTTCATCTATAGAAAGATTATTTTCAAAGTTTGGAGTAATCCAAAATAAATTACGAAATCGTTTAAATTTAGAGACAACTACAAAACTTATTACTTGTAACCGTTTTTTGAATTCAACATAAATTACATATAAAACAGCTTGTATAAACAAATAAGTAAAACCTTTTACTTGTATCTTTTTGCTATGTTATATTTGTTTTTTGCTGGTGTTATTTCTATTATGACATTTTTAAAAAAATGTAACTTTCCTGTATCATATGCTAAGAAACTATGTTCGATTAGTATTATATATATTGAAAAGTGAATTTCAGTGGTCAAAACTGGTCAAAATTGATATTGACCTGGACGGTTAAAACCATTGGTTTAAACTCCCATGGTTAAAACCGATGCAACCCTGCAGACAAATGGGTCATAATGATTTTATCACATCCATGCAACATTAAATGATTCTTTTCCTTTTGCTTTAGAAAAATTTCTTACTTTCACCGAAAATTTTTAAAACCGTGTTTACAAATATCTGCATTACTAAAGGCTTTCTTATAATGACATGTTACACTACTTTTTGACAACAATGATAACCAAACGATGATTTATAAAAAGTAAATTTTTATAGAATACCGATATAAAAAAGGAAAGCGGAATAATCATTACTGTTCATTACATACTCGTTAAATTAATTACCAAATTATGGCAAACTAATAACATTGTCCAAATTTTCTAATGCTTTTATCCATGGTTGCTATAACTATTTAACATGTAATACAGTTTTTATCTTTTATAAAAATCATATGGAATACATTTTAGGGCAAAACATAAAAATTTGATAATTTTTTTTTATAAAATAGCGATATAAAACAGGAAAACGAATAATCATTAATGTTCATTACATACTCGTTAAATTAATTACCAAATAATGGCAAACAAATAACATCGTGCAAATTTTCTAATGCTTTTATCCATGAATGCTATACGTGTTTAACATATAATATGGTTTTTATCATTGATAAAAATGATATGGAATACATTTTAGGGCAAAACATAAAAATTTGATAAATTTTTTTATATAGAATAGCGATATAAAACAGGAAAACGAATAATCATTAATGTTCATTACATACTCGTTAAATTAATTACCGAATAATGGCAAACAAATAACATCGTGCAAATTTTCTAATGCTTTTATCCATGAATGCTATACGTGTTTAACATATAATATGGTTTTTATCATTGATAAAAATGATATGGAATACATTTTAGGGCAAAACATAAAAATTTGATAAAATTTTTTTTATAGAATAGCGATATAAAACAGGAAAACGAATAATCATTAATGTTCATTACATACTCGTTAAATTAATTACCAAATAATGGCAAACAAATAACATCGCGCAAATTTTCTAATGCTTTTATACATGGATGCTATAACTATTTAACATATAATACGGTTTTTATCTGTTATAAAAATGATATGGAATACATTTTAGGGCAAAACATAAAAATTTGATAATTTTTTTTTTATAAATTAGCGATATAAAACAGGAAAACAAATAATAATTAATGTTCATTACATACTCGTTAAATTAATTATCAAATAATGGCAAAACGAATAACATCGTACAAATTTTCTAATGCTTTTATCCATGGATGCTATAAGTATTTAACATATAATACGGTTTTTATCTTTTATAAAAATGATATAGAATACATTTTAGGGAAAGACATTAAAATTTGATAAAAATATCAAAGCCGTTTTGCTACAATCGATGATTTATAAAAATCCCCCTTCTTCCATGTTTCCCTGTGACTAAACATGTGAATTTAATGTAATAATGCGCAATATATGAAGTTTACCACTTAGAAACAAAAATTAAATGAAGATTACCATTTAGAAATATAAAACTAGATAATCGGTAATTATTATTAATTAGAAATTATGAATTAAGTGCATGTTAAAAACATATCTGATTTAAGTATCAATGACTCCTATTGCCTGTTGTTAAGGTGCTAAAGTATGTTTCTCCAAAATATGATGCAAAATTTAATTATATGCATAATATTACTCTACCTCCAGTTGTTTATTCTCTGAAGAATTCTTTCAGTGTGAAGATTAAATAACTGTAACAAAAATATTTACTTGCGAGCGTTCGATAAGAATAAATGACAATCTGTGTGCTTCAACCCATTCTTTTTTCTTAAAACAATAGAATCTAGAAAAGAAAAAAAGTCATATTCATGTGAAAAAAATTCACTACTTTTGGAAAAATTAAATAAAGTTAAAATTAAAATGAAACATCATGTAAATTTTCTAAAGTTAACTGATGTATCTACAGTTAGGATTTTTTCTTTATAATTTAAAATCCTAACTAACTATCAATATATGATATAAATACTGTAATATATTATAATACAATATCAATATATTCCAAATCATAACTAAGTGGGTTATTCTATAAATTAGAGAAATTAATGTCACAGGCAGCATTAGCAATTATGAACTGAGAATATTCCGAACAGATTTCCTTAACTTTTTACTGCACGTTTTGTAATAGTGCTGAAGTATATTTTAATATTCTTCAAATGAACTTATTTAAGCAAACAAAATACTGGGAAATGCTGAAATTTTTGTAATTGTGTTTAAGTAACAGCAATTATTAAAAGACGCTAGTATTTCTATAAATATAAATAAAAGTATGAAGAAAAACTTACAAAGCTGTGATGTTCACAGATAATGGAAGGGATTTTCCGTAACACCGTTGTAAAATACAATTCTAAATAGGATGAAAACTTGTTGAAATCATTTATCAATTTACTTTGCTTAAGCACTCAAAACTATCTGACATGAGTGTGAACTTTTATGCCTTTTTCATTTCGAACTTATTACTTTTATCTCTTTGAGTTCTTATCTATTAACGCTATTCCTATCAAAATTTCAACATAATTCAGAAAATGTGATTATGAGTCAGATACTGCAGACATTAACTTCTGAATAAAATTAAAAAATATATATATTTTATAAGATAAAACCTTTACTTCAATTTAAATTAATTTATAATGCTTGATTTATGTCACTAATTCTTTTCTGTCATCATCAAATGGCGAGAAGAATGGAATAGAATGAGAGTTAGTTTGGTGAGAGTAGAATTAGTCACCAAACTAAATTTTGATGAGTAAGAAATTTGGACCCGCGTCCTGTTTTTCGAAGCTGTGCCCCCCCCCCTTCCATATAACTGGAAGTCGACCCCAATGACCTCTCCACCCGGCGTTCCTTTGGGGAATAGAAGCCGGCCAGCTAAGGGACTGATAAGTTTTCGGATGTGTCACTTTTTTGCAGGACTGCAGTGAATATAAAAAAAGAACCTTCCTTTTTCGGAAGAAATCAGGTTTCCAAAAGCTGACCGAAGAAAGAAGAGATAATCTGCTGACAGTTTAGTCAGAGGGGAGTCCATGGAGAGCCTGACACCTGAACACATCTCTCGGGAGGCTTTTCTCGCTTACGCAGCAAGAGAACTCAACGCCCGTGTTTTATGTATGGAGTCCGGTCGTCCACCTGATCACGGTTGAGGTTATGTCAGGCTCCGGGACAAGAAAAAGGAATTTGTTTAATTGTTATATTGCAAATAAAATTTTCTTCTTGTCCATAAGTTTCGAAAGTAATTTTATGCATCCCAGAGACAACCAAATATACCTGCTCCAGTTAAGTACACGTTAAGTTACACGCTGGCATAGCACACCATGGTACTTATTACCATGACACTCTTGGAGTTTGCATAGTTTGTATTAAACCTGAGCTAAAGGAAATATTATGTGTATGTAGTAAGAACCAGAAATATAACTTTTAATTTTCCTATGTATGACATTACAATTTGTTTTATTGAATAAACGGGATCTTGGTAAAATACGGCTTTCAACACCCATCTAATAATTGATTTTCTTTCTATCTACTAGTCGAAGACAATTTTAGTCTATCAACCTTATAATTTGACCTTGATAAACAAGGCTAGTGTTTTAACTAGTACTCCTTTTATTTAAAATAAAAGGCTGTTATTCTTGTATTAAATTTTATTTGAAATTAATAGAAGAGTATACCTTGTGAGGGTAGGCTGTAATATTTAAAATTGTTTAAATTTCATATTTTACCCAGAATACTCGGTAATAACTTAAATTTAAGATATTTATAAATATACTTTCGACTGAAATGGCTCAAGCATTAATGGTTTGGTTTAGGTTAGAGTGCTACAGTCTACTATTTTGCAACACGGGGGAGAATGACATCGGATTCTACTGCTTAAAGCCGATTCCGAACGGCTACAACCATCTATGCCAGAATGAGATTCGAACCCACGAACTACCGTACCCAAGATCAGCGTCCTAACCATTCGGCCATCGATCGGCTTCAAGCATTAAATCTCTATTTTAGACTTATACAACTTTTGATAACATTCTTAATAAGATCAAAAACAAGCCGAACGATGGCCGAATGGTAGAGCGCTGCTCTTCGGAACCGGAGTTCGCGGGTTCGAATCCCGCTGCTGGCATGGATGTTTGTAGCCATTCGGAATCGGCTTTAAACTGTAGGTCCCGGTCTCATTAGCCCTCGTGTACAAAACAGTAGACCGTAGCGCTCCAAACCAAACCAGGAAAAATATCATAAACAATGGTAACACATAAAACGTGTAACACGTGAAAACCTACAACAAAAGAAATTGGGATTTTTAGAAGAGAGTTTTTCATATTAATTCAGTTCTCCAATCATATTTCTTAGAAATGATCTAAGCACATTATCTATTGATTTCTACAATATTATTATTGTACGTGCAACATCTATATTGAAACGTAACTGAGTACTGAATTTCACTTCGGTTAAATTCAATTAAAGATCATCATCAAAAAAGATAAATATCAAAATAAATGTTTATGTTTTTGGTAAAACCAGGAGTAAGAATATTTTGCGAGTCTCACAAATCATGCTAAGTATATGATTCATAATGAAATGAAATTTCCATTTTATATTTCATTCTTTTAAGCTTTTTAGGATTCAAAACTTTTTTAATAATTCTTTTATATACTTTTTTAGTTATTAATAATTTCAAGTTTTAAGATAAAGAGATTTAAACAAATTAAGTTTTAATACAATATTTTTCCTTTGTAAAAATACAATCATTCGACGTCAAATATTTGACTTGATTATGAAAATGTACACCTCTGCACTTTTTAGTACAAATAGACTTTTTGTTGATTAGTTTTGATTAAATTCTGCTCTTTTGTAACACAGCGTATAGAAAAGGGTTAAAATAGGCTTATCGCATGTTATGATTTGATAAAGACGAAGCTTTTGATTGTGAGGTGCAAAATCATCAGATAATGTGGAGGGAATTCTGTTGTATAGGACATGTCAGAGTATACTTTTGTTTTCAAGTACAATTATAAAAACATATTTTGAAATATTACTCTTTTAGTTGTCCATATAAAACGCATTAAATTTTTAGCTCATCATTATAATACAAAAGATATTTGTTATCCAATTTGTTATAGGAGCACTACATTGTCCAACATTACTCCTTTGGGGTAACTCAAATAAAATGGGTCTTCGTAATTTAGAAGAAGGGAACAAGCCGAAAGGGTAGCGCTTCGCACTCTCACTACACAGCTTGATCTCACTACACAGGTTCGATCCCCGGGTTGGGCAAGGTTGACTCAACTTTCATCCCTTCAGTGGGTAGAAAAACTGAGGAACAAGCATGCTTGGAAACTAAACACTGAAGGCTCCGCCTAAATACCTAACCGGAACATATGCTTTGCACTCCAGGGCCCTTGGTTTCGGAAAAGGAGATTGGCACCGTAGACTCCCTTGGGACTGTTGCTCCGATAAGTTTAATTTAGTTTAGAACAAGCAAAAGATCCTTAGACTTGGTTTTCCAGATGTATAGTTTGGGAACTTGGAGGATATTTCAACCACGGACCTGTTTTACGTGCCCCAGCCGCCATTAATGAACACGGTGGATTTTTGACCCTCAAACTTGCAATCCTCTGATTAGGAGATCGATGCCATTGCCGCGTCAGCTATCACGGTTGACAGATTTAACAATTGAGTATACTAAATATTTATGCTCAGTGTTCTTATTGGAGAAGTGTCAATAAAACAGTGTGTTGAATTTTTATGTTTCCTGTTCACAAATATCCTTTCTATCGAAGTCTGATAGCACCTCTTGTAAACAGTTCCACAAATTTTCATGTATATCCTGTTATATTCAATTTTGATTGACACTTTATCGTTTTATGAGCCTTGCATTTGATTTTTATTTAGGTAAATCGAGACGGGAAATTGTAGATTGCATAAAACTTACTTTAGAATGTTTATATATGGTAGAAAATCGGGTCGGTTTGTTATCTGTAGATCATTTCTTTTTATACAAGGTCATTCAATAAATAACGATCCAGACCTATTGTGCCCAATAGGGTTATTGAAATTCCAACCCATAATATTTTATAATTTTAAAGCTTTATAAAGTTGTAATCCAAAATCCATTTTATATTTACCATTTCTAGGAGGGGAGAGTGTGTAAAAGGGCAGAATCAGGTACTGCCAATTTCTTGCTATACCACGCTTAAAAATCTTAAATTAAATAATTAAATTGTTGAGTAGATTAGCAGAATCATTAACAAACTCCATACTCTATAATACATCTAGCTGTTTATAATTTAACGCTATTTCCCATCGAAGATTTGTAGCATTGGATTTTTTTCTGAATGACCCAAAAGCGGTAACGCTACCTCTACAGTCCGAGAAAGATTGGACCATCCGAAAACTTAAGGCTATTTCCGATCGAAGATTTGTAGCATTGGTCCCATTCCAGAAAGTCACACCAGCTGCAACGAACAGCGTAGAGGAAATTCCAAGTTCGAGAAAGACTGGTAAATCCGAGAACGGGCAGGATAATTTAAGATTATGGAGGAGGTCCACGATATCACAATAAAAGACACCGGCAGAATGTAGTTTGTTATTTCATTAATATATATATATATATATATATATATATATATATATCTTTTGTATTTAGTGTCTAGTAGTGCGTTTAATTATTTTCATGGCATTGTTCTTTACTTAATTCAAGATCAAATTTAATGTAGTCACTTTGTTGTTTTTGACCTGTTGATTCTAGGTTTGAAAAAAAAAAAAAAAATAATTCCTAATTTGTATTTTTTTCCCCAAATCAAAAATACTATTTTGATGGTTTCGAAATTGTTAGTCTAAGTAACTAGTAAGTATAAAATAATAATTTTATTAATCCTTAAGCAATTTTTTTTTTTAAATTCAGGCGTATCACTCTTAGGAATGTACGCAGGCAGACAATAATTTAGAAAACTGTGAAATTAACCCATTGAAATGGAAGCATGAAGAAAGAATCGATGGAGTTCTGCAAATCTATACAACAGAAAAGTCTAGAGGTACCGAATTTCACAGACAAATGTCTGAATATCTGAAGGCTAAAAATTCAGTGGGAGGTTCTCAACATTCTTCTTTACAATCTTGATTTGTATCCTTGCGATTTTCATGTGTTTTGAAATTTCACAGACTTTTACGTGGAAGATTTTAGTTGGACTATGCAATACATTGAGGTTTGAAATTGGCTTCTGTAGCACGTTAAATATCGCACCTAGTTTCATAATAAGATAAAATACTTGAATCTCCCCACTCCATATTTTTAATTAAAAGTTCTGCTGCTATTACAGGTACACAAGGCTTGTTATTTATAAAATATACTTTATAAATAGCACCTTATGTTGTTCAAAAAATATGAGCCGAATATGCAAAAGAGGTCTAAATTCTAAAATTAACAGGATAGTTACTTGAATTTCATATTCTCTTATTTTCAGGAGTTTCTATGATTTAGTTTAAGACATATATAAAGCTAAAAGGATTCAAGAGTTAATGGATTAAAAAATCTATTAAAGAAAGTAATCCATCTAAAATTTCGACCATGTTTGAAACTAAAAGTTTCATATAATATTAATATAAATTCATTTTCAAAATTTTAGCAAAATTAGATCCAGTAATGGACTTATAATTTTGAAAAGTGAAAATATGCTCTTGTTTTCGGTTAAAATGTAGGAAAAGTAAAAAAAAATACTGAATAACTTCTTAAAGTATATCTAACATAGCCTAAAATCATTGCATTTGCTGCATAAATGTTGGTACTCGTATACAGCTATAAGGCATGTAAGGGACTAAAAGAAAAAATATTTTTTTAAGTTGTAACTAAATAGCTTTAATTAAATTTGTCAATTGAAATAAAATCCTATAATTTTTCATTTTTCAGCGAGATTTAACAAATTTAATACGTTAGTTTTCTAGATGTATCTTCTTATAAATTATCATAAAATGGAAACAGTCTTTATGGTTAGAGGGATTATGTCCTTAAATTAATATAATTATCCCTCTTTCTATTTATACACACACAAACACACACACACACACACACACACACACACACACACACACACACATATATATATATATATATATATATATATATATATATATATATATATATGTCAGGTCTAAAAAAGGCGTAGTTGGAAATTACGTGAGTTAAAAACGATTTTAAAAAGGGAACTCTTTTATAATAATATAATAAATGAAAAAGACCCACGCTCGCGTAAGCTTTTGGGATCATCCGGCGAAAGCATTTTTGAGCTATTTGATGAGCTTGCAAACAGATAAGTTTCAATGAAAATACCGCAAGTTGTTCTCACATAGAACAATGAGTTAATAAAATTATTGTTATCAAGAAGACTGTTTTCCATTCGCCTTAACTCTGGATCATAACATTTCATATATATATATATATATATATATATATATATATATATATATATATATATATATATATATATATATATATATATATATATATATACACATACATACATACATATATATATATACATACATATACATACATACATATACATATATATATATATACGTATATATATATACATATAAACATATATAACTCATGTCCATAAATTAAGGATAATGAAGTTCAGGCAATGAAAGAGACAAAAGCAAAACAAATTTGACTTATTTGTAAAGTCTATTTATTAAACAAAAGGTAAAGAGCAAAAAAGATGCTATATGTTTGACATAATTAATAAAAATTGCGATATTTACTCCCTGGAGCAAATTTAAAAAAAGAACCTATTTACAGAAAACAGTATAACATGGTTAGTATGATGGTTAATACGGAGTATATCTCCCGGACGATGCAATACAAGCGTTACAACGCCTACGCATGCTGAGTATCAGATTATCAATCTGATCTTGGGGAAAATTACACTACTCATCAAGCAATGCCCTCCGAAGTTCCGATAGACAGTTGGGAGGGGGTTGACGGGCTGCAATTCGTCGGCCACGCATGTCCCACACATGCTCTATTGGATTCAAGTCCGGTGAGTATGCTGGACAATCCATACGGATGATATCCTCCGATTGAAGGCATTCGTCTACAATGTTTGCACGATGAGGTCGGGCGTTGTCATACATATACAGAAATTCAGGACCCATGGCGCCCCGAAACAAACTTACATGTTGTTCCAGAATGACATCCCAATAGATGTGGCCTGTCATCGTTACATTCTGAACATGCAGGTCAGTTCTGGAACCAAGAATAGTTCCTCCCCAAACGAGCCATCCTGCACCACCGTAACGGTGTCGTTCAATGGTGTTCTCTTGGTGGTAACGGGTACCTGGCGCTCTCCATATGAAAGTCCGGTGAGAATCAGAATGTAAACTGAACCTGGACTCGTCGGAAAACATCACACAAGACCACTGTTGCAGTGTCCACAATGCATGCTCTCTAGCCCAGCATAATCGCAGGCGACAGTGAGTTGCGGTAAGGGGAACACATCTGACAGGCCTACGAGCATATAGACCAATGTTCCCTAAGCGTCTGTACACGGTCTGCCTTGAAACTGTCGTACCGGTAGCTGAAGAGAGCTGATGAGACAGGTCTGATGCTGTGCTCCGTCTGTTTCTTTTGGCAGTAACTGCCAAATACCGGTCATCATTCGGCGTAGTAACTCGGGAGCGACCTGTGCTGTAACATCTACTCACATTTCCATCATGTTTGAATCGTTGCCAAAGCCTGGAGATGACACTCTGGGCGATTCCAAGTTCCTCAGATACTTCCAGCTGGGTACGTCCACATTCCAGTCGTCCGATAATTCTACCACGTAAAAAATCATCCAAATGCTTCCTTTGTGCCATAACTATGCGGTTATTGCACTGAAAGGCTTTTAAAGCGCTTGTGAACAATTTTACTTCTTTGCTACCATTCCTTATATACCCCTTTCATACACTCTCGTCATTGTGACGTACTATCCGCGCCATCTGGTGGTTTCCTGCAATTTGCATATTCTTCTTCAAGATGTGTGTGATAATTCTACAGGTGAAATTTTTATTTTAGAGCTCAATTTCTGTGTGATTCGGAATTATCCTTAATTTATGGACATGAGTGTATGTATATATATATACATATATACATATACATATATATACATATATATATATACATATACATATACACATATACATACATATATATATATATGCATATATATACACATATATATACATATATATACACATATATATACATATATATATATATGCATATATATATACACATATATATACATATATATACACATATATACATACATATATATATACATATATATGTATACATAAATATATATATATATATATATATATATATACATACATATATATACATATATATAAATATATATATATATATATATATATATATATATATATATATATATATATATATATATATATAATATATATATATATATATATATATATATATATATATATATATATATATATATATATATATATATATATATATATATATATATGTATATATATATATATATATATATATATATATATATATATATATATAGTGTTGTGCGTATTGGCGGGGAACCAGTCACCTTGACTAGTCCTTTTTATTTCCATACTCTAAAAGGAAAATATAGTTTAAATTAACTATGTGGTTTTAAATAAAGTGAACTAAAAATGTAAACAGATATTCGTATGAAAATATGCATTTCTTTTATACCTTTTCCTTTACATTACACTGATTTCGTCGACAGGGAGCCAAATTTGACGATGAAATTTTGTCGCTAGGTTTGGAGCTATATCGCCAAATTTGGTGACTAAACGACATTCGTATCGACCTTGTATCTACAGCAAGTTAAGTGACGGTTGCTTCCGCTACGCATTTTCTTAATACAAGTTATCCTAAAAATGACTATCATTAATACATTTTTTTTCATTTTTCATTTGTATTCTTTCCCTAAGTTTGACATTTTAGGTTTCGAAGTATCTCAATGGAAATGATAAAATGAAAATTTCATAGACTATTTAAAGTCGCAAGATATGCAATTTTCAATTCCTTAACCGAGAATGTTCCTTTACACAGATAATTTTTGTTCATGAAAAAAAAAAAAAAAAAATTCCAAAACGTTTACCAAAGTAAAAAATTCTTTTATTGTTTTAAATAAATAGCAACACATAGTTATCTCAGTGATAACAGATAAGCAATATCACACGATAAAATGTACGAACGTTTGATCATATTGTTTTTTAACTACAAATAGAAATTTGGTAATACGAACAAAAGTAACAGCATAAATTTCAAATAATATTAGAAGGTGGAAAAGTTCTTTTTATACATAGTACATTTTTGTCTTAAGATTTACTATTACCTTCATTTGACAAAATTGTAATATTTCCAAATCATTTGCCAATATCGTAATTGTAAGGTTTTCATCATATAATAAGATACAAGGCATAAATATTCAATACAGCAAAATTTCGTGTTGTGACGTGTATGGTAAACACAACTCTTTATTTTGAAAGAATTATCGAATTTTAAAAGAACACAAATAAATACCATGTTGTCCTAGGATTAAAATTTCGATTTAAAAAATAAATCTTTTGATATGACAATTTTCACAATTCTTTATGCATAGCATAAATGAATAGGAAATGTAACAAATATAAAGATATAAAAATTTTGAATGCAACATATTTAAATAAACACCTTTAATCTTCCATTCTAACACCAATAAAGTAAAGACAATTGCTTTAACATTAAAGAAAACACTTATAAAAAATGTATTAATACTTATACAGAAACTGACTAGTTGTTTAAAGTGTAATCGGTTCACTCAAAATTACTTCGTATTTTTGTTTATAAGCTATAAATCACAACGAGTCTCAAGACTAATGTTTAAAAATTGCTTGCAAATTCACACTTCATACTCAATTAGATAAATTTGAAACTGTTTTTTTTAATTTTATGAGAAAATCTAAAAGGGTTATAATTATCATATTACAGGTTTATTAAATTAACTTATAATTAAATATTTAAGAATAATCTAATATGAGTCTAGAGATCATCTAATATTTATAAAAAATAATTAATTTTTTAAAATTAGTATGACTTCTAATTTTTTAAACTAAAAAAAGGATGGAAAATTAGTTCATACTTAAGTATGTCATTAAAAGGAGTTTATATTGATCCTGACACCTTTACATATAACTTTTGAGGAAAAATTAGAATAACTTAATAACTTAAAGTTTGGAAAATGGAAAAAAGCTTTTAATCAGTATAATGTCAATCTACTTCATAGAATTATGGCATTACTTATATAACAGAAGAAATTAAAAGGGACTTTAACAGTTCTTTGAGTGAACGCGATATGTTTTATCACTTGGGGCAGCAAAATTCTTTAGTTAAAAACGACGCACAATAGAGTGCATTCACTTCAAATAAACATCATAAACCGTAGTACGCCTTAACACTTTTTTCAGATATTCATCAGGTAACTGATTACAACGGACCTTTTCAGTGAGAAATGCTTCCTAAGAGGTCTTCTTCTTTTTGGTTTCCATCGTTGCCGTACTTTTCTACTATATCCTTGGCATCGAGAAAAGGCTTGTCAGCAAGAAAATCGAAAAAGGCGGTTTCTCGGGAATAAGCATAAGCCTTCTCGTATCCATAACCTCGATCTCTGTAATTTTTATCGTTGTTATCAAAAGTTACGCTTAAGCTGCCATCTTGGTTGAATCCTGCGTTCACCTTTGGCCCTCCGAAATTTTGGTTCCTTAGGACGTCTTGATGATGCCTGAAGTCATCTTGGGCTTGTTCTTGAATAAGCGAGGATCTTTCGTGGCTTGAAGGTGGTAAAGCTTCAATAAGCCCAATGCCAAAGGCAATTAACAAGACGGCGGTATTCTGTAAATAGTACAAAAGGAAATTTTTAAAGGCATAAATCTTCATATGTCCTAAAATAAATTAGTATGTGATTTCTAAACAGTGGTTTAAAAAGGAAAGAATTATAGCAAAGATAAAATTAACGAGGAATAATAAGATTAGTTTCAGGAAAATGAAAACACATCGCCAAAACTGGTTTATAAAGATGCTAGAATTTCTAAAGCTTCATTACCACGAATTACAAACTGATAGACATGTAATTGTCTTAATGTCCTCAGTAGCAGGTCACATGTTGCAGGATACCGGAAATATACGTAGCTAAGGGAGTGTTTTTTGTTTAGTCCGAAGGCCTGTATAACATACAAGGTGTGTAACCAGGCACACTCCCAATTCATTTAGGAAGCTTCAGTGTCTTAGTTATTTTTCATTTATTTTTACAACATTGGATTAATTGATTTATCACATTTAAAAAATCATAAAGTTACACTTTGCTAATTTATAATTTCTTATCATTGATATCTTTCATTATAATGGTCCGCAATAATAACAACGCGTTATTTCCTTCTCCAGGAAATAGATAATTTTTAAAAAAGAGAGATAAGTGTTTTCAGTGTGAATTCAGGTCAAATAAAATATTCTTGAATTAAAGCTCATGAACCAAATAAATTACCAAATCTTTTTTCATTTCACTGCCTAAAGGTAAAAGATTAATTACGCAGACTAAATTACGCTAGACAATGCCGTGACATGATTAATCATTAAGGCCGTTCTTGGTTTTATATAAGTAAATAACTGATAATTGTCTTGTACATTTGCATCACGTATCAACATGCTGTAATCATTGCTGATGATTAAAACAAATAAATAATAATTTATTATAAATAGCTTATGATCATTTCTTTTTTTCTTCACTTTCTTCATTATGCACTATTAAACAAAGCTTTTGCCTCAATGATCTCACGATATTCATGGTTATTAGATTTTATTTCCGTGGTATAATACGTAAAGTAATATAATTAGATTTACTTTTCATCTTCGCATCTATACTTTCTCTTATCTCTTTACTTTCATCTATTTTTCATTACTTTTCATCTTACTTTTCATTATTAGATTTACTTTCATCTATATTTGTCTACTATAATAAAACTATAGTAGACAAATATAGAGAAATTTTAGAACTATTATATATTACTATAAATAGCTATTATACATATAACTATTTATTACATATAACTATTTTTCAAAAGCTTTTTTTAAAATTATGTTGTCGTTATAAATTTTTTGTATGAACGTTTTGAGAAGTTAAAGAAGACAATATTTTCATTTTTTTTATATATTTCAGAGAATAATATTAATTTTTTATGTATGGAAATTCTCTAATATTTGTTTAACCTTTCGCAATGCTTAAAGAAACCTATAAAATTAATAATTTTTAATTAATAGACAGCAGTTAAAGTGATGCAATAGTTCTACTTGGATTAAATTGCTTAAAGAGTAAACTATATAAACTAGTTTTTAAAATTTCTATTATATTCATGCTTATGATTTGTCAAGAATTTTATATTTGTCTTAAAACTCCACAACGGCAGGTCAAGCCCAAATTATCTTACATTTGAATACAGCATAATCTCCACATTCAGATGTATCGTTCTTTTTCTGCGTCCAAATTTTTCTGAAGGGTAAATTGAACCATATAGTGAAGGAAAAGTAACCATATTTGCCATATCACTCTCATCCATCCCACCATATATCGAACATTTACTTATTTCCTGATTAGTGCAATAAAACAATAAGGTGATTTCACGCAGTAGGGCAAATTCTCAAATTATGACAATTCTGGCTTTAGTTTCAAATTGAAGGACAGTTTATTGTTTGTCTATTGGCTGTTGTAAACATGAAAATGAATGGGAAGGTTATTATAGTACTTCATGACGTTGCGACAAATTGCTCTATGGACAATTGTATAGAATTTGTATGACTATTCCACTCAAATGTTAGAAATGATGACCTATTTTTTAATAATATGTTGCAATATATCTAAATGCATAGGTTGTAAAATGTTACAGCTTTTAAGGATATTAAATTCTTTTATTATTTTAAAGTAAATTTCTAAATTTTGATAATGGCCCATAGTTCTCTGGCGTTTGTATTCAGAGTTTGTAGGTTTGATTTCACTAGTCTGTACGAAAATTTAAAACTGTTATGAATCGACTTTACTAATGCGTCTTAGTTTAGTTATTAATTTTAATACGAATGATGGCCAAAAAGGTAAAACGCTACTGATCGGTTCTGGAATTCGTGGACCTGAATCACAATGCTGGTATGCAGATCTATCTACAAATGATGTTTATCAATAAGACTTGGACTTTATTTCATGGAGCAAAAAGTTGATTGTACTGCTTTAAAGCAAACGAAATAAAACCGAGACTATCATAACGTTCATCGTACTGTCACTATCCAATTTTAAAAGCCATTGTAATATGAATGATCGCCAAAAAGGTAAAACGCTACTTATCGGTTCTGGAATTCGTAGACCTGAATTAAAATGTGGGTATTCAGATCTATCTGAAAACGATGTTCATTAATAAGACTTGGCATAACTTTACTTCATGGAACAAAGAGTTGATTGTACTACTTTAAAGCAAATAAAATAAAACCGAGACTAGCATAACGTCAATAGTACCGTCACTATTTTAAAAGACCTTTAAATTTTACAATGATTTTCATTGCAATGGATTTCATGATAACAAACATATAATTCTTTTTACACACAAAGCTCCCTAGAATATATAAAATTAAAGTTTTTATGATTTATATTATAAAAAAGGGTCAATTTAAAGTACTTTATAAAAACACATAGGGTAGTTAAAGTGTTTAAAATGATATAAATTTATGTTTTAAACACTAATATTAGAAATAAAAAAATGTAACTTTCAGTACAGATGCAGCATTCTAGATGTGCTCAGTTATATCCAGTTTCTTTCGATAAACAAATGTTTTCATACATTTAGATAAATGAATTTGCAACTTACCATATTCATAGTTATTCGAGACTTCCGAAGAATTGGAACATATCTGAATGCTTCTCTGTGAAGCTTTTATACTTATCCTCTCATATCATATGTTTCCAAACAAGTTTTATTTGTTTGTACTGAGCTGGTATTTTTAGTCCTTCGTATCAGGTTTAGACGAAATGCGTTCAGTGCCCTTCAAAAAGAAATAAGTCTCTCTTCCGATAACTGTGAAATGACCGTATAACAGCTTTTGGAGGTGAAGTAATTTTTTCTTCACCTCTAAAACGCTTGAAATAGTTTGATATATTATTTCTTACGCGGTGTAAATAATACCAACTTTTCCCTCTCTGGGACCTTCCACCGTCACATCTCGCTGTTACACTTTCTCCTAACTTCCTTCAGTAATTCAAGGTTGCGGTGTGTCTGACGGTCATCTCACACGCCTCTATTGATAACTTCCTCCACAGATTCGAGGTGAGAAGTCAACTATCGGTGCTTTAAACAATGATCCTTTGAGGTCAGACAGTAGGCGTGCAAGATTTACTTCTTTTTCTTTCCTGATCGAGGTCGTGAAAGTGAAAACCACAAAATAGAATAAAATGGACCTCTTGTGTGACAGACGGTTTTGACAGAAAACTTGAAATTTAATCCTTGCAAATTCAATCTTCTAAGGCTATTTTTATGTCCTAATGAACTCCCGATTACTTTTGCATGTTATCATACGGATGGGCTTCGAAAATAGAGAATTATTCTAAAAATAGATTATTTCATTTGTTTTTCAGAAGTTTTGAGGTGCGTTTATAGGTCTAGTACGTGGAGATTCTGAAAGTAAACACGGTTTCTTATCTACAATAAATATGATAGATATTAAATAGTTTCAAAATAATATTTCTTTAACAAGCTGAGGAATGTTAAGGATCATAATCATTAAGTATAATTAATAATTATAACTGAAGTTGTTAAGCAAACCAGTTCAAACAGAATTTAACCTGAACTTCCCATATAGTATAAACTTATAATTAGAATGTAGTTACAAATCTTTGTAAGACAAGTTTTGTGTTTCGAAAAAATACTTGAGGCTATTGAGGGTAAAAAAATACTTCTGACTATATACGTTTTATTAAAATAGTTTGCTTAACCCTTATCTGCATAGTATTTCAAATACTATATCAAGTTTGATGTATAATATACTTTTCCTGTTAGTAATGAATTGAAAATGTTTTGTCTTCTCGTACATGTTGCATCAATTTAGAGACATAAATGAGAAACCAAATAACCATCAGCTGTGTCATTTTAAGTGGATAAATGGTAGCACTAGTTTAAAGATAAATACTTAGCAGACAGTAATTCGATTCCTGCTGCCCATGCTGACATAAGTTTTTAGCATTTAAAAGAATTCTTGCTGTTTTAGGGTTTCATCAATTACCTTTATTGGTATGCAACATTTCAAATGGTTCATAGAATTCTTTATATTACTTTCTTAAAAATGAATAGTGATTGCAACTATCAAAATGATATAATGAGTGATAATGTTCTTTTTTTCAGAAAACGAGAATTTTTACTTAAACGGAAATGTAAGTCATAATGTACAGAACCTGAAGGGATACGAGTGGAATAGGATTATATTTTTGACAGTTATAATAATACAGCTGATACTAATAATATGTCAAAACAATGAAATGGTGAGATTTTTAATATTAGCAGTGAATCAGAAGGCAATAATTTCTTGAACATTGAGAGTAATAAAATAGTAACTTTAGACTCTTCATTCTGTGGAGAGTTACCATTTTCTACAGTGGGCTGATTTGATAAAAATCAAAAGATAAGGCTTCCCACAGACTGTTTGGCTGTCATTTCTATGTACAATAAATATGTGGGAGGTGTTGATTTACTTGATTATTTTCCAGGTCGACACTACATAACAAACAAAACAATAACAAGTAAAAAATGGTATTTCAGATTGTTCTATCATGTACTTGATATGGCTGTCATAAATACTTATATTTTATATCAAAGAGTAACTACATCCATAGAAGACAAATCTGAGATGACCAACTTGTTGTCTTTCTGGAAATCCAAAGCACGTGTAGAGACTATATGTAAACACTGTGTAAATAACTCCAATAGACGTAAACGACCTTCATCAAACACAAAAGAACAATTGCTCATGAAGTGTCATAAATCTTCAACATCTTATATAATACCTTGTGATGTCCTTACAGATGAGTTTGGATCTTTTTCAACATTCGTGGACAACAGATAATGGTAAAAATATCCTAAATGAGGTAAATTAATTTCTGTTACATGTGAAAATGTGATGTATTTCTTTGTTTTAATAATAACAGTTTTGTATAAAGCACGAGGCAGGAGAAACAATTTTATTTAATCTGTGTCCAATTTGATACAATCATTAATTTTAATTTAATGAAAGCAAAATTTATTTTTGGTTCTTTCTGTATCTTTCGTTACTGTATGTTAATTTACATTTCCACAAACAATTTTTTTTCATTTGTAAATTTTAAAAAATCATGCATTGAAGAGTAAAACTTTTGAAGATAAAACTCGTTTGATCTAAAGAAGATCAACTTAATTTTTTGAAAATTTACACTCTTTTACAATTATTAAATTCAATTTAATAAAATCCCAATTCAATTTCAATTTTTTGTGACTCTTTTCTGGTATTATATGTGGATTTACATTACTAAAAATATTTTTTAATTTAGTAATTTAAAAAATGAGTCATTGAAGGGTTAAAATAAAACAGATAGAATTTATTTCATCAAAATAAGAATAATTATGATTTTTTTAATCGTGAATAATTTCTTATGCAAACCATTTATTCTGTTTTGAATCCAAAAGGTCTTCTGACATGTATAACTGTTAGTTCAGATAAATGGCTACACGATACTATATCTGAACATGTATTCAAAATTGGACTTAAATATTTAGAGTTATTAACCTTTAAAATTAATCTTTTATTTCTGATATAAGGAACTTTATTTTCTAGAAACAGTAGTGCATATAGAAAGCAGAAATCTTGGTAGCTGAGAATGCCACATAGTGAGCCACTCATGAAAGGTGAGGGTGAAATAGTGTCTTTGGAATGTGAATGCTGAAGCTGGTCACTGAACATCATGAACCTAGCCATTCAGTTCAGAGTTTCTGTCAGGCATGGAAAACTAGATGTAACTTAGTTGGCAAAAGATAAAAAACTTTTGAGCTAAATAATAATTTTGGAGTTATTCATTTTACATCATTTTTGCTATTATTCTTCACTGATACTTGAAACAGTGTTCTTTTTGTTGAAACATGGAGAGTAACCCCAAGAATTGTGTTTCCAAAGGTTGTGAAATTGTAACATTTTTACTACATTTAAGTTAAGCTGAGTTATTAATTTTACATCGTTTTTGCTATTATGCTTCACTGATACTTTAAACATTTTTCTTTCTGTTGAAACATGGAGAGCAGGCCCAAGAATGGTGTTGAAAAGATTGTGAAATTGTAACATTTTTACTACATTTAAGTTAAGCTACGATATTCATTTTACAACTTTTTTGCTATTATGCTTCACTGATACTTGAAACATTGTTCTTTCTGTTGAAACATGGAGAGTAACCGAAAGAATGGTGTTTCAAAGGTTGTGAAATTGTAACATTTTTACTACATTTAAGATAAGCTAATTCATGGACTCAAATAGTGAGCTTTAATTTACAGAGAAAAATGCCAAATATAGTAAGGAGTAAGCTAAAAGATGCAACGAATGTTCAAATAAAAACAATAAAAAAACCAAATTTATTTGTGAAAAGTAGGACAGAAAAATATCTTATGTATTTGCAGAGAACATGTAAACTGAATAAAAGTAGCATTTTTAGCTACGTTTATGAATATGTTTTGCTCCCTTTTCACTTTTCTTGTTTTTAGTGTAATGATTGTAAGGTAGAAAATAGAGAGAAATACCACGTTTGGTATGAAATACCCTGTGCATGTAAACCCGTTCGTTTCTTAATTTATTGTAATAAATAAAAGAATAATAATGACACACTACGTTTTATTATTTGTCAAAATGATAGTACTAAGTAGGCATACATTTTTCGTTTTTCACAATATTTAAAAAATAAAGCCATTACCAACAAAAATCTAAATGCAGTATTGTCTAAATAAATGTAAAAGAGCACATGCTGTGTTGTGAATCCACTTCAGTCATGCACAAGAGATGTCCTTGAAAGCGTGTAACTTCCTCCAAAAAATGGCATAGAGCTACGTAATCGTAATGGGCAGAACAAGAGAAAAAAACGTTATGTTGTGTGTGTATATTTGAGTTAGAGAAAGAAAGAATGGAAAAATGGCATCCAGAGTGTTATGTAGAGGTTTATTTTGACTTTGACTATCAAGGTCAAGTAATACGAAAGGGTACAACAATTATTATATCATTGGCGAAATTCACCATTTGTGTTGAAAACAATGTTTATCCTGATAATGGTGTTTTTTATGCACGCAGAGAGAAATTTTCTCTACCTTCTTGTATTCTGAATTGTGCAATTAGTTTAACTGTTTAGGTATTGGTAAAAACCATATTTGGTATTGAATTGTGTGGATACATTTTGATCATATCGGAGTAATTATTAATTTTTCTGGAGTTATTTTTTAAGTTACTTTGCCTTATACGACAATCTTCTTAATGCTTATATTTTGATTCTACTTTTCCCTTTTAAAGTGCATTCTGGTATGCACTACATAATAGAAGATGAAATTGCAGCTCACTTCCCTGATTAGGATTGCTTTCGAGCGCTAATGTCTAATTGTTTTGCTGTGCGAGAGCTAATGAAATCGGGATCTACTTCATAAAGCCGATTCAAGTCTATGACCATCCATGTCTTCGTAGGACTTTGACTCCAGCTGACCTTCCTGAAAGGCAATGTCTTACTGTATTCTCTATGTCAATGTACCATTCGACCAACATCTAACTCTCTGCTTTAGATGAATCAACGGAAGTCATTTGAAAAAAATCATAATGAATTTGAATTATAAATTTGAATGATATAGAGGGCATCATTTGTGAAGTATAAATGCTCTTGTACCTAAAATACAAAAATAGTTCGAAAGAACCAGATTTCATTTCACACAATAAAGTTTCATCTATTTCTACTCTAAATAGTTCTTAAAGTAGTTACTGAATTTAAAAAAGTATAAAATTTCCTGATTAACAAACAAAGATTTTAAACCTTGAGGTACAATTTTTTTTTCAGTGTAAACACACGAGAAATAAAATTATCTTCTTAGGTGTTTAACTAAATCTTACACAAACTACCATATTTCAAATACTAACATCCACGATATTTTATATGTTCTGCAAGCTCAAATAGGGTAAGAGATAAGACGTATTTTAGTATTATCTGCCTACATTTTAAAAGCTATCGTTAATTAACTTTCCATGTTATTTAAAAAGTTTATTATGAGTCAGAAAAGCAAAGTAACGAATTTAAAGTATTTATTACTGTATGGTAGGAAAGCCAAAACATGGAACTTTACAATGGTATTTAGTATAATAAAAAATTATAAATTTTACATGTTCAAAATACCTAAACTAGACCTTTTAAATAGTTTCTTAGAACAAATAGTAACAAATTTATTTTGCTAACAAATAACAATAATAGTAACAAATTTATTTTGCTTTTCTTTGAGTTAAAAAAGAATCTCAATCGCTTAATTTAAAATATTGTAATTACTGGTATTCCCAAAAATGCAGCGATTAATTTTTTAGAAATTTAAAGAGTGATTTTTATAAATGTAAAAATTTACAGCCTAGACTGTAATTACTTTATTAAATAAGATATTTGTTATATTAATACCTATGAAAAAAAATTTTGTGATGGCGTTAAATACTGTGTACTCTGACATTCTATTTATGTTGTGATGATAATAGAATTATTAATATTTTATGCCATTTAAAGTAAAATATTTATAAGAAAAATCACTTTTTATGTAGATTTAAAAACAATAATTTTTGTGGAAAAAAATGCTACCGCATTCTAGAAGCAATGATATGAGAATTGGCAACACCAATATTATTTAAATAAATAAAATAATGTTACACAAATTTTAAATTATCTTGCATCACTTATCTTTATTTCCATGACTACTAATAGCACCTATGTAATGTAACTAACATCTACATTATATATATTTGAGAAAGTATAGGTTTCCGTTAAGATATCATAAATTTCTAAGTGTGCCGTCAGTATTAAAAGTTTAAAAGTAATATATATTATGACTTTCAAACTACACAGTTCTTATCACTCTCTTTTGCAATACAGTTATCCCTCGATTTTCGCGGTTAATTGAGACCAGAACCTTCCGCGAAAGCTGAAAAACCACGAAGTAAGATTTGCCTCTAGGAATTTTCGTGTATGCGGGTACACGAATGTTTTAACTATGCAAACAGTATTTATACTTTACACATTTAAAACAAAAATTACAACAGTATAGTATTAACTTAAATGTATCAGTGCTAATTAATAAGGTTAATTACAGATCCTTATACATTAATAAACATTAATCAAAATTGTTTTCTGGGAGAGTCGAAGGATCTTGTGTTGATGGCGAAGGAGAGGCTCTCACTTGACTCTTAGAAGTTTTAAGCTCTCTCGGAGACTCTTCTGCTGGAGGCGCTGACGATAGAGCCAGGGGCTTTATCTTGGAGATAAACATGGTGATGGGCAGTTGTTATCTTTGGTTTTCCTTTTCCTTCAAAATTTCCCTGTACAAGGACAAACCTGTCAACGCGATTCCTGAACTCGACAGCTCGAACAGTATTGTCGTCAATGTCTTGTGCAAATTCTAGCCATGTTGCACAATTATTGCAGATTCTCCAGGATAAGGCCACGCTTTTCAATTGTTACAGATCCTTATATATTAGTAAACATTAATCAAAACTGCTTTCTGAGAGAGTCGAAGGGTCTTGTGTTGATGCCACTCTCTTGACTCTTAGAAACTCACTTGACTCTTAGAAACTTTAGATTCACTCACAGAATCTTCTGCTTGAGACACTGACAGTAGAGCTGAGGGCTTTACCTTGGAGAGAAACGTGTTGATGGGTAGTTAATGTCTTTGTTTTTTTCTCTCATTGGTCGATGTCACACCGGAAACCAATCACACGCCTTTATGGGAGCCCGTGGTATGTACTGTGATTCAACTCATCTTTGTTTGACATGCAGAGATCCTTCTCTCTCGCGCATCAACAGGAAAAGCACCCCTTTCCGCAATATGACTGCCGACATTGTGAGATCCACTTTATAAATTTCGGTTTATTATGTTAATAGCAAAACAATTATTTAAATTTATTATTTTGTTTACGTGAATTTATTTATCATTGTTTAATTTTTGTCACCGTGAACTGAACGATATTGAAAAAGTATAATGGTCGACACGCAAGGACGGCACCATTTTAATACAAAAACACATTTATTTCTTCTTTTCACCACAAAAAAAAAAAACACTGTATACATTACACAAGACGCAAACACACACACACATCATAAAGCTCGGTTGGAGCGGGAGAGAAAAGAAAAAGGGCCACGCAGTTTTTGTCACGTGCCTGAATTTCGGGCCGTTACAAAAGTATATTATTTTGTACGCTGTGGCAAAAAGGAAGTGCTCGTTCTGTTTTGTTTAATTAACAGTATTCTATGAAAAAATTCTCATATAACTAGGTGAGTCTTTGTCTCTAGTTGGCATGTTAATTTATGAAATAAATGAGATTTGGCAGTATTAATAGTTTGGAGTATTAATTTTCAACACAAGAAACCCTTTTTTATTTTTACGATAGACATGGTTGTATTTTTTTATTTTTATTTTTTGATGAATATTTTGGAAAAACCCGCGAAGCACTGAAGTCGCAAAACATGAAGCGCGAAGTGGCGAGGGAACACTGTACACAAAAAACTGTAGGAAAGAGTACTACTCAATGAGTTATTCTTTCTAGGTGCAAAAAAATATATCGTTTGGGATAGTGTTTCTTAGCTTAAAAACCTCCTTCCGTTAAGATATCATAAATTTCTAAGTGTGCCGTCAGTATTAAAAGCAATATATATTATGACTTTTAAACTACTCAGTTCTTATCACTCATTTTTGCAATACAGCGATCCCTCGATTTTCGCGGTTAATGGAGATCAGAACCTTAAGCGAAAGCTGAAAAACCACGAAGTAAGATTTGCCCCTTAGGAATTTTCGTGTATGCGGGTACACGAATGTTTTAACTATGTAAACAGTATTTATACTTTACACATTTAAAACAAAAATTACAACAGTATAGTATTAACTTAAACGTGTCAGTGCTAATTAATAAGGTTAATTACAGATCCTTATACATTAATAAACATTAATCAAAATTGTTTTCTGAGAAAGTCAAAGGGTCTTGTGTTGATGGCGAAGGAGAGGTTCTCACTTGACTCTTAGAAGTTTTAGGCTCCCTCAGAGACTCTTCTGCTGGAGGCGCTGACGATAGAGCCAGGGGGCTTTACCTTGGAGAGAAACATGGTGATGGGTAGTTGTTGTCTTTGTTTTTCCTTTTCTTTCAAAATTCCCCTGTACAAGGACATTACGTCGTCAACGAGATTGCTGAAATCGACAGCTAGAACTAATTGTCGTCAATGTCTTATGCAAATTCTAGTCATGTTGCACGAGAGTTGCAGATTCTCCAGGATAAGGCCACGCTCTTCAATTGTTACAGATCCTTATAAGTAAACATTAATCAAAATTGCTTTCTGAGAGAGTCGAAGGGTCTTGTGTTGATGCCGATGGAGAGGCTCTCACTTGACTTTAGAAGCTTTAGACTCACCAGGAGAATCTTCTGCTGGAGACACTGACATTAGACCCGGGGACTTTACCTTGAAGAGAAACATGTTGATGGGTAGTTATTGTTTTTGTTTTTTCTTTCATTGGTCAATGTCACACCGGAAACTAATCACGCGACTTTGTGAGAACGCGTGGTATGTACTTTGAGTCAACTCATCTTTGTTTGACATGCAGAGATCCTTCTCTCGCGCATCAACATGAAACAACACCCCTTTCCACAATGTGACTGCCGACATTGTGAGATCCACTTTATAAATTCCGGTTTATTATGTTAAAAGCAAAAGAATTATTTAAATTTATTATTTTGTTTACTTGAATTTATTTATCATTGTTTAATTTTTGTCACCATGAACTGAACGATATTGAAAAAGTATATTATTTTGTACGCTGTGGCAACAAGCAAGTTCTCGTTCTGTTTTGTTTAATTAACAGTATTCTATGTAAAAATTGTCATATAACTAGGTGAGTCTTTGACTCTAGTTGGCATGTTAATTTGTGAAATAAATGAGATTTGGCAGTATTAATAGTTTGGAGTATTAATTTTCAACACAAGAAACCCTTTTTTATTTTTACGATAGACATGGTTGTATTTTTTTATTTTTATTTTTTGATGAATATTTTGGAAAAACCCGCGAAGCACTGAAGTCGCAAAACATGAAGCGCGAAGTGGCGAGGGAACACTGTACACAAAAAACTGTAGGAAAGAGTACTACTCAATGAGTTATTCTTTCTAGGTGCAAAAAAATATATCGTTTGGGATAGTGTTTCTTAGCTTAAAAACCTCTGATAACTTCTAGACAAGAGACATAGTAAGTATATGTGAGATTTCACCAATTAAGTCATCGATCACTGAAAAATCTTTTCTGTGAGTGAAAAATGATGACGCTTATAATGTGTTAATTTTTCATTTTTTTATTAACTCTTATAATTTCATTTAGGTATTGGAAAGTCAATATGTTGACAATTATTTCATACATTATGTCTCTAAAAAGAAATATATTTCTCAGTTTAGAGATTATCTCTCGATGAAGGTGAATCTCAGAGGCTTGTCAGGAACGTTGACCATTCTAGTATAAAACCCAATTTCTTCGTGGTGATACTCAATTTTGAAGTTTCTTATTAACTGAAAGTATAACATCAATAAAAGAAATTATAATCACAAATAAAAATAAAAAAAATATTGCTTTAAGTTAGGTTATATTTCATTGAAAGACATTTTAACTAAGTAGCCTCTTCATGCAAAAGTTTTACACAACATAATAAATAAAATTTTTCTACTGATGTAACAAGTAAAAAATAGATAGCAAATAATTTCTAGCAATAATTTAAAACTTTACTAGTAGAGATTTTGCAAAAAAAAAAAAAAAAAAAAAAAAAAAAATTATTACTAATACAGTATTCTAAAAGGAGGTAAAATTTTACTTCTGCTGTGAGACACATTATCTCCAGTTCTGCTAGTCTTCTTCCTATGCAACTTCTGGTTCCAAATCCAAAAGGTAGATAAGCAAAAGGATGGAAGTTTGCATTTTTGTTTAGCCACCTTTCTGGTAGAAATTCATTTGCATTGGTAAAATATTTTTCATCCCTATAAATGCCTTGACCACCAACAAATAAAAATGTCTAAAATGAAGAAAAGTTTGATGTGAGAATACAAATTTAAAAAATATTAAATCTATAATTACTTGAAGTTTGTGAAATTGAGACACAGTAATTTTGAATATAAATCTGACGAAATACGAAATATGAAAGCAAACTGAAACTTTAGATTATGTATATATTTACATATAGATATATCACCTAATAAATACATTTTATATTTGTTGTTAAATAATATGTGATATTTTAGAATCAAATTCGATGATCATCTCTTTGATGGTTATATAAGGTTTATAACATTCACATTCATGAAAAGCTTTTGTGGCTTAGTTTGTATTGTTGAAAAATTGTCCAGACCTTCAAAATTATTAGTTAATATTTAAATAATAAATAAATATATTTTGATATTGTAGGATCAAACAAAATCAATGGAAGAACCTGTATCATGTTTAATAAGCTACAACCTCGAACTGTGTAAAAAATGCCACGTCTGCTCCTGGCTGCAAGGGATTTAACCGCTCATGCAACATAAATTGCAGCATAATTTAGAGCAGGGGTAGGCACTCGGCGCCCGCGGGCGCCGTGGCGCCCCCAATTGATTTTTAATGTGCCCTCGCTGGACTAATGTAAATGTATGATAGCCAGAGCGATTTACTTACTCTTGTCAAACGGCGATATACAGCAAGTAGTCAGTTGATTTAATTACTTTACAGATTGTTTAAATTACTTTTAGAAGATGAGGACGTTCAGTTCACAGATCTTCTTTTACATACTGAAGTGAGGTGACTGAGCAGAGGTAAAATACTTAAGCGGTTTATCATGCTTTTGCTACAAATAAAGGAATTTATTGCATCAAGAGGCGAATTTTACGAGCAATTAGAAAATAAGGATTGGCTAATCGACCTCGGATTTCTAACAGATATAACGGCAAAGTTGAATAAATTAAATTTAAAAATACAAGGGAAAAATCAGCATATCGCTGACATGATTAGTGCAGTAAATGCATTCAAATGCAAGTTAGTGTTGTTGAAATCCCATCTATTGAAAATATCATTATCACATTTCTCAAATATAAAATATATTGTTGAGAGTTTAAATTTGAATAACGAAAATTTTACTGTTACATCATATTTAAGAATTATAGATAAGCTAATAAAAGAATTTTCTTCTAGATTTGAAGATTTTGCAGCATTAGAACCCGTTCTAAGATTTTTCATAAATTCATTCAATGTTACTGAAGATGATGTCCTTGAAATAGTTTCAGTGTATTTCGAGCTTCATAATATCGAAGACCTAGAATTAGAAATAATAAACTTGCAAAGTGATATTATTTTAAAAGCGCATAGTAGTGATAAAATGTTTTGGAACTTATTCGATGAAAATAAGTATCCTATTTTAAGGAAATGTGCGCTAAAAATTTATTCATATTGTGCAACAACATACAATTGCGAGTTTTTGTTCTCAAATATGAAATATTTGAAATCAAAATACCGAACAAAGCTTAATGACTCGCATTTAAATAATTGTTTAAGGACCGGGAACTCTAAATATATCCCCAATTATAAGAAATTAGCTGAAAATATGGGCACCCAAGTTTCACACTGAATTATATGTATCATTATGAATGACACCAACAAAATAAAGTTATAAAAAATCTGTTTTTTTTTTAATTCCTATTTATACCTGTTGATTATCTGTAAAATATGCGCCCTCGGTGATTTTCAAATTTAGTATTGCGCCCTTAAGGACAAACAGGTTGCCGACCCCTGATTTAGAGGATAACATGCCATCTTTGAATGATTAGCTTGTTCCAGTTACGCTTTTATTGACCTACTGAAGCCCCTATAAGCTAAAATGTTGGTTGATTAAGTGAGAAATTTCAGCTAAAGTTTCAGAAAAGCTTAATAATACATTAGTATCTTTTCAAGGAGTTAATAGTATAGTATTATATTCTACCTTCTAATACTCTATCCATTCTAGATAACATTTTCCAAAATGCATAGTGTAATTCTGTAGATTTGATCTTATAACGAGCATATCTAGTATAACGAAATAATAATAATGTATATTGAATTCTCTGGTTAGAGCATTTTCCATGTAAATTTCTAGTTTTCAAATATTACTACATCTTTACTCTCCTCCTTTCTCCTTTATATATCTATATACAGAATATATCTATTCAAATATAGATATAATAGTTAATAAATATATTTTATATTTGTTGTTAAATAAGTTATGATATTTTAAAATCAAATTTGATGATCATCTCATTGATGGTTATATAAGGTTTATAACATTCACATTCATGAAAAGCTTTCGTGAGTTTGTTTGTATTGTTGGAAAATTGTCCAGACCTTCAAAATTATTAGTTAATATTTAAATAATAAATAAATATATTTTGATATTGCAGGATCAAGCAAAATCAATGGAAGAACCTGTATCATGTTTCATAATCTACAACCTCGAACTGTGTAAAAAATGCCACGTCTGCTCCTGGCTACAAGGGATTTAATGCTAAATGCCTCAACCACTCATGCAACATAAATTGCAGCATAATTTAGAGGATAACATGCCATCTTTGAATGATTCGTTGTTCCAGTTACACTTTTATTGGCCTACTGAAGCCCCTATAAGCTAAAATGTTTGTTGATTGATTAAGTGAGAAATTTCAGCTAAAGTTTCAGAAAAGCTTAATAATACATTAGTATCTTTTTAAGTAGTTAATAGTACAGTATTATATTTCTACCTTTTAACACTCTATCCATTCTAGTTAACGTTTTCCAAAATGTATATTGTAATTCTGTAGATTTGATCTTATAACGACTATATCTAGTATAACGAAATAATAATAATGTATATTGAATTCTCTTCTTCTTCATCAGCACTACAGCCTGTTACAGGCCAAAGATGTCTCCGTGAGCTTCCTCCACCTGACTGTATCAAAGACAATAGATCGCCAATGATTGACTCCCAGTTCTCTTAAATCCCTCTCTACAGAATCTATCCATCTGGTGGGGGATTTTCCTCTTTTTCGCTTGCCTTCAACTGTTGAGTAGTTTTGATTCACTAGTTTAGTTGGGCTAGAATCTTCATATCTAAAAAGGTGTCCCAGCCATGGTTAGAGCATTTTTCATGTAAACTTCCAGCTTTCAAATAATATTACATCTCTACTATCCTCTTTTCTCCTTTCAGCTTACAACCGATTGAAACAAGTTTACTATTATTCCTATCCCACTATTGTGATCACAGTGTTACCACTTGAGCAGAAAAAATCCCCTTTGAGCATCATTGGTTCAAAACTACTTGTTGAACAACTTTTCTAAAATTATGAAAAGTGTAATTTGTTCTAGTAAACAAACTTACTCCAGTTGGAATTCTGTATCCAGACATTATCACGTCATGATCAAAAGATCGAACAGTGCCACTAACGATTGGGTCCAATCTATATTGTAAAAGAAAAAAAAAATTTGTTATAACATATATTATTCATTAAAATGTAGTTTTATAGGTTGTTCCTTAAAATGGAATATAACCTAAAATTTTTAAACGTGTTTGACAGCAACCCTTTTAGATCCTTAACTGATATCTTTAGTAGGTTTGGTTTCGAGTGCTACGGTCTACTATTTGCAGCACAAGGGCTAGCGAGACATGGACCTACAGCTTAAAGCCGATTCCGAAAGTCTACGAACATCCAAGCCAATGTGGAATTCAAACCCACAAACTCAAGTACCGAAGGCCAGCACCCTAACCAATCGGCCATCGTTCAGCGATCTTTAGTAGGGAATTGTAAGTAAGATTCTCTCTCTTTAACAACTTAGTAATAGTTTGCATTTCTATTAGTGTCTTTAACTTTTTTTTAAAACTTTAAAACTTTTTCTACTTTAGTGTATTATATTTTAAGGATTTGGGAGCATTTTGGGGCTTTTCGTACTTATATTTAAATTTACAATCACTATAATGCTTTTATATATATGTATATGTATGTGTATGTGTGTGTACGTGTGTGGAAAGAAAAAAAGGCATACGCTCAAATCTGTTTAGGGTTTAAAAAAGGTTCACAAAACTAGAATGTGGCTAAGCTTCGAATTATATACTTTAAGTTTTTAAACCATTGAGAAATATAAGTATTCAAAAATAAGTATTGTCTTTTATTAATATCAGGGTTGTGAGAGTGCAGTTATATTTTACATAAGGTTTGCGAAACTGATCTGCTCGCCGCTATCACACATTGTGGGTTACATGTCCAAGGATTTTTTCGCGACCCCAGGGAACGTGTGGTATGGCCAGTGTAAACGACTGCACTTAAACTTCACCAAGTTTGGAGAGTTGTGATTGGTCGCCAGGAGGCGATTGAGGACCATGCCTGGAGTTCCAGTCAATCTGGTCAGAACCGGGAAAGGACGCATCGTGTACAGGACAATGAAACGACGGACGCATCAGCTCAGGATAATGGAACGACAACAAGTTGAAAGTGTTTGGGGTGAAAAAAAGTATAGGGTTGCTAGAGTAGTTTAGAGGGAAGAAAAAGAATGTAGCGTGCTCATAGACTTTTGGCAATTTTTCTTTTAGGTGTAGCACGTGGAGTGCTTCTTTTACTTTTTATTATTTTTTTAATATTTTTTTTAGCATTTTCCTTTACCTTTTCTTCTCACTAATATATTTGTATTTTGTAATATAGATCAGTGGTACTTTGCTATAATTAATATTAAAGATGATATAAAGAAAA
>CM063504.1:30829230-30956730 GCA_032207245.1 Pardosa pseudoannulata | reverse complement strand
TGTAAGGGTACCGACATTTTCTTAATTGCACAATTCATGGCAGCAGGTTTTTGAATTTGTGGATGTTGTTGAACACTTTTAAAATCCATGTTTTAGAATGCTGATTGTTACTAAAAGTTGGACGAAATTACTTGAAATGTAGATGATAAAATTTGGTAACTTTACCGTATCTATGCCCGCCATCATCATATCTCCCACCATTACCATCGCTGTGGAAACGTCAAGGCCACCTTTCAATATCATCGACTGGAGTAAAGTCAAATCTTGGTCTCCATCAGAGGCGTTCTTTAGTTTTTCTAGGGATTGATTGATGTGTTTGAAGGATATTCTGTAAATAAACAGCTATAGATCAAATTTAGAAAAAAAACACAGATTTTTGTATTTAATATCGTTCGTAAAGCAAAAAATATTTCAGTTGATTCATAGAAAAATCTCAGATGTAGAATGTCTCAATATCTTTCAATTTTTCCCGAGTCCCCAACGCTCTACTTATAACAAGGTAAAATAATAACGATAGAAAGAAATTGTTAGCTGTATTCTTTAAACTTCTCTAAATAGTTGCTATCTAGAGTTATATATTTCTCACAGCTTTCTTGACCTTTCGAATGCCGTAATAGTATAATCAAACTGTAAGCCTCTATCTTCTTGATACTGCAGATTGAATTAATCTATGGTATCCTGAACAAATCAACGTTAATACTAATAACTTATAACATTATGTACACATGTGGATAAATTCAAATGCAGAATAAATTTTATCAAGATAAGTTGATTATTTCTGAGAAATAATTTCTTATATAGTCACAACCCAGAATTAAATATTTCATTCTGCTTTTCTTAGGTTCTGCAAGGTGGCCATAGCATAATCACCCAAGCTTTAACATCAAATAAGGGTTCCTTAAACCAAATAAATGAACATTAATAGCTGTATTTTCAATATTTTTTACGTAAAAATTATTTTACATGCAGAATGAATTTTATCTAGATATCTAGATGAATGTTAGTAATAACTGAAGCTTTACGATACCTCTACCAATGTCGTAAAGAAAGAGGTATAGAAATTGAAATTCAATTTGTTAAAAAATGAATTTGAGATTACGAATTTTATATGAATTTTAAAGAATCGTTTATAAAATCACGGTTTAAGATTGACTATCACATTTTGAATGAAATATTAGTCACGAAGATTCGAATGAACACACCGTTTAACGTAACAGAAGAATTTATTGAAGCTAAGTAGCAACTCGCAACTTTACAAGACCGAGAAGTTGCCTACAACTAGTGGGTATCAGCTTTTATACCCGAACAGAACATTCGAGAAATAACTAATTTACATATTAAAGAAAGATCTAGAATATTCAAGAACATAAGGAAACAATAAACAATATTTTTAAATTAAAAATCCGTACTTTGGATAAACTGCCATGTCAAGCATCGAACCCACAATCTCCGGGTCTGGATTGCGTGCTTTGACCATTCGGCCACTTAGCTAGTTGGCTAAGTTACTTTATGCGGCAATATTAGTAGCTGTAATGCTAAACAGTAGTTTTTCCCTACAGTTAAACTCATCTTTTTAGTTCCTGGAGATGAGTTTTTTGATTTCTTACTTTGAGGATTAGTTATGTATATATTGTTTGGTTGGTTACGGTTGATATTTTGCAATACTAAAGCCAATTAGACTTTGACTTGCTTGATTCATATATAATAGCCGATTTTAAATGGTTTACAGGCATTCATGCAGTTTTTAGAATTCGAATTTAGAGACAAAGGCATCAAAATTCAACACTTTAAATTGCTATGTTTTTGTTTGTCACTTTTTGCCTCTTCCCATTGGCTTTTTCCTTTCCGCGTCGCTTTTCTGCTAGCCTCCGATTGGCCCTTTCGCCTGACAGTCTGACATTTCGGCGTCGCATCCGACCTTCTAATCACATCTCAAGGAGTGTCGAAGCGAAAACCCTTTGTAGTTTAATGTCAAAAACCCAGACAGAAAGTCGCCTTGACCTCGACTTTAACAAAACCTCTTTGTGATGCCAATGCGGTGTAGCAGCGTCACAGTACTAGTTGAAGTGCCCAGGGCTACTTGGGTACAGAGGGAGTTATTTTATTTAGATTCAGGTTGTTTATTTTGATTGTAGGTGAATGATGCAAAATATTACTAAGAGCTAGAAGAAAGTAAACTTTTTACATACAAAAAATGTATTATATTTAAAATAAAATTTGAGAGTACTTACAAAAAATGTACATACAAAAAACATACAATATGCAAAAAAATACAAAAGACATATAATGTTTACATACAAAAAATGTATTATATTTAACACAAAATTGGAGAATACAAATTTTTTTACATTTGTCTAATATTAGAATAATTAAACAAAACAGCTAGCTTGCTGAAGAAAAATCCCTGTCCTCGCTTGACAGTGTAGTAAGATATTTTACGATAGAACTAGGAAATGATGGTCCTGTGATTATTTTCGGAGATATTGAAAATTTAACCGAAAATAGAAAAAATTTGTTAAATCTATAATTTTTTAGAAAGTTTTTGAAACTATGAAAAAAAAAACCCAGTTTATTGCATACAAACGTTCAGAAAAAAAAAACATCGGCATGAAAATTCACGAAGTTTTTAATAATTTAAATAAAATTTTTAATATTTTTTAAAAACTCGTATGAAATTATGGAACTATACCTTTTTAATTACACATTTTAAGAGAAAAAATTCTGGATTTTTCAACAGTGGAAGAAATTATGGAAGTGTACAGGACAATTTAATAATCCAATATATTTTAAAAATCTACTTTTGTAAGAAAATTTGTAAAAATTAGTAAACATTGTGAAGACCTCCCCCCCCCTTTGTTCAGAACACTAACGACCGAAATCAGCTGATCTTATTCCTCTTGTTTCGACCCGGCTACAATAGCGCGGCGACGCAGTGTTTGAGATGTTGAAAGTTCGGTTGAATAGGCGTCACGCCCCTGCTCGATCGCGGTAATGATCCCAGAGGATGCTTCGATAATTCCGAAATCGGGACAGCTAGCGAATCAGAATCAACGAAAAAAACTAGCTGTAAACTTAGTTGGAGTTCTCAGGTAACTGGAATCGTAACTGACCAAAAAACGGTTGGCGGGACCTTAACTGACCCCCTGGTATAAAAAGCCTTTAATTTTGAGACTCGGGGCTTTTCGACATTTTTTACGTAGGTGCTTTGACCTCGTGGAGGCTTCCGCGACTTTTGACCGGAGCCAGCTTTTTAGTGATTACGTTCGGGAGACTCGTAAAGTCCGCTCATATAAGGAACGGCAGGGTCTCGGACACCGAACGGGGGATAGATTGGGTTTGCATTGCACCCTGGAAAAGCCTCCCCGTTTTGTGAGATTATTTAATCTTTTTTTCCGACTGTGATAGTCGTGGTAATGTTATGCAAGCAACAATCCTTTACATTTCGACTTGTTTTGAGATATTAGAATCCCGTTGTATATAACCAGTATTTACTCCAGAAAATAAAAGTGATTTCAAATTCTGTTAAGACTGTGATCTTTCTTCAGCTACTTCTTCACTCAAGAACATTGAAGTCGCCACAACATTATAATTAATCTTAATAACTATCAATTTGTTGTAATGTACATACAATCAATACACCAGTGTTCGTTACAAGGTGAAAACACAGAATGAATATAATACCTTATATAGATTCAGACATTTATTTACAAATAGATCCTTGGTTATAATAATCAATCATTTATATCTTCTATTTACAGAATAATTATCCCACATCACTTTATAAGGAATTATTATTATTAACAGAGGCCTAAGTCAAATGACTGTAAATATTATTTATAAATTACCTCCATTAAAGTCACAGGGGAGCAGGCAGGGGCTTTCCTCACGGGCATACGGGACGAGTTGGTGATGGTGAGCGGGGCGATGTCAGTCCGGGTGCACGGGACGAGCTGGTGCTAGTGGATCCCTGTTCCACTTCTCTCGACTGCCCACTTCTTCCAACTCCACGCTCTCACTCCTTTTTCAAAAAACCTCACCTAGGTCCCAACGTCCCTTCTTTTCTTCTCATCCAATCCCTTCTCTTTGGGAAATTTTCCCACATTAAATGCCCTTCGGGAGTGCAGGTGGGCTCATTAAAGTACCCCCTTTTTGTTCAAGCTGACATTACATTTTAGCCCCCCAGCTCCCATAATTCACGCTTACAGCTCTGTGCGAGCTTGACCGTTATGCTGCCATTCCGTGAAGTATCCTCTCTGCAGGGGTCCCTAAACTTGACGTAAATAATTGGGGTCTTAAATTCGTCAAGGAAAATCCTCCCACGGCTATGCATGCACGTGCAACTCACCGTGAGAAAGTACCTCGGTACACAATTATTAATTAGTTATTAACATCAGACTAAGCAGCCTTATAAAGCTCTCTTTGAAATGTCATATTAACAGTAGACGAAACAGCCTTATAAAATTCGCTTTGGAAATGTCATTAATATTTGTTTATGCTACAACTATATACTATAGTTATACAAAGCTTTAATTATTATGTTGAACAAAATTCTAAATAATTATTATTCATTACATTATTAATTAATCTTAATGTCTATTAATTATTAGTCAACAATAGACGAAACAGCCTTTTTTAAACTACCTTCGTAAATGACAAATTTGGGTATGTTGCAGATATACAACACCGTTATACAAAAGATTAATTATTCTGTTGATCAATATTAGTAAGAACTGATAAAAATATTGTCTTGTTATTTAATTATATTTTTTATGTTATAAATTACTTTATTGTGGCACTCACTCTGTGAAGGTATCTAGGGCTTCCGAGAATCTTTTAAATGTGGGAGATGGCAGGAATTTCCAAAAGGGAAAATTTCCAGTAAAGGCTTCAAGCTTATTGAAGCAGTCAAATGCGGTCTGAATGCTCTTTATCATCTTCATACCATCTGAATCAGGAGGCAAATTACTTTTAAGACAACCCAAACGTGAGTCAAGGCCAACTAAGGACACAGCTATGGAAAAAAATAAAAACAAACAAGTATTTTTAGCAACAATTATTATAATTACATACATGCTACTCTGGTTTTAAAATAATAACATTTTCGCCTAGTTCAATCCAACTTTTACTTCGGACAATATTTTGATATTGGTGTGAAATACAGTGGACTCCGTTTAATGTGATCGCGATTAAGGTTATCCATCGCTTATTGTTATCGAAATCACTTAGTCCCGATTTTCTCTATTCATTTGTATGTTAAAATTATCGCTTTATTTGATCGTTACATCGGTTAATGTTATCAGTTTTCGAACCTCATTTTACCTGGCAAAGGAATAGTCACAAGGCATTCAAAAGAAAAGTCTTCTTTTCGTTCGAATTTGAGAATTTTCCCTCTTCCACCTAGGTAAATGGAGAATGACCAAAGGAGTGGAGTATTACCCGTTCCTGGAATTTTTCAGAAATACACACACCCTGCTGATGGTCAATGGTTGTCAGATAAGCAGAAGGCAACACATTCTTATCGGAAGTAAGAAGAGTATTCCCATTTTATGCCTTGCTCTCTTGCAGCTTGTCGATATGGAATCCAGAAAGCGAAATGATTTAACATTAAAACGAAAGAAAATTTAAATCGTTATGACAGGTTACCAGAAGCAAGTCAGTGGAATGCTACAGAGCAGTTAAACATTTCTCAGACTCTGTAGTGCAAAATTTTGAAAAATCGTGATGAACTTACTAGAAGAGATAAACAAAATGAAAATACGGAGTGCAAACGTAATAGAGCTAGTAAAGATGAACAAGTTGGAAAGGCTCTAAGACTTTGGGTTTAAAAATCTTCGAGAACGTGATGCAAGGCCGTAGGCAGGGGAGGGATTCGGGAGACTGGTCCCCCCCCGAAAATTTGAAAGACCATTTTGTAGATAGACAATGTCCCACGTTTGTGTGTGTGCTATATTCCTAGCTGTTCATAAACATGTACAGTTATTCTCTTAGAAAAAAAAAAAAAAAAAAAAAAAAAACAAAAAAAAAAAAAAAAACAGTTGAGACCATAAAAGTTTTGCTAGGCCGCTGGCCGGAAATACAACACTGTATTTCCCGCACTGTATTCTGAAAATATAGTGCTTTCCCTTACATCAATTGAAGTATCATTCACAAATAAAGATGTCTTTCTCCCTTGGTCCCCCTCCGAAAATAATTTCTGGCTACGGTCCTGACTTGATGGTCCAGTCAATGTACCCCTTATGGAACAAAAAGTTTATCTGCTCAAATGGGAAAAAAAGATTTTGTTGCAACAATTGGTTAATTCCAGCAATGGACGACACGCGAAAATATTGTTTACAAGAGAATTCACGGATATTTAGTACGTGGGAATTAAAGCGAGGGGGTAAATTTATCTAATTATGCATATCGTATATTGTTATCAAAATCATGTTGTCCAAAACTGATCACATTAAGCGGAGTCCACTGTATTTAGATTTATTTTCTTATTACTGCATATGCAACATTTCGAGGATAAGATAAAAAAAATTAATACATAATTATGGATTTAAATCCACGCTTTAAATTTTTTGTATAACAGTAAGCTACAATCACAAATTACAAACAAGATAAAACATTCTTTTGGGTAAGATACCTTGTAAGACTACACTCACAATGTCTTAAATATAGTCATAATTCATCCAAAAGTTTTGCTGAATATTGTGTCTTCGTTTTATCAATAATATAATTTATTTTATCATTAGAGTGTGACTATTAATTTTCAAAGTATTTTAAAACAAGATGAAGGGATAAAACAAACTACAAAATTACATAAATTGAAAGGTATTATGAAATAAATTGCTTGAAAAAATATACAGTGGATTTCGCTTACCGTGATCAGTTTGGGACACCGTGATTTTTATAACAATAAACGATTGATAACAATAAACGATATGCAAAATTAGATAAATTTACCCCCTTTAATTCACATGTACTAAATTTCAAAATAAAATGGAAAAACTCATCTTATATTTTAGTACTGTATATTATTCTTTAAAACATAAGAATTGTATACAAAATTTAAAAAATTGATCCAGTGTTGAATGTCTACAATTTTTTCTGAGAAGTTCATTGATAAATTGTTCGTAATCATAATGTTTTTTAAAGTCATCAGAGAGGTGTTGTATTCCACGTTTAAACGCTTTCAATGCATATCTCATTTCAGCACTTGTAGGAGGTGGCTCAATATCAAGAGATTCTTCATCTGACTCATCAGCAACAGCGAAGGGAAAGAAAACAATCGGTTCCTTCTGAATACATTGTGAATATTCCTTTGCCAGTTAAAATAAAGTTCGAAAACTGATAACATTAACCGATGTAAGGATCACATACAGCGATAATTTTAACATACGAATGAATAGAGAAAGTGGGACCAAGTAATTTCGATAACAATAAGTGATTGATAACATTAACCGTGATCACAATAAACGGAGTCCACTGTAAAAGAAAAACTAAAGTAAGGAGCAAATTAAGAAACAAAATTAGATAGAATAATTTTGTATCTAATTTTGTGCTTTTAGGAAATTATTTTCCCTTTTTATATATTTACTCTGTATTCTGGCAAAAAGACATTTTGGCTAAATATCAGTACTGTGCACGTTCTAGTATTAGAACCAGTTTCATTAAGCGAGTGATTTGAGTACTGAATTCTGTAATATAAATTTATAGTAAACTCTTCTCACTTCCGTATTGTATTGGTTTTTAGATTGGTTCTATTTTACTATAAACACAATATTTTCTTAAAAATAGGTTTGGGGCTATTTTTTTATTATACTGTAATGAAGTTGATTGTATTCTAAAATAATCGTAAATTATTGTGTCCGTCCTTTGAAGCCCAAATATAGCACGTAATATTATGTTCCCTATTAAAAGCTTCAAGTTACTAGTAGTATTGAAATTCTGTGTGAAACTACAACTATTTTCTTTGGTTACTCATCCTTGTTAATAATGAATACTCATGCGTCTAAGTATTTTTCCTAAGGTGCTGTAACTAAAATATTTGATAGACATAGATAAAATTAGTCTTACGCCGGTGGAGATAAAAGGTGTTTCAAAAATGACCGGTACATTTGAAAAATCAATAAAAACTAAACGAACAGTGATAGAAATACACAGTTTATTGCAATATACTTGGGACAATAGTAAATGTTTTTTGGCAACAAACTTTCAAATTTAGTTGCAATGTTCCACAACAGAGGACGCTACAGTCTGTATGTAAAGAAGATTTTTCATTTCCCTTCATTACATATTTCCCTTGTGGGGTATATATATTTTAACCTACATGTTGAGTCCTTTTTTTTTCGCATATTATCCCTTGCAGGTGCAGCTCTAGCTGTTTTCTCACGATTGCATCCTGTCTTTTCAAACAGAGCAGCCCTCGATCTGGGATTAAGTTTCGGACCGAGCGTCCAATTCTGGCTACCTGCATCCGCAGTCCTTAAACCTTTCGACCATAATTTGCGCACATCGGCTAATATTCTGACAGTTTCTGTAGCCATAAGTTCGGTTTGAGATAAACAGCCGCTCCTTTGAAAGGTGCCGCGTTGTGGTGTGTTGCCAAGCTCCGCCATCGTTTTTGGCGAATGTTCACCACCAGAGTTGCGCCTCACTGCGATTGGGTATTTTGTTCTCCACGCGCCTTGTCTCGACGTTTCATTGGCCAGAGCCACGAAAACCCGTCGCTCTCCTTGAGAGCGCGGTGTTTTCTTGACTCCTGGCAAACCTCTTGCTGGCTGTGTTTCGGCCCTTTTGGCGTGAGCGCAGCCTAGAAGTTCTTGTAATTTTTGAGAGACGAAGAGAGAGAGATTTTTTTGAGACCTTTGAGGAATTTTTTGGCCCGGCCACCTTTTCCGTTGGAGCCCACCTTTTGGTCCCGATATTGCGACGTTCCTGTAGTTATTTTATCCATCTGCACATAAATCGTCGTAATATTTTAAAAACCAACATAACAAAATAAACCTCCAATAACCACTATAGGATCAGGGCAGAAGTAGACTAGATTTGCAATTTGGTATAATAAAAAAATAAATGCCAGGAACTCAAATCAGAGTCCTTTTTGTCTGCCTTCACTCATCTTGACTTAACACTTTACTACTGGTCCTGACATTCTACGTACTGCTCCCTTCCTATGCTCCAACTCCTTCAGTATACTGGAAACATCTAAACTACGATATTTTCCTTATATCCACCATTCGCAGAAATAATGTGGCGTATTCTCAGAACGAAATTATCAGAAACCCGTGTAAATGTCTCAAGCGGGATGGCTTCACATGCAGAACAGACGTACTGTTCCAGTTATTCAATTGTTTCTGGATAGTGGTGGTACACCTGGTTTTTTAAGAGTCCCTACAGACAAATATCGTAGTTTAGATTTTTGCCATCTGTTGTGGAATATTGTAACTAATTTTAAAGTTTGTCTGCTTGAAAATTTGCTATTGTTCCAAGTATATTGCAATAAACTGTGAATTTCTATCTCTGTCAGTTTAGTTTTTATTGATTTTTCAAATATACCGGTCATTTATGAAACACCCTGTATGTTTTATTGTGTTTGTTGAATAACGATTTCATATCTTTAATATAAGACTAAATTTCCATCATGTCATTATGTATCCTGTATAATGAAATGCCAATGGTATAAAGAGACTATACATCCATATAGCCATATATTATCCATACATCCATATACTAAGTTAAATCTGATACACTGGAATCAGATTTAACTTAGTGACATCTCATTATGAATAATCTAGCAAGAAACATATACAGTAATTCCCTTCTAAAGACCATGTATGAAATTTTGCTAGAATATTACACATAAAGAGCACTTACATTCTAAAGACCACTTGTTAAGTTCTGTAAGTAAATCGGGAATTTCTTTGTTTTCATCTCTCTCTCTTAATATCTTTTCAACTAAATCTCTGGCCACATCTTGCATTGGATTCAGGAAAGCTAACACGGCTCTAGGTTTCATCAGAAACTTTTGCGTTCTTTTTCTTAAATCGAGCCATTCTTTACCATTTCTAGAAAATAAAATATGTATTACACTGCTATCTAAAAACAAACTACAAATTTGGAAGAAATAAAATCAGAAATTAAGAAGTTAACTAATTATTTCTTCAGATAATATAGTCGAAAGTATTGTAGGCATGGTACCCTTGGCAATGATCGGCGAGGTGAATTTACTCCGAGCAAAGCATATATTGTTACCTTTTCCTTTTGTAGTTTGGCAACAACTCTTCCCAGTGGAACGCAGATATAGACGGCAACGTGTGCAGACGGCACTTCTCGCTGACCGATTTTTGACCGCCAAGACGGGCGCTGATGTTGTGCCAGACGGGCACTGATGTCCAGTTTTATTTTAATTCTCCCTAGACACCAATTTTGTATATAATGTGTAAATAGTTTAATTAAATAAGTTCATTTTAGTTGAGCTTTTGTGCATCTTTTCCACCGTGGGAATAAGTATCCCACAATATTACTGTATACATATAGAAAAATATATAAAATGTCATCTATTTGGAATAAATTAACATTAAACATACCAACAGTTAATACATACCTATTTCTACCATAGCCGGTCAATAGATTGAACTTTATGTTTTCTGCTTGAATGTATGAAATATGGATATTGGGAATGTAATAAACAAATGGACTTTATTCTAACTAAACAAAACTTTTTGTATTAAATTTTTCGGCATTACAAACACAAAGAATAAGAATTTTTAATTCATTACTTATCACATTTTTTATATATACATTATTGGTCATTTGACCAGTTGTGGAATGCTTAGTGTTAAAAGGGAAAGTTCTGTCAAAATGTACGTTTAGTGTTTAATGATAAATCCTTTCTTTAAGTCATACAGTTTTAAGATCTGTGGTCCACAATTTACGCCAGATAATATTTTCAAAGTTTTCCTCAGTGTGTTATCTCATTTAAAAGCTGGCGAGTGTTTTTTTTACCATTAAACAGTATGTATACTTAGAAATGCAATGAAAGCATTTAATATTAAATAAAGAATGCATATATCATAGAAATAATTTTCTTATAAGGTAAAAGCAATGGTATTTATCTTGTTCACAAGACATTTAAAATTACACGATAAAGAAAAAAAAAAAATCCAAAGCCTTAAATTTTAGGAGAAATAAAATTAAGGAAATTTAAATTTATAAAAAGTTAAATTAAGATTAATTTTGCTTTTTCCTCTTAGTTTATTTTAGATCCATATTCTATATAGATCAAAGAGAAGTATCCGAGCATAAACAATAGCATAAATTACTATAAACGCCAACATAAATTAAGGTATCTGTCTATGTTAAAAAAGTCATTTTTGCTAAAAATCATAATTCTTTTATTTCTTTATTGTAAAATTTCAACTTTGAGGCTCCTAAATCTGTTTTTGTTTTGTCTCTACGGCATTTCAAAGAAAATTTACAGCTGTTTAAAGATCAGTAACAGCTGTCAAAACAAATCGGTAGTAGCGACTTCGGAACCGGAAGTTGTTAATTTAAATCCTTTTAATGAGCATTTTTTGGACAAAACTTTTTAAATTTTCATGTAGATTAGTTTAAACAATTTTCTAGAATTTTTAATAATTAGCAACTTGGCAATTAGAAAGTTTTGAATCAAGAAACTGTGTAGAATGTTAAACATGTATTTAAATATTTTAATAGTTAAAGTTGCTTTCATAAACTTCAAATGCGTTTTTCTCAGAACGGTATTTTTAATAAAATGTTGAAACTTGAAATGTGATTTCTCAAAAAGTTCTTAAAATATTTTGTTGAAAATTATTATGAATGCTTTTGATAGTATTTACTAGTGAATGACCTAAAAGCTTTAAATTTGGATAATTTTTAATAATGTTACACTCATAGTTAGATATAAAGGTAATGAAAATTCGTTAAAAATTCAATGTGTATGATTTTGAAGGACCAAAATTTTTTACCAAATGTAAATTAAGCAAAAATTTTAGGTGATTCACTAGTCCAGTGTATAAGAAATGTGTTGCGTCAAAAAATATTGAAATAATTTAATTTATTAAAAAATTAGACCTTTTGAAAAAACCCGATTTTTTTTACTAAATTTTCTTTATTTATTAGAAATTTTATAAAAACTTCTCCAAGAATAAATTTTTTAAGTGCAATTCTCTATGATAATATAAAAAAATAAATCTAAAAATGTAAAAACATGAACTAGTTTCTATGTTTAAAGAAAAATGTTCTCCGAACGTAGATGGATACCTTAATTGAATCATAACCGTATATTAATTTGAAAAAATAAAAAACCACGAAAAATATTTGATATAATTAGTAAAAACTATAATGATTAGGAACTCACATTTTTTAATAAAAGTATGTTATTAATTTTTCCAGAATTCGTATGAGACTGACCTAGCTTAGAAAATCAGAATGCTATCTTTATTAGTTAAAGTCGTACAAAAACTTAATCAATAAAGCTCACTTTGTACCATTGTTTTTGTATGACAGTTGTACCGAGGTACTTTCCCACGGTGATCTGCACGTGCATGCACAGCTGTGGGAGGATTTTCCTAGAGGAATTTAGGACTCCAATTGTTCACGTCAAGTTTAGGGATCCCTGCAGAGAAGGTATAGATCACGGAATGGCAGCGTAATGGTCAAGCTCGCACAGAGATGTAACCATGAGTTATGGGAGCAGGGGCTAAAAAGTAATGTCAGCTTGCACAAAAGGGGCTACTTTAATGAGCCCACCTGCACTCCCGAAGGGCATGCAGATGTGGGAAAATTTCCCGAAAACAAGCGATTGGAGAGGAAGAAAAAAGGGGCGTTGGAACCGAGGTGAGGAGTTTGGAAACGAAGTTAAGGAGAGGAGTTGAAGTCGGGATTCGAGAGAAGTGGGACAAGAATCCACCAGCACCGACTCGTCCCGTGCGCCCGGACCGACTCACCGCATGAGGAAAGCCTCTACCTGACCCTCTGCATTAACTTAAGACCGACGCATCGCATGAGAAAAGCCCCTGCCTGCTCCCCTGTGCCTTTAATGGAGGTAATTTATAAAATAATATTTACAGTCACTTAACTTAGGCCTCTGTTAATAATGTATCCTTGTTACTAAATAATAACTCCTTATAAAGAGAATTGTAATAATTATAGTGTAAATATAAGACATAAATAATTGATGATTATGATATATGATAACCAAGGATCTATTTGTAAATGAATGTACAGAATAAATGTCTGAATCTCAATATAAAGTATTATATTCTTTCTGTGTTTCTCCTTTGTAAAGAACACTTATATATAGGTTGTAAGTACATTACAACAACAGTATACAATATCAGTAGTGGTTAAATTTTTAAGAGATGAAACTATACTTACACTAGCATGAGACCTAAAGCAGTGTACCACTGTTTTCTGGATTCTCGATACGATTTTAATGCTTCTAGTTCTATTCTTGAAGGATAAAGTCCTTCATGAGCAAACATAGTTCGCATATCATCAGCATTGAAAGTAACTACAATGTTGTAGAATCCAAATTTCTCTCTGTATATGTCACTCATTGTTTTTCGTTTTTCCAGCAGCACTTTAGCGAACTGTTTATGGTCATATTTACCTGTTGTAATAGAAAAAAAATCATATTTCCATGTATTAGTTATTGGTAGGGGAATGTCTGGTGAGATTTTGAAGAAAATTTCTTAAGAGAGGTGTTACAAAAGACTTTGACTTTTTAGAAAATCAAATGAACTTTTGCAAATGTTAACAGTTTTTATTCTACTAATCTAGGAATGCCTTTTCATTCATGTCCTTTCTGAATTAAACCATCCCAAACAACCCCCCTCCCTTCCTGAGGAATATAAAAATCTTCTAAAGAATTTTTAAACGTGCCCATCTAACGTGCCAAGGGCTAAAGAAGCGGTCTAATTAGCCGTTTTGTAGCAAATTTTGACCTTAGCTCTTCAAACCGAATCAAACTGAATGCTATTGACATTTGTAAATCTGTTGAGGTTTTTAAGAAACATTTCTTGATTGAAATATTATTAAATACTTCTTTAAAAGAAAACCCAACAAGCATTTGCAAATGCTAGCAGATTTTATTCTACTAATCTAGAAATGGAACTCATTGAAAGATTAAATAATTAAATATTTTGTGCAGAAAGGGCTAGACGATACTAAAAAAGTAAAGGAATTTCTGTAACCATATGTAATCGATTTTGCTTTGTTGTTTAAATATTCAAGAATGTTGGTCTAATGATGAATGTTTTATGATAACCATTCTATGCAATTAATATATTTTATTTTTTTTCAAAAACAAAATAATATTGATATTGTATATTATTAAAAAATCTTAAGAAATAAATTTTAAGAATTAAAAAATAATTAAGAAAAAACTATATTTTAATGGTTTTATTAAATCATACCGAAGGTCACATAGAATTTATTAAATTTTATCAAATATTTTTGTTTGATATCTTAGACAGACTTTATACACGAATTGACAATAATAATGATAAAAATCTAAAAGCTCTTTAAATTATTCTACTTATTAAAATTAATTTTTTAAGATTTGAAAGAATGCAAATATTGATATTTTTACCAGTTTAGGAGTACGAAATACACAAAATTTCAAGCATGCCCGTATCAAATATATGTACTGAATTTGGAATAATCGAATTAAGTTTTAAAGTTTATTATAAAGTTTGCTTATTATATAAAGTATTGTAATCTCAAAAAATTTTGGTCTTCGAGACCGAGAGTACCTATTTTCACCATGCCTAGATCAATTTTGAATAGTTTAAGTGTTATGATTATACAAATATTCAAGGAAACTTTAGCTCATTTTTATTGAGAGTAAAGGAAGAGTTGTAATAGCGAAAATTTTTAGTCTTCAGAAATGAAATTACCCATCTTAACTATACCTGGTTTCATTTTAATTAGTTTAAGCGTTATGCTTATACAAATGTCCAAAGAAATTTTAACTCAATATTTTTTTCATTTTACAAAACGCGGAGTACTTCCCTTTATTAGTATTTTAAGGTACAACTGGCTGATTGATGTTATGAGAGCACCAAATTGTCAGGGCAAAACCTCTCTCTATGAGAGGACAACAAATACATACCAAGTCTTACTCAGGAATCGAATCTAAACCCATTGGGTGGGAGCACAATAACCTAGCCACTATACAATCTGGTCTGCCTGTAGCTCATTGTAAAGTAAAGTAGTGTAAAGTAAAGAAGGTATTGTAATCTCGAAAATTTTGGGTCTTTAAATTTCAGCGGTAATTCCCCTTTTATCCATGTCTGGATCCATTTTTAATAGTTTAAGCGATTTGTTTATACAAATGTTGAATGAAACTGTAGCTTATTGTAGTATAAAGTATCGTAATCGCGAAAATTTCTGGTCTTTAGATTTTAGCGAAAATTCCCATTTTATGCTTACTTGTATCCATTTTGAATAGTTTAAGCGTTATGTTTACACTAATGCTCAAGGAAACTTTAGCTCATTGTAGTATAAAGAAATTATCGTACTCGCGAAAATTTTGGGTCTTTACATTTTAACGAAAATACCCCTTTTATCCATGTCTGGATCCATTTTTAATAGTTTAAGCGATTTGTTTATACAAATGTTGAGTGAAACTGTAGCTTATTGTAGTATAAAGTATCGTAATCGCGAAAATTTCTGGTCTTTAGATTTTAGCGAAAATTCCCATTTTATCCTTACTTGTATCCATTTTGAATAGTTTAAGCGTTATGTTTACACTAATGCTCAAGGAAACTTTAGCTCATTGTAGTATAAAGAAATTATCGTACTCGCGAAAATTTTGGGTCTTTACATTTTAACGAAAATACCCCTTTTATCCATGTTTGGATCCATTTTGAATAGTTTAAGCGATTTGTGTATACAAATCTTCAAGAAAACTTTAGCTCATTGTCGTATAAAGAAAGTATCGTAATCGCGAAAATTTTGGGTCTTTAGATTTTAGATAAAATACCCCTTTTATCCTTACTTGTATCCATTTTAAATAGTTTAAGCGATTTGTGTATACAAATCTTCAAGAAAACTTTAGCTCATTGTAGTATAAAGAAAGTATCGTAATCGCGAAAATTTTGGGTCTTTAGATTTTAGATAAAATACCCCTTTTATCCTTACTTGTATCCATTTTAAATAGTTTAAGCGTTATGTTTATACTAATGCTCAAAGAACCTTTAAGTCATTGTATGAAATAAAGGAAGTATTGTAATCGTGAAAATTGTCGGTATTTCATATTTCAACAAAAATACCCAATCTTACCTTACCTAGATCCATTTGAATAGTTTAAGTCTTAATTTTTACAAAAGTTTAAGGAAATTTTAGTTCATTGTATAAAGTAAAGGAAGTGTTGTAATGGCTAAAATTTTTGGTCTTCAGCTATCAAAACGATCCCTTGCCAACGGAAATACTCATTAAGACTATGCCTAGATCCATTTTGAATAGTATAAGCGTCGTATCTATACAAACGTTCAAGAAAACTTTCACTCTGAATTTCAAATATCTGTTTTAATTACCCTGTTCAGTCTTCATAAAAGACTTACTATTTTAATTTTTAAAGAGTTCATACTAATTGTTTCATGTTTATTCTTCATTGTATGTGGTTTCTGTTCTAATTGTTTCTATTTCAACAGATGCCATCACCGTGCAACGGCTTTTATTTATTATTTTTTTTTTGGTTTTTAGTATTCAAGGTGAGAAAAAAATGGTTGTTAATTTGGTATTCGGTTTGTGATTAATTCTCTTCATTTAATCTGTATTTTATTCATCTGGAAAACATGTATTTAAGGCCTAACATAATTCATAATTCATTTTGTGTACTGTGAATTCAGCGTGATGTATTGCATAATCAAAGGAACATTGTGCTTGACAATATACTTCTGTTTTTATCCATAATTTCGGGATCGGCGTCTATAATGCATCTGTTCCAAAATTAAATCGTAGCTCTCCAAACCGATCCAAAACAGTGTTTAAAGCAATGCAATGAGCATTCATAGAAAACAGTATTATGAAAAGAAAAACTGATACCGATAAATGGTAAGAAAACCCATCCGGTTCCAATCAAAGGAAGTTCGGTCTCAGACGGAATTTCTTTGAATGACTTCGCAGCTCTCAAAGTAGCGTCATCGTAGGAAAGATCTTTTTCTTGCGTAACTGTTGCGATCCATCTCAGACTGTGCCAGTAGTTTGCTGTAGGCTTTAGCAGAGCTTCAAGTAAATTTTGGGTAGCTATAAAACGTCTCAGCATCATTGATTCCTATGCTGTAATACAAACATGGGATTTGTATACACTATATTGCCAATGATGAGCGGTGACTTTCGATTTTAGACATTTTGTTGAATATCTAGAAAATTACAGCCCCTCCTGTTTTTGCTTCCTTTTGGAGACAACGGATTCCTAGCTTATTCTATAGACTATCATTTTAGGAACTTAGGAATTTTCAAGTTTTATTTTTTGGATTTTCACGAAAGTTGCTCTATCATTTAACTAATGCATTATGCACATTATATTTTGATTGCATTCGTGCATGCGCAGTGAAACATTATTTAGCAAACCTGCTCATCTTTCATCCAATATTTATTATTTTTTTAATTTGTATTGCACGGTATTGTGTGCAATGTTATCTGACATGCGTCCTGAAAATAGCATTATTAGATATTGAAAACTCTGCAAAATACTTGGAGAAATTTGGAATTTCTTTTATAAAAACCTTAATTTCTCCACGAGTATACGTGCTATCCTCATAACAATGAACACGTATATTACAAGAAGCATCCTAATCATGTGCTAAAGTTTGAACGCTTTTCCTACATTACTTTTTACAGGGTTATCCGAAACATATTCGTTTTTCTTCAATTTGTTAATGGTTTCCTATGGGGTTTCGGGAAAAACTCTTAGTTGAAACATATGACGTCTACATTCCTGTTTATACGTCTGAAGTTTCAGGATAATTCCTAGTGTATTTTTCTAGATATTCAACAAAATGTCTAAAATCGCAAGTGACCAGTCATCATTGGCAATATAGTATACAATAGACCTACACTAAATAGTCTGCTAAGATTTTAGCAGTTACCAATCTCTCTTTTATATCCAAATAGTCTTTCGATGAGTTTTAAAATCTCAACTAAGTCTTTTACTTATCCAAAATATTTCAATTTCTTTTCAAACCAATTAAAATACATTTTTATTTTCTTATTATTAGAATAAAATTGATTTCCGTTTGTTTGGGGTGTTTGAGGAATACAAATCTGCATACACATATATTAGTATGTTTATATTAAAAGCTTACGGACGGCAAAGCGCACCAGATGAAACAAAATTTAAAGAATTGTACTTTCTTAGATTTAATTACAGAGACTTTATATATAGCTTAAATAATAATGCATCTCAGTAAAAATCGAATAACACATTATAACGTGACAGGCACAATATAAGCAGGTAGCTAGGGCAATCCGCTTAAAAATTATGTTTTATCGATGAGCCAAAACCATACATGCGAGAGATTAGAGAAGTGGGAAAACAATTACATCGTTTAATACGTTTCTCGTGAATTTCTACTTATATAAAACATTATCTTTAACTATACAAATACATGTTCAGTTTGTGCTCTTAAATATACAGTTGTTTTGGCTACAGAGAGAAAACTTTATCTTAACACTTCGCATGAGGGCAACGTATTTTTACGTTTTTTGCAGTCTGTTACTGGAGCGCAGTCACGTAAAAATACGTATTTAGTAGATTTGTGGTGGATACCCGCTAACCACCACAAATCTACTAAATACGTATAATTATATGCATGCGTGACATTATATGCGTGTTGTTTGCGTTGCGATGCAAAGCTTTGCATTTTTTCTTTCCACAAGTTATGATTGTCGAGTTACTCGGTCTTTTGTTGCGTTATTTCGTCTTCGGTCGAATTCCTAGCTCCAGATCGTACAAGTCGTGTTTTGTCAATTTAAAACTTGGTTTTGCATTGTTTAATACAAAATTGATAAAATGAGCCGTTGTGACAAAGATAGTGATGAAGAAATACGCGCTGACAGATTACCGGACTTTAATTTTAAAAATCGTTCATTTTTGTGATTTCGTAAAAATATTGATTTTTTTTGTTGAATAATCATACAATATATATTAAAGTGTAAAATAAAAAAAAAAGTTTCGTTCATAAAAACAAAGTAGTTTTCGATTTACTGCGATTTTTCTGAATAACTAAACTTTAGCGCGATTCACGAAAAAACGTCAACTGCACTCGTAAGTTGGCGATGAAGTATACCCGCATGCCAAGTGTTAAATTTAAAAATTATTTAACATTATTGTGTTGTTAAGATGCTTTTATGTACATAAAACTTTATATTTAACTATGCAAACACATCTGTACACGCACGTTTGTTTCTTTTTTGTGCTCAATTATTCTGTTTGCTAGCAGTATCGTAGAGAAGGAGGGAGATATAACTCCCTATAAGAATTGCTGTAGAGATATTGTAAAGGTATGGGTTTCTTTAAAATTTGAGATATGACTTGAAAGAGAAGAAACCCTCCTCATGGAAAATTCCGTGCTATGCACTTGCATGCGAAAGTTTTTTCTTAAACTGTTAATAATTATATAATTGCATCAAGCCGCTATATAATGTGCCTTTCAAAGCAAAAAGGTAATTTCAATATGCATATTTTTACTACACTTGTCATTTTTCTTGACATGTGGTTCCAATCATAGGACTCTATATAAATGTCTCAATAAAAATCTTTAAAAAAATTAATATAAAGAGATAAATGGAAACTTACCTTGAACGAGTTATCCCAACTATTTGCAAGTGAAGATACAAGATAGTGTCAAAACAAAGTCATATTATTTGTTTAGGTGTTTACATTTGATTTATTTGGAGCGCTACAATCTGCTGTTTTGCTCACATTTGAAGTGGGAGTCTGAGTTTTTTTTCACATTTACAGCTAGTTTACATTATGCATCTAGCAGCTTGAAACTCTCTCGCTTTTTCTCGTCGGAAGGAAAAAGTAATACAAAACGGAACGGCTTCGTAGAGGCACACACTCCGAGTGAGCTGCTTCGTTTAAACCCTCTGAAGGTCAATGACGTAAATAAGTGTTCTTTTGATTAACTGCGTATTGTAAACGTGGTCCGAGTCACAGTTCCTTTCCTGGGATTCTGTCTATTATTTTCTTTGCAATGTTTATATTTCTGTAGTAAAAATGCTCCTTTTCATATGGAATAAAAACATTTTAGCTCTATCAGTCTCCATCTTTTAGCTTTAATCAGTCGTCTCAAAAATATTAAATATTATGAACCACTAAATTCACAATTGAAAAATTCGCAGATAGCTAACGGGATTTTTAAAGATAAGAATTGATACGAGCATTGACTATTATATGCATTTATATTATTTTTCTATTAATGATCTTAATTGCATTTATTTGATGGAATCACAGTGGTAAAAATAATATATATATATATATATATATATTTATATATGTGTGTATTATATATATATATATATATATATATATATATATATATATATATATATATATATATGTAACACGGTGAAAATAAATCCGCCGGATGTATGTATGTCTATATATAATTATATGAATTAGTAGGGCACTTGCTGCCTTTGTGTAATCATTTTTCTATTAATCCTTGGCAAGGAAAGTAAATTTTAAATGGTTTACATTATTTAACATTAGAAGTCGGTTAAATCATATTTAGTACATACATGCATATATATATATATATATATATATATATATATATATATATATATATATATATGAAACATAACTTGGCCTGCTATGCTTCGCGGATGTAGCGTGGTCGAAACAAGAATACGAATATTCAGGATAAGTTTTATAACATCTTTATTATGCAGCGTACAGAGCAAATAATCCCACAAAGGATGGTCGCGCAGCCTTATATAACCTTGGGGACGCTAACCGCTTGAGAAAGGAATTTGTTACTCTTCAAATTATAAGTGCTTTTAAGTGCTTTTAACCATCAAAGTAGGTTGGCGAGTTAAGCTCGCCAACAGGAAGGAAACAAAAGAGTTTAACGACGAAATTCCACTAAAAAGAAGAAGAAATTGCGGCTTTGGTGGTTTTTTAATAGAGGTGTTAGTAATTTTAGTTTAGGATTAAAGTGTTAAGTTTTTACATTACATATATATATATATATATATATATATATATATATATATATATATATTTCGTATATAAAAACTTCTTTATTGTAATCTTTCTGTCCATGCCTATGCCATTTAGATATTCTTTGTTCATATTTTGCGCCGTATGTTACCATCTCAATTTCTCGTCTAGAAGTGAGTTTTTGGCGTGGCTACCTAAGCAAATTCCTCTTATCTACTTCCGTGTCAGATTCTTTACTCTGTATAGTTCCGCTTCACGGTGTGTCTTTTTCCTGTTACTTTACCGTTAATGAGTTTCAACTATTTTGAATTATCTCGCTTAATTCTTAAGCCCCATTTTTAAACCTAGCATATATATATATATATATATATATATATATATATATATATATATATATATATATATATATATATATATATATATGAAATAATTTGTTCATTGCTGCTATTTTTGTAATTTTTTTTTTATTAATCCTTCAAAAGAGAAGTAAATTTTAAATGGTTTGATTCTTTTAAAATTAGAAGTCGGTTAAATCATATTTATCTATTATAAATATAGGAGAATACTAATGATTACACTTTTAAAATTAAAGTGTCTTAACAATTAACTCTTTGACGTATACCTGATGTTACAATCTTTTCTAGTGCATTGGTATAAGATCAAGTGGTTGAATACTAAGATTTATCCAGTATGCATATTGTATCATTGTCAATTCTTACTAAATTGTAGATGAAAAAATACTTTTTTTTAATATATTGCAATTTTGTGTTGCACTGCTATAAGAAAAAATGTAAGGTACGTATAGTAAGTTACTTATTACTCCCGACTCAGCAAAAGCCATACGGGAATAGGTAGTATAGTAAACCTTATTCACAACTATGAATTTTTAAATTATAAAAATGTCTATAACGAAATTTTTCTTCGGTCTCACGAAATTTTTAATGCAAAATTCCAAAACGGGTAGTAATTTTTGCAATAAAAAATTTGAATTTAAAATTTCTTTAGTAAAGTAAAATTAGAATTATAAATACTATTCAACATATTATATACACACCAAGTAAATAAACACTGGATACGCAAATCAACTATTTAGAAAGATAAGCGGCCTATGAGAAGGTTTTTTAGGTTCCTTCTGTATCGTTATGGACAGGTTTTATTGTGTTTTACTACTACTTTAACAAATAAACAATTGCTGCACACTTGGGTGTTTCAGACTTTAACAGTCTTAAACACTAAGAAGCAATATATAATATTATTTAGTCAGTAGAATTATTTCTAGACATTGGTCTTATACTAGAAACAACTTAGGTATGTCAAAACTGTTTTCAAAGTTGCTAAAAAATGAGTATAGCCAAGTTAATAAATAATCATGAAGTTACTGTTGGTACCAATGCTCCTTGGACAAGACAAGGCCGTGAGGTATAGACTACTAAGTTAAGATAAGCGGTGCGCGTTTCTATTTTTATGAAAAGTAGCGCTAGAGTGATTGAATGACTGCTCAAAATGAATCGTAGTAATTTAGAAGCAGGTATCAAGCAGAAGACCCTCCCAGGCTTGATCTGCAACCCCTAATGGTACCTTTTGAGAATGAGGAGGACATTGTTACCAAGAACTTATTTTACGTTCCCCAGACACTCTTAACGATGGACAGACTAACACGGTGTACCTAAGGTCGGCTAGAGAGCTGAACACACAACCTTTCAGTTACGAGATCGCTGTCTTTACCAACTGAGCTACCACGGATTATAATCATGGTATATTCATGGTAATTAAATAAATTGGATAGCATTAAAGGTACTATAAGTTTGGAAAGAAAGGATGCCAAACAAGGAAGTCTAAAGACAAAGTGAAAGTAAACCTATGGACTAATAAAAATTTTAGTCTTATCTTCATAAATCTTGAACTTATCATCATATATCATATACTTTTCTTGGTATATTTACTGATTGAGTATTCTGGTAAAAAGGAAAAGATACTTCTAATTAACAGTATTAGTTTTTTATTAGGAAAAACGAAATAAAATTTTGCCTTTGCAATTTTGGAAAATATTTTTTTAATTACATTTATACTGAATTTGAAGTTATTTTTTCTTATTACTGTATAATAAGAAAACCAAACGTATGTAATACCACAATAGTATATAGTACTATACACAACTGTAAAACTTGCTTGTTCAAATAGAGAACACTAAATCCTTTATATAGGTTTTAGTATATATATTATAACACACTTATTTTATCTTTCTTAATGTTGAAAAAGAGTTTCTATTATTTTTATTAAATATTGTTATACTCCAGTGGTCTGGTGTATAGCAAACTGGGTGCCACAGAATCTTAGATGGGGACACTGTAGAAGGACGAGACTCTTTTATTCCAAAAGGCGTTGTGAAATAATTAGTCCATTTTTAGGAACCATTTTTATTTCGTTCGCTATGTTCCAAAACACAGTACGAATACAACAACATATAAAACGCACACACACTCAGAGACATGACTGACACTATATAAAAACAAACTAGATGGCTCTCTTAGCGCCACCTATCGTAATAGGAGAGGGGTGTAATTGTACCCGCTACAAAAATGTAAACAAATGTGTAATAGACTGCAGTTATATAGTAAATCCATAATCCACTTGTAATTCTTTCAACCATTGTGTCGGCGGCAAAGATTGTGCATTGCTTGTACTTTGACACTATGTTTATTATTGTGCTGGTTACAGAAGTTACAAGTATAACAATTAATGTGTTCTGTAGAACTATTTCATTATATGAATCATGTTTAATTATGTGATGCTGTTTATACAGTTTTAATTTTTCGCATTTTATATACTTATAAGAATTTTATTTATGTACTTCACAGTCGTTAAATTTTAACAATTTTTTAATACATCCAATTTCTAAACAATATGTTTCACATCTCTGGTGATCATCTCTCGATGAAGGTGAATCTCAAAGGCTTGTCAGGAACGTTGACCATTCTAGTATAAAATCCAATTTCTTCGTGGTGATACTCAATTTTAAAATTTCTTATCAACTGAAAGTATAAAAGCAATATAAGATCAATATAAGTTTATTTTAACTAATTATTGCATAAAATTGATAACAATTCAAATACTATTCAACTAAAAGTTGGTAGGTTGTGTCTTATTAATAAACCACCATATATTCATTAATAAAAAAAGAAAAAATTAAATACTACTTTAAGTTACATTTTATTTCATTGTAAGACATTTTAAAAACGCTACCCCTTTTTGAAAAGCATTTAATATACAAATTGCTTATTAACTGAGCTTTCATACAAAATATTTAATTTACAAATTACTTATTTCAAATGTTAACTAAAGCTGTTCTACAGATTTTGTCAATAGAAAACAAATTACTATCAATAAAATATGGAATCATGATATGTAATCATAAATATGTAATTTCTATTAATAAAATATGTAATATTCCATCGTTAGATATTTTGCAATAAAACTGTATTGCTGAGGCAATATGATAAATGGAGGCAAAATCTTACTTCTGTTGAGAGGCACATTATCTCTAGTTCTGCCAATCTTCTCCCGATGCAACTTCTAGTTCCGAATCCAAAGGGGAGATAAGCAAAAGGATGAAATTTTTCATCTTTGTTTAGCCACCTTTCTGGTATAAATTCATTTGGATTGTTAAAATATTTTTCATCCCTGTAAATCCCTTGATTACCCATGAGCAAAACTGTCTAAAATAGGGAAATGTTTCATAAAGATCCAAATTTAAGAAACATTAAATTTATAACTGTAATATGTGAAAATGATAAAGAAAATTTTTAATTATGAACTTTGCTCAATACTATATATGAAACCAAATTGATATTTTAACTTTATGAGCTACTGATAAATATACTTTAAATGTTTCTAGTATTTTAAAATATTATTGACACCCGAATAGCATCTCTTTGACACTGGTATTCATACAATACCCCATGGTTTGTCGTAGATTCATCAAATTTTTGACAGCATTTTAATTCCGACAATACTGCCGATTGTAACACGGTGACTGCCAACTACGAGATAACTCGTCGATAGCTTTCTTTTCTAGGACGTCAACTACGCCATCTCGTACTGTGTTTTATTTGCCCTTTTTGTTCAGATACGAATAAATTCGTAGTATGTCAGTGCAAATATCTATATATGGCTTCAGGGAAAAGAACAAAAAATCAATGCTCTTGGAAAATAAATAATTCAGGACTTTGTTGAAATTTCTGTCCACAAATTAGAGTTTTTAATAATATAATCTGATTAAATCAAATTGTCATTTTAGGCCATATTTCTGAAAACTGCCGTGGCATACAACGTATTAATAACCTTCAATAATCATTTACATACAGAATAAAATATTTTGTGATGAAGTTTCAGTGTGAGCTTAAACCTATATTGCTTTAAATAAGGACATCGATATGCTCTCAAGTTCTGTTAATTCTTTTTTATCCTTCTTTTCATTTAAGGCCAGATTTCTGAAAACTGTCGTGGTATTCAACGTGTTAAAGCCTCTGCTGCTAATCACGTAGTAGGGCAAGAGATATTAACCTTGCGAATCAACTTACCAAAGAAGTACATGAATGTTACTTTTTAGTGTTAATTTAAAATTTCACCTTACGCAAAAAAATCCGAACTTATTCGTAATTTAACGAACAGTAATTAATGTGAAGAAAAACCTGCTTACAGTGCTAATTAATATTTTATTTAATGTATTTTAATTAATATTTTATTTGTAAGCTTATGTGTAGATATAAAGAAAATTTCTTCAAACCAACTGCTTAAATGTAAGTTTTGTAAGCATTCCAAGTTTTTCGTAATTATTACGAAAATTTAGTACTTATGATCTCGAAACCGTTTCAAATCGTGTAGCAAAGCAATGGGGAAATGGAATTGATTTCATTCCCTCAAATATTATACTTATTCTTTTTTTTATACTATTTGAATACAGAATCTCAATCCCATTTAAGAAACGCTTTTGTGGGTTAATTTTTAACTTTGAAAAATCGGCAAGAGTTTTAAAAATAATCAAATATTTTTTTGAGGGGTGTAATTGTACCCGCTACAAAAATGTAAACAAATGTGTAATAGACTGCAGTTATATAGTAAATCCATAATCCACTTGTAATTCTTTCAACCATTGTGTCGGCGGCAAAGATTGTGCATTGCTTGTACTTTGACACTGTGTTTATTATTGTGCTGGTTACAGAAGTTACAAGTATAACAATTAATACTATTATGTCCGGTAGAACTATTTCATTATATCAATCATGTTTAATTATGTGATGATGTTTATACAGTTTTAATTTTTCGTATTTTATATACTTATAAGAATTTTATTCATGTACTTCACAGTCGTTAAATTTTAACAATTTTTTAATACATCCAATTTTTAAACAATATGTTTCACATCTCCGGTGATCATCTCTCGATGAAGGTGAATCTCAAAGGCTTGTCAGGAACGTTGACCATTCTAGTATAAAATCCAATTTCTTCGTGGTGATACTCAATTTTAAAATTTCTTATCAACTGAAAGTATAAAACCAATATAAGATCAATATAAGTTTATTTTAACCGAATATTGCATAAAATTGATAACAATTCAAATACTATTCAACTAAAAGTTGGTAGGTTGTGTCTTATTAATAAACCACCATATATTCATTAATAAAAAAAGAAAAAAATTAAATACTACTTTAAGTTACATTTTATTTCATTGTAAGACATTTTAAAAACGCTACCCCTTTTTGCAAAGCATTTAATATACAAATTGCTTATTAACTGAGCTTTCATACAAAATATTTAATATACAAATTACTTATTTCAAATGTTAACTAAAGCTGTTCTACAGATTTTGTCAATAGAAAACAAATTACTATCAATAAAATATGGAATCATGATATGTAATCATAAATATGTAATTTCTATTAATAAAATATGTAATATTCCATCGTTAGATATTTTACAATAAAAACTGTATTGCTGAGGCAATATGATAAAAGGAGGCAAAATCTTACTTCTGTTGAGAGGCACATTATCTCTAGTTCTGCCAATCTTCTCCCGATGCAACTTCTAGTTCCGAATCCAAAGGGGAGATAAGCAAAAGGATGAAATTTTTCATCTTTGTTTAGCCACCTTTCTGGTATAAATTCATCTGGATTGTTAAAGTATTTTTCATCCCTGTAAATCCCTTGATTACCCATCAGCAAAACTGTCTAAAATAGGGAAATGTTTCATAAAGATCCAAATTTAAGAAACATTAAATTTATAACTGAAATATGTGAAAATGACAAAGAAAATTTTTAATTATGAACTTTGCTCAATACTATATATGAAACCAAATTGATATTTTAACTTTATGAGCTACTAATAAATATACTTTAAATATTTCTAGTATTTTAAAATATTATTTACACCCGAATAGCATCTCTTTGACACTGGTATTCAGACAATACTCCATGGTTTGTCGTAGATTCATCAAATTTTTGACAGTATTTTAATACCGACAATGGAACACTGCCGATTGTAACACGTTGACTGCCAACTACGAGATAATTCGTCGATAGCTTTCTTTTCTAGGACGCCAACTACGCCATCTCGTACTGTGTTTTCTTTGTCATTTTTGTGCAGATACGAATAAACTCGTAGTATGTCAGTGCAAATATCTATAGATGGCTTCAGGGAAAAGAACAAAAAATCAATGCTCTTGGAAAATAAATAATTTAGGACTTTGTTGGAATTTCTGTCCATAAATTAGAGTTTTTAATAGTATAATGTGATTAAATCAAATTGTCATTTTAGGCCATATTTCTGAAAATTGCCGTGGCATTCAACGTATTAATAACCTTCAATAATCATTTACATACAGAATAAAATATTTTGTGATGAAGTTTCATTGTGAGCTTAAACCTATATTGCTTTAAATAGGGACATCAATTTGCTCTCCAGTTCTGTTAATTCTTTTTTACTCTTCTTTTCATTTAAGGCCAGATTTCTGAAAATTGCCGTGGCATTTAACGTGTTAAAGCCTCTGTTGCTAATCCCTTAATAAGTCAAGATATATTAACTTTCCTAATCAACTTACGATAGAAGTACACGAATATTATTTTTAGTGTTAATTTAACATTTTACCGTATGCAAAAAATCCAAACTTATTCGTAATTTAACAAACAGTAATTTGTGTGAAGAAAAACCCGCTTACAGTGCTAATTAATATTTTATTTAATGGGACATAAATGTAAAAAAATCAATTTTATTTGTAGGATTATATGAAAATTTCTCCAAACCAACTGCTTAGATGTAAGTTTTGTAAGCATTCCAAGTTTTTCGTAATTATTACGAAAATTTAGTACTTATGATCTCGAAACCGTTTCAAATCGTGTAGCAAAGCAATGGGGAAATGGAATTGATTTCATTCCCTCAAATATTATACTTATTCTTTTTTTTATACTATTTGAATACAGAATCTCAATCCCATTTAAGAAACGCTTTTGTGGGTTAATTTTTAACTTTGAAAAATCGGCAAGAGTTTTAAAAATAATCAAATATTTTTTATTAAATGATTAATAAATATCTATTTTGTTGAAGAATTATTAAAAATAAATGGATGAACTTGTATAGTGTATTTTTCTCACAACCCACTACCTTGAACTGTCTGAAGAAGAATTCATCTATAACTAGCGATAATGCTCAAATCTATTCCAATCGTTCGTGTAAAAAAGTTGTAGCATGATTTATCGAACAACATGGCATCTTTGAATAACTCAAACTCTGGTTAAACTTTTATTAACTAATTAATTCCCCTTTAATCTAAATTGTTAGTTGATTGATTAAAGGATTCAGTTTCGGTTTGGAGTGCTACGGTCTACTTTTTATTACAACACGAGGGCTAATCTTCGCCGACAAGGAAATTCAGAGATTCCTATGTTTGCGGCTGGTGATTTTCTAGCCCAGACCAATCCAGTTGGTTGAAAATGAGATCATCGTCAGATGATCCATTGATGAAATTGGGGGTGAGGGCCCCCTCTTTTAGAGGCCCTTCCCCTAAAAAAGAGACGAGAGAAGATTTTTTTAAAGAGTTAGTTCGCAACCAGCTAATTCAGAGGACTAGTCTCTCTATCGGATTTTTTTCCCCTTGTGATCTTTTCTTTGGAGAGTTAGCCAGAGTCAGCTAATTCGAAAGTCGTCTGGACCAGTCTCTCCATCAAAGAATTTTTTAGCCTTGGGAATCTATTGCTGAGAATGAGAACTATATCATGTGCCTTGGGTTTTCTTTTAATATAATCCTGTTCAGGATTGATTGCATATTTTCTAACTGTGTTTTGATATTCTTCGAACGAAACTAGTTGATATTTCAACTTATCTCGTCTAATTGTGAATACCATCTACTTAATTGCTTCAGTGAACTTTCGCGAGAGCTACCGAATTGCTTCATCAGTTGGATCACCAATATTTCGGCAGAGGCAGATATTGTATGTCTCTACTCAGGCCTACGTGTATCGAATCACATACCTGTGATCGGAAATTTTTTTTGTGTACATAGAAATGATATATATAGCAGAAGTGTAATTAAATCAATTATTCAAGAAACACCTGATTCTTCGTTGTGTCACCTAAAACGGTGATCGGATACTTTACACGGGTTAAATTTTTGTAATTCTAAAATCCTTTTTAGAGAAAAAAAAAGCGTATTCCGCTATTGAACGCGCATCTGTCAGGATTTGATATCGAAACACTTATTTTAACACGACTACTACAACAAGAGTTTTGAGACAGATCGAGAGAAACAGATGAACATTTTTATGCTCAATATCTTGTTGCGCAGTTTCTCTCTCTCTCTCTCTTTTAAGAGAGAGAGAATTTTTTTGAGCTGGATCTAGTATCCTAACTTCCTGCACGGAACTTTCAAAGATTTATAAACTACATAAAAGGGCTTTGGAAAAAAAACTTACTCCAGCTGGAATTCTGTATCCAGAAAGTATTACGTCATGGTCAAAAGTTCGGATATTGCCACTGACGATTGGGTCCAATCTGTGGTATTATAAAAAACACAGAAATCATATTTTGTATTTCATTAAATTATATTATACTATTTTTATATGAATATAAGACTTCTTCCTTCTCTTCCAAAGACATTGATATCATTAACGTAACCCAATAGACTGTTGGCTAGCAAACGCTGAATTTTTAAAGGTACATGAGAAAGCAAATTTTCATTTAAAAATATCTTTCTAAAATTGCAACACAAACTATACTATAAAGTCAAATTAAAGAAATTATACTTTAAGGTATTTTCCTGTGAAATTTTTTTTGTTTGAACTTATCTTTTAAAAACATTCAATATTGAAGAAAAACATGTTATTCATTGAAATATTGTGTTAGACTATAAGCAAATGTAGAATTCCTATTAAATTTTCATTATTTTAACACAAAAATTTAGCGAAATTTCGGAGGAAATTTCATATTAAATCTTCTGAAACAAACTCCAGAGAATATGTTTTAATAATCTACATACAGATGATAACTTATTTACTTTAGTTATGAAGTTAAATATTTACCCTCACTTTTCGCTAAAAAGTCATCAACATGTAAATAATTAGGGATATTTTTTAATCATGCTCATAAATGGAAGTTAGAAATATTTTGTATAAATGAAGGGTTCACAACCAAAGTGAATGTAATCTAGTTATAAAAGTCTAGTATACTTTATAAGAAACTGGAGCCCTTTGTAGTTTTTATTAAATGTATTTCCTTAAGGGTCACTGGGGCACTTAAAATATGTTCCTGGTCACAATGTCCTCCAAGGTCTCAAATGATACCTCTGTGGGTGGCATGAGAAGCCTATGGGTCTTCTGCTTGGTCCCTGTTTCAAAATTAAGAAGACCTACTTGAGCATAAGTCGTACTTTCACCCTTGTGATGCTCGTTAAAAAAATGAAAGGCGTACACATTTGTCTTAGTACGAGTAGCTTCGTCTCAATCGTGCTTGGTTTAACCAAGTAACATAAGACAGATATATTTCCAATTACATTTTTTCTCCTGCTGTGACATCCTGATGTAGGGGTAGGAGAAGCCGTCAATGACACAGGCTGGACAACTGTTTACTCTGGATTAAATACTTTATTCGAGTGAATAATTTATGTACAGCTATGTACAGGTTTCAGTAGATTCTAAATCTTCTGAGATCTCGTGCTGAGATAACATAACACAATTACAATGCGTGGGTACAGTGAAGCTAATAATTCTTGAACATTGGAACAGTTCGTTAATTAGTGCCGGTCGAAACGCTGACACTATAACCTCCGGGCTGACGATCAGTACAATCGGCTTCCACACTAAGGTTCGAACGCTCAGTGCGTATCACGCTGGAGTTCGTTGAGGAAACTCAGGATGCAAGAAGATCCAAAATGAGAGTAAGGGTCACTCTCAGCGACCTATTTCTATGCACGAAGTAAAACAAAATTTATTAAGATAACGGGAATGAGATCCCAAAGTCGAAAGTCGACTTCTTAGCAAAGCAGAGACGCTGGCGGTCTCTAAAGCAAGCAAGCCCCGGACATCGGAGACCCGAGTGGACTCCTCTCGAGCTCCACAAAACAACTCCAAAGAAACTCTCAAGGGAAAAGCCCCCTTCTTGGCTCCGCCAATCTTCTTTTAGAGGGGTCCCGGTTCCTTTCACGTGATTCTTCCGGAACCTTCCAGACCCAGGTTGACGCAATCTTGCGGTCATTCCCGGCTGGATTACCTGATCCGTTTCCAGATGTAGCCGAAAGATCGTCTTTAAGTTAACTGACCAAAACAACTTAAATTCCTTTTGCGGTACTGGTAACGGGGGACAGATGTGCACTATAGCATCGCTCGATTAATAATTATTACCCGAGTCTTTTCACTCAAATAGCCCTCACAAAGGCTCAGACGCTCTAGCTCCATCGTATCGATATTTTTCAATTACGTCCATTTAAGCGTAAGTCGCGGGTTTGTCGACGGGACCTAGTACACAAATGACTATTGTTAGGATCACACTCTTCTACCTGCCACTAACCGTATTTGTCCGCTGCGAATGCGAAATGTCAACTTTCGTTCTTCTTTTGCTAGGTCATGTAACGGATCGTTACACTGCACACACACACACACACACACATATATATATATATATATATATATATATATATATATATATATATATATATATATATATATATATGTATATATATATATATATATATATATATATATATATATATATATATATATATATATATATATATATACAGGAATAAAAAGATTATGCTTGATAGAGAATAAAACTCAACAAATGAAATTATTAAAAAAAGTATTAATAAATAATTTTTATCTAGAAAGTTTAATTGATTTCATGTCTAATAGCTTCCGATATATATTAATACTTTATTCCACATGTTTAAATTCCATAGCTGCTTTCTCATTGTTAAAAAAGCTACCAATTCACAACTGGGAATTTTAAACTCCTGTTGATTACTAGTTGTTATTTTATGCCACTTGATCAAACCAAGCACGATTGAGCCACACGCTACTCGTATTAAGGCAAAGGGGTGAACCTTTCGTTTGAACGAGGACCGCAAGGGTGAAAGTACGACTTATGCTCAAGTGAGTCCTCATAATTTTCAAGCAGGGTCCAAGCAGAAGACCAATAGGTTTGGCCTTCCACCCCCAGAGGTATTGATTGAGAACTTAGAGGATATTGCCACTGTAATGATTTTTTCATATCCCATCATTACATATTTTCCTTGTGGGGTATATATATATTTTAACCTACATTTTTTACCTTTTTTCGCATATTGCCCCTTGCAGATGCAGCTCTAGCTGTTTTCTCACGATTTCAGCCTGTCTTTTCGTTGTATATTCCTATTTTGCATACTATCACTGGTTTTCTACTTGGTTTTTTTTTTCTAAGTGTGACTGCAGAAATTTTACTGTGCTATGTGCTTTATAAAATTTGTATTTTTCTCCAGTAAGAACAAATGCTATTTATTTTCTTTATATTTCTCTATATTTATTTATTCTTTATTTCTATATATTCATTTATGCTTTGTCTTGTCAAATCTATATTTTATTTAAATGATAGTTACATTAAGAAACGAAGCATTTTTATTTTCTGTCATTAAATAATTGGATGTCAATTGATAACGAATAATCAGTTTCTAACTTTATTTTGATGAAATTGCTTTCTATGCCTTCATTAATTACAATATAATGTTTGGACATTTTCATTCTTTTACTAATATTATTGATTATATGTATTTATTCTTATAATTTAAGAGTAAGTACCAAAGCTTACCTTTGAGATTCTTTCATGCAAGCCTTCAAGTACCTGAGTTCATTGAATATTTCTGGAGTTATTCTGTCTTCTTTTCGGGGAAGAAGTTCTTTTAGATGTTGATAAAGAATCTCTTGTTTTTCAGGATATTTCGCCAAGTTATTTAGAAGGAAAGCAACAGAGTGCGACGTCTTAATATGTAATGAAAAATTGGTTGTTAAAAGTAAATTCTCTCAATGAACGGTATAATATATGTCGATCACACAAGTACACACTTAACAAATCAAACAACTAATAAAATTGTACAAAATATTAATAATCGCATAAAATAGAGCTAAATATTAAGGACTAGTTTTATTTTAATTACAATATTTAGGTCTGTAATATATATGCTATTAATAAATTTTTGAAATAATGTTTTTATTATTTTACAGTGAAAGATAGCTCTAATCTTAAAAATTAAATTATAACTATTATATGATAAAATTATTAAAGGTACACAAATTATTGACTAAAGGGGTTTTAAATAGCATGGTAACACTGAACTAGCTTCAGTTATATATATATATATATATATATATATATATATATATATATATATATATATATATATATATATATATATATATATATATATTTATATATATATATATATATATATATATATATATATATATATATATATATATATATATATATATATATATATATATATATATATATATTTAAATGAAAAGAGAACAAGATCTGTGAACTAATTTTGTATAAATTCCCGGAGACGGCCTCTTATGGAATATACTGTCATAGAACTTCACGTAATTTTATAGTTCAATAATGCCAAACTAAATTTATAGCTGAAAGCCCTCATTACGGCCCTAAAAATTTCTCAGGGATTGTCAGATCAAAAGTTAAGGGCCAAACTTCGTGTTTCTTTGTTTCCCTCCTTTTAACCGCTAACCTAAATTGACCACTGGAGATACAGTTCACGCCCTTCATTATGGGGATGAGATAAACTGAGAGATCAACTAACATGGAAAATCTGAGAAAGAATCTTCGAAATGTCTAAGGGAACATCTCAAAATATTTCTCTGGGAAAATCTAAGGAAACAATCTAGGAAAGAAAATGACTGAAATATCTGTCTCCGATAGCTAGCATTCCCTTGTTGCTTAGAACTTCCCAAATTGGCCGCTAGGGCAATATAAAGTTTTAATTGGTTAGATTCCTTCCCCGAGCACGTGAATTGTAGCCCCGTGGTCAGTTTAGATTAGGGGTTAAAAGAGGGAAAATAAAATTTTTTTGGGTTGTAATGAGGCCTATAAATTTACTTCGGCATTACTGAACTATCAAATTACGGGAAGTTTTCTGACCGTCTTTGAGGTTTTATAGAAAATCTTTACATTAGTTTACAGATTTAGTTCTCTTTTCTCTTATTTATACACTGTGACGTCCTGGAGTAGGGGTTGGCAAGGCCGTCAATGATACATTCTGGACAACCGTTTACTCTGGATTAAATACTTTATTCGAAGGAATAATTATGTACAGCTATGTACAGGTTTCAGTAGATTTTAAATCTTCTCCTGAGATCTCGTGCTGAGACAGCGTTAACATAATTACAATGCGTGGGTACAGTGAAACTAGTACTTCTTAAACACTGGAACAGTTCGCTAATTAGTGCCGGTACGAAAGGCTGGCATTATAATCTCTGGGATGACGATCAGTACAGTCGGCTTTCACACTGAGGATCAAAAGCTCAGAGTGTGTATCACGCTGAAGTTCGTTACGGAAACTCAAAATGCGAGACGATCCAAAATGAGAATAAGGGTCACTCTCAGAGATCTACTTCTATGCACGAAGTAGAAAAAAAATATTAAGATAACGGGAAGGAGATCCCAAAGTCGAAGGTCTACTTCTTATCAAAAGCAGAGACGCTGGTGGTCTCTAAAGCAAAGTAAGCTCAGGCAATCGGAGATGAGTGGACTCCTCTCGAGCTCCACAAAAGAGCTCCCAAAGCAACTCTTAAGAAAAAGCCCTCTTTTTGACTCAGCCAATCTTCTTTTACAGGGGTCCCTTTTCCGTTCACGTGATTCTCCCGGAAATTTCCAGACCCAGGTTAACGCAATCTTGCTGTCAATTTCCGGCCTGAATCAGCTGATCCGTTTCCAAATGTGGCCTAAAGGTTGTCTTTAAGTCAATCGACCAAAACAACTTAAATTCCTTTGCGGCATTATTATTACTCGAGTACTTTGGCAGTAGCAGACATCATACAGGTGCAGACACACTGGCTCCGGCGTACCGACAGTTCTTAATGTACCGCCGTCTAAGCGACTGCTTCGGTATTGTGCATGAGACGTCTACTTACCGCTAACCATAATGGTCCACTGCGAAAGGTCACCTTACGTTCTTCTTTCGCTCGGGTCATGTAACGGATCGTTAAAACACACACACATATGTATATAGATGGATACATTGAAAATATTAAGCGGGATATATATAATATATATAATCTATCTATCTATCTATCTCTCCCCCCCTCTCTCTCTCTCTCTCTCTCTATATATATATATATATATATATATATATATATATATATGTAATTCATTTTTTATAACACTCCCTCACAAGGGGAAAGCTCAACAGCTACAAGTAATGAGAATGCAGTCGGGCTTCATATATAAGAGAACTCAGAAGTCTACTTTTAAAATTTTATTTCAGAGCGGCAACACCACACATCTATCCTTCTTTACAATATACTATCAAAAGCCCATAGAGTTCACTCTGCTCTGACACAAGTACACCCAAGAGCGCTGACAACAAAAATTTTCCCACAACCTAACAGTTTAATAAGCGAATTAAATGTAATATCAGCAAAAAGCGAAAACATGTTCCGCCAACACCTTTGAAACTGCTGCATAGACAAAAAGTTTACAGTTTTATGACAGAAAGGAATGTTAAGTGGAAAATACTCCGTTGATTAAACCATTTAGAGGCTGGGAAAGATATTTAAGTGAATTAAAATTGGAGAGAGGAGGCTTTTGAAGAAATATTAAAGTTAAATAAATTTGATATATATATATATATATATATATATATATATATATATATATATATATATATATATATATACGTATCCCCGTTTAAAACTTTTTTTGATAGATAAAAAGTGTCACTAAACTTAAACTCATTTCCGATTTGTATCAGTAACAATAACTTATTAATTTCGTATTATACTGCATGACAACGGGATTTTGTAACAAAATTGTGAATGGTGTTAAAAATTTTTGAAATTCAAATTTAATATTTTGGAATGGTTAACTTAAAGTTGGACGATAACCTGAAACAAACATAATGAAGTTTCTAAACTGTACCGTATCTATGCCCGCCATCATCATATCTCCCACCATTACCATCGCCGTGGAAACGTCAAGGCCTCCTTTCAATATCATCGACTGGAGTAAGGTCAAATCTTGGTCTCCATCAGAGGCGTTCTTTAGTTTTTCTAGGGATCGATTAATGTGCTTGAATGATATCCTGTAAGAGAACAACTTTAGTTCAGGATTTCAAGGAACATGGATTTCTATGTGTATTTGATATCGATGATAAAGTAAAAATAGTCAATTATTTTACAGAAATATGTTGGATATTTTAATATAATCTTTTTCCCCAATTCTTGGGTCTTCTCCTCTTTGATTACTATGGCAAAATGTTAATAATTAGTAAAAAATAGGGAAGATAGAAATTAATTTTTATTTACTGTTCTTATTGACTTCCATAAATAGTCACAATCCAGAGTTATAAATTTTCTCTAGCTTTTTGTGACCTTTCGAAGGTCGCCATACTAAAATCCCGAGAGATTCTATATCAAATTCCGGCTCCTTAAAACAAATCAACATTAATAGATGTAAGTAACATGAGAATACATTTTAGTCAGATATCTAGATCATTTTTTAGTATTATGGAAACTTTGTGATGCTTTTACAGTCTTTTTAAGTTCAATATCGAAATGATATTAATTTTTGTATATGTTGCAGATACGCAACAGGGTTATACAAAGAGCTAAATACAAAAGTGAATAATTAACTCTGATCTCAACATTTGATAAAGATTCTGTGAGCAAATTGTGTTAATTGTACAGGTGCAGGACAGAAACAAACCAATCTTTTTAAACTCAAAACTGAAATGATATTAATTTTTATGTATGTTGCAGGTACGCAACGGTTTTACAAAGTAGTTAATTATTCTGTTTATTAACAATTAAGAGGCAATGGAATTTTTTTGTATCTAATTACGTTTTTCATTTAATGAATTTTTTTATTGCGACACTCTGAAGTATCGAGAGCTTCCAAGAATCTTAATAGCTGTTAATTATTGTAATGAGGGGATTTAGATAATTAATATAATTGATATAATAATATATTAATATAATTGATATAATTATTATGATTGATTAATTAATATAATTGCTATAAATAAAACCAGAAGTGAATTGCTTGGGATATAAATCTGACCTCATCACATCTTTTGTAAAGGGGAAGGGACAATAAAAATTAATTCAACGGATTTTTCCGTCATGTGCGGGATTCTCGGGCGGGGTTCTGATCCCAGTCCCAGATTAGAATTGCGTCTACGTACATGACACTAAATAAGAATGTACCTTTGTGGAGTTATTTATGAGTCCCTAAGGGACAGTGCCCAATTTGAATTAGCAAGGTTTTCCCATGTTTGTTGTTTCGAGGCGGGGTAAAGGAGATCAATAGATTTATACAGCCTTCCTCATTGGACGAAAAGAAGTAAGAAAGGACAGAGATGAAAATAATATAAAATAAAGAAAAGTCAAGACAGTGGGGGAGTTCGGCAGTCGAGGAGAGAAGTTCGAGAGAAGTTCGACTGTCAGAGTTCGGAGGTCGACAGTTCGACGCCAAGTGTTCAGGACTCGAGGACAGAAAGTACGGGGACCAAAGGAGATTTGGGTCCAAGAAAGACTTCAACATCGTACACCGACCAGAAGTGTTCTAGCGCATCCACCTTACAGAATCATCCCAATTTATTTAGAAGGCCCCATACCAGCGGTGAGACTGGAGTCCACATTATCACCCCATCAATCGAAATAACGCAATGTATCTACAAGAGTTCTCGAGAGTACAGCCTTGGCACACCAAATAGATCCACAAAGGTACTCATTATTATATATATTTGAAATGGAGATTAGGTCCTCTCTCTTCGTTGTCTCTTTTTATCTAAATGTTAGGATATAATTAATGTTAGATCTTGAATAATGTGGCACCTAGTAAAAGGTTTGGAGGAGCAAACTTTATGAAGCTTAAATCTGAATGTTTGTATATATATATATATATATATATATATATATATATATATATATATATATATATATATATATATATATAGAATAATAATAAATTTGCTTAATTTTATTTTAAACTATAAACCTTGTATGTTTTTATTTAAAGAGTGTAATTTTTCATTTTAATAAATCTTAATTTAGCTTATTTGTTTATTTTTTATGTTAAGTCTGTAGTCTCTCTGAACCTGTGGTTGAATTTAAACGTAAATAATCTACACAACGCAACCCAAATAATATTTAGTCTGTGACTAACAAAATAAATAATCACTATAAATTTGATCATAGGTAAATACCTAAATTTTAATGAGAGCTACACAACAATTATTAATATTAATAATTATTCTTAATAACTTTAATTTTTAATATTATTAATTAATATTAATAACTATTAATTATTAAGAAATTATTAAAAATAGACGAAACAGCCTTTTTAAACTCGCTTTAAAAATGACATTAATTCTTGTGCATGCTGCACATATGCAACATAATTATACAAAGGGTTAATTGTCCCGCATATCAATAATAGTAAGAACTAATAGAATCATTAGCTTTTTATTTAGTCATGTTTCTTATTTTATGAATTATTTTAATGTTATACTCACTCTGTAAAGGTATCAAGACATTCCGACAATTTCTTAAATGTGGGGGATGGCAAGTACTTCCAAAAGGGAAAATTTCCAGAAAAAGCTTCGAGATTATTTATGTAGTCCATTGCCGTCTGAGTACTTTTTATCATCTTCATACCATCCGAATCAGGGTGCAAATTAGTTTCGAGGCAACCCAAACGTGCGTCAAGGCCAACTAAAGACACAGCTATCAATAAAAATATTTTTCTTTAGAAACGGTTATTGTACTCATATATATCTTACTCTGAATTTAAAAAAACAACATTTTCACCCATTTATATTAAGTTTTTAAGACAGAGAATATTTTAGTATTTGATGGAAAATTCTAGATTTTGTTTTCTTTTTAGCGCATACCTAATTTGCGAAGATAATAGATTTATAATATTAATATACACCTGTGGATTTAAATACACACTTTAACAAGTTCTTGTGGATTAATACGTTGACTTCCAACTACGAGATAACTCGTAGATTGCGTTCTTTTCTAGGACGCTAACTACGCGTTATCTCGTACTGTGTTTACTTGCTATTTATGTGCAGCTACGATTGAACTCGCAGTATATGAGTGATATCGATATCGATATCGATAGATGGCTTCTTGGAAAAGAAAAAAATCAATGCTCTGTGAAAATAAATAATTCAAGACTTTGTTGAATTTCTATCCACAAATTAGAGCTTTTATTAATATAATGAATGGGATTGAATCAAATTGTCATTTTAGGCCAGATTTCTGAAAATTGCCGTGGCATTCAATGCGTTAATAACCTTCAATGTCATTTGCAAATAGAATAAAATATTTTGTGATAAATTTTCACAGTGAGCTTAAATCTATATTGCTTTTAATTGGAACATCAGCTTGCTCTCAAGTTCTATTAATTCTTTTTTATCTTTCTTTTTCTTAACATAATTTATTTTATCATTACACACAGTTTAACTTATTAATTTCCATAATGTTTTGAAATAGTGTGAAGAAAGAAAGGGTAAAGTAAACTGCTATATTTTTTATTAGATGAACTGAATAATGAAATAATTGCTTGAAAAAATGTAAAGGAAAACCAAGCATAATTAAGAAACAATAGTAAGCAAAAATGAACTTTTACTTAATTTTGAGCACTAATTAAATTATATTTCCTGTTATGTCTTCACCTTATTTTGGTACAAATACTTTATCTTGCCTAAATATCTGTACCGTTTTCGTTTTCAAAACCAGTTTCAGTAAATGAGTAGATTTAAGCGTTGAATTTGTAAGCTAACTTTATAGCCAACTGTTCCCAATTCTGTATCATAGCATCATTTATAATAGTTTCATTTATATATAAACAAAGTAATTTCTTCAAAGTAGATTTTAATCTTTTGGAAAGGGTAGTAAAGATACACTGTTAAGACGTGAAGGTCTCAAAAGTACGGGCTTGCTTGCAATATGCACCACGGACCTACTGTTGATTATTTAGCTGCTATTAATCAATTTTGCTATCAATCCTGTTAACGTACGGTTAATTTTCTCCCACTTTGGAATATACTTTATTTCTTCCTTCCTGCTTATTGTTGCAATATGAAAGAAAATATTCACAAGAAGAAAAATCTGAATCTAATACACCAGTCTTTATCTATGGTAATTTAGAGAAACATTCCACCAAAAAAAGTTAATATTACTATCCAAGTACACAGATTCTAGATTAATCCTAAATTATTGGTTGCACCAACGAGGACCATCTACCATAAAACAAAGGTTTAAGATGTTTTGGGTGTCCCCGGGTGTACAATCTACAGCAGCTCATAATATACAATGCATTATAGTAAATACAGTAAAAATATCTCAAACTAACACATACAAATACCAAACAGACAAAATAACACTAGAAATAAATCCTAAATTTTTGTATCAGTCTTTTATACACTGTCTACCAATAAGTATTTGGACACCTATGCACATGATGATATCTGCGGTCCTGAGGTACGTCCGCCGGTATACATCGTGTAGGAAACGGCACCGGCATTAGTCGCATGCAAGATGCCGCGTAGTTCGGAGTTCTCTGATTTCCATAAAGGTATAATTATCGGGTATTCCAAATGTGGCCGATCCTTAAGGGACATATCTGAAGTACCCAAAATCGACAGTGGCCTGTGTGATTAAGAAGTGGAAGGTGAGCTGTGATTGTCGGAATGTTCCCCTAGTCGGTTGACCAACGAAACTGGAAGATAGAGACCTACGAGTGCTGCCCAGAGAAATTCAGAAGAACCGCACCCAAGCGATGGCCCTCATCCGCGAGGATAATAGTGGAAGTCAATACCACTAGCTGTAATACAAAGACTTGTGGAAAGTATGCCTCAGAGGGTTCATGCTGTAATTGCCTCTTCTGGAGGCTCTACCAATTGATTTTGTATAACGTTTTTCTTTTCTATCACAGGTGTCCAAATACGTATTGGTAGACAGCGTTCTCCAACTATTCTACGCAATATTCTGTTAACCATTTAAAATTAATGGATAACTAGAAGCCTTTGTTATCCATTATTTTTGTATGTGAAATTATTTCCTAGAGTTGCTTCCATCCTTCCGAGTAATCAATAATCGTGTTTCTAATTATTTTGTCAAAAATATTGAAACTAAAATACTTGTATACAGAGATAAAATTTGTATTAAATTATATGGAAGAAATGTGCTTATAACGTCTGATGAATAATTATTTCATGGCTTAAGTATAAAAAATATATAATACAATGTAGCTTAAATGTAAAATTACTTCTTAAAGATTCATCTCATTTAGTATTATGTATAATGGAAAGTCAACAAAATGACAGTGTTTAATCAGCGTGTCAGATTTAACTTCCCATTAAAAAAATCTGTCAATAAAATACATAAAGCAGTTACATTCTAAAGGCTTTTATGAGGTTTTCATAGACAATGGCCTTAAAGAGCACTTACATTCTAAAGACCACTTGTTAAGTTCTACAAGAAAATTGGGAACCTCTTTATTTTCATCTCTCTCCCTTTGTACCTTGTCAACTAAATCTCTCGCTACATCTTGCATTGGATTCAGGAAAGATATCACGGCCTTGGGTTTCATCATATACTTTTGAGTCTTTTTTCTCATATCGAGCCATTCTTTGCCATTTCTGATGAATAAAACACATGAACTGTTATTTAAAAGCTATGAACTTAAAAAAATTACCTATTTAATACTATCCCCAGATATTATAGTTAAAAGGATTTTCATATACATAGACAGAAGATCATAAAAGACGATATTTATTTGAAATTAATAAATAAATAAATAAATGGAGAAAATTGCTTCAAAATGTACATTTAACCCTTCTGAGTCATAATGGCTTTCTCAGAAATGTGCAGAGTTTACCTTCATGATTTTTGGTACAAAATTTCTTCTAGATTGTATCAATTAAAAGTCTTATTCCAGTATTTATCCAATGTTAACTGCTGCTGACCAGAAACTCCTCTTAATTTTAAACATAAGTATATTTCATTGGAAATTTTAAATTTAGAGCCTTAAATATTATTTGAAAATATCATACTAATAATTTTCATAAAAAGAAAGGACAATTATTTTGTTTACAACTCATTTGAATTCACAATATAAAGAAAAGAATGTGGAGTACTAGAATCTAGAAGATAAATAAAATCAGACAAATTTTTCTAAAGGTACATTTGTTGAATTTTACTTTTTCCTAGCTCATTTTACAAACTGTAGAATAAACAATTAGATACTATACAGATCAAAGTAAAGTATCTGGACAAAAACAATAGTATAAATAAATATAAATGCCTCGTACTCATTCTAAATTTCCAGATACAGACTTATCTACGGCCGTGAGAAAAACCTTCATAACGTGGAAATAGCAAACGTTCCTTTTGTGAACATTTGAACTGAGCACATCTTTACCTAGTGAAAGGACGTTGTCTCGCACAGAATAGGATGCTGAATAGAGGATTGTTAACACCGAGGACTATCTCAATCATTCTGTCTGAGAAATTCATTAGGATGCTGGCGAAGTGTTTCTAGTGTTCGTTTCGATAGCATCCCGAAGAAAGAGTCTCACACGACAGAAATCCTCTACATTGTAAGGGAAGCAGCAATACTTTCCTATCTTGTTCTCCAAAGGTTTGTCCAGAGACATCCATTAATGATCTGCGAGATTGCTCCCGATTGGTGCAAACTTCCCTTGGAACCGGGCTTGCACCTGTCTACAAGCAAAAATTTGCTGTCAGACGACGATATAAAAAGACCTGAGTTCATGGCCCAGAGAGAACTTTTGACCATCGACTCTCCTGTGAACTAACTCATCGGCCGAGAACGTTGAGGCAGGCGACTAAGAGTGTCCCCCCCCTTTTTTTTCTCTCCAAACGATTAGGAAGCTGATTCCTGTAACGATCATCATTTTCATTTGTAGATATTCATCGTTTCATCTGTATTTACCGTGCCTTCAACATTGTGTTTCTAAATAAAGATTTTTAGTCTGTACATAGGCCTCCGCTATCCTTTTTCGGGCTCAATTAGAGCCCCAGAACGCTACAATACTCTTAGTTTTTACTAAAAGACTATACCTAATCATTTATTTCGAATATAAGAACTTTATGCTTTCCTTTGTTTACACACAAGAAATTGGAAAAACTTTTAATCAAGTACAAAACTAAACATAATTAAAAGAAAATTAATGTAATTATGAATTGTATTGACTTTAAAAAAAATCAATACAATTGGTATGTAATTAGTCCTGCAATATTATAGTCTCAACAGAAAATTAGAAGGTTATCTTTATATAAAGATTATAATGTTGTACAAAATTTATCCCTTTAAAGCCTCACTTTTTCTCTAGATTTGTATGACAGCCCTGCTATTGACAACATACAATAATAGCACTAAGTTTATAAGATTTGAAAGAGTACTTACGCTAGAGTGAGACCTAAAGTAGTGTACCACTCTTTTCTAGATTCTCGGTACGTTTTTAATGTCTCCATTTCCATTCTTGTGGGATAAGGTCCTTCATGAAGAAACATTGTTCGTACATCATCAGCATTGAAAGTAACCACAAAATTGTAGAATCCAAATTTATCCCTATATATGTCACCCATTTTTTTCCTTTTTTCCAACAGCACTTTGGCGAACTGTTTACGGTCATATTTACCTGTTATAATAGAAAAAAAATCATATTTTCATGTATTAATTATTGGATTGTCTGGTGATATTTTGAAGATAATATGTTAAGGGAGATGTTACAAAAGACTTTTTAGAAAATCAAATGAACTTTTGCAAATGTTAACAGTTTTTATTCTACTAATCTAGGAATGTATTTTCATTCATGTCCTTTCTGAATTAAACCATCCCAAACAACCCCCCTCCCTTCCTGGGGAATATAAAAATCTTCTAAAGAATTTTTAAACAAGCCCATCTAACGTGCCAAGGGCTAAAGAAGCGGTCTAATTAGCCGTTTAGTAGTAAATTTTGACTTTAGCTCTTCAAACCGAATCAAATCAAAACTGAAGGAAATACGTTGAGAATTTATACGAAAACCCTCTTTATAGTAAAAAAGAAAACTGATACCTATAATGGGTAAGAAAGTCCACCCGGTTCCAATCAAAGGAAGTTCAGTCTCAGATGGAATATCTTTGAAAGGCTTCGCAGCTCTCAAAGTAGCGTCGTCATAGGAAATATCTCTTTCTTGAGCAACTATTGCTGTCCATCTCAGACTTTGCTGGTAGTTTGCTGTAGGCCTTAGCAGAGCCCCAAGCAAATTTTGAGTGGCTACAAAATGTTTCAGCATCCTTGATTTCTATGCTGTAATGCAAACATGTGATTTATATAGCATAATCCTTAACTAAACACCTAACTTTTTATTTTAGCAAGAACAAAAATCTATTTTATGTACAGAAATATTGCCCATAAAGACACTTTGCCAACGATCTCAGTAGCCGAATGGTCAAAGCTCGAGATCCAAACCCAAAGTTTGTGGGTTCGATGCTCGCCATGGCGGTTGATCCAAAGTATATATATTTAATTTAAAAATGTTATTTATTGTTGCCTTATGTTCTCGAACATTCTAGATCTTTCTTTATTATGTAAATTAATTATTTCTCGAATATTCTGTTCGGGTATAAAAGCTGATACCCACTAGGCAACTTCCCGATCTAGTAAAGTTGCGAGTTGCTACTTTGCTTCAATAAATTCGTCTGTTAGGCTAAATGGTGTGTTCATTCGAATCTTCGTGACAATATTATTTCTGTGAATTTGAAAATCTTAACTAAGAACTCGAACAAAATATTTCAAGTTTTGTTCAATGAATCAGTAATTTTTTTTAGTTTAATCTTCCACTAGAATTAATTTCAGTGTTTGTGGTAATTAAGAAATACAAACCTGCATACACATATGTTAGTATATTTATGACAGAGGGTTCGAATCCCACTATGGCATGGATGTTCGTAGCCGTTCGGAATCGGCTTTAAGCAGTAGGTCCCGGTCTCATTAGCCCTCGTGTTGCAAAAAGTAGACCGTAGCACTCCAAAACCAAACCAAACCAAATATTTATGACAGAAGCTCCAGAAAGGCAAAATACAAGTACATCAGTTGAAACACAATTTACAGAGATTGTCCTTTCTTAAAATTAATAGTGAATTTTATATATCTTATTGCATCCCAACAGAAAAGAAAACTATTTGAGATATCACAACATGTTTGCGTAAATTTAATAACACAGTACAACATGACAGGCACGTCTAAGCGGAAAAACTTGGGCAGTCTTCTTAAAAGTTGTGCATTTTATTGATGAACCACAAACATTCATGGAAGCGATTAAAGAAGGAGGGAAACAACTCATCACATCGTGGATCAGAAACATTCTACGTGTTTGTGGAAACTTGAAGGAAGATTAACATACAGAAGGGCTCTCTCGATTATAAAATATATCTTTAAAAATAGTTTGATAATTTAGTTATGATAGTTTCAGAAGTTTTACTTCGGTTATTTCTCTTTATATAATAGTACAGATAAAGATTTTACAAACTGCAATCTCTTTAATTAGCCTTCATTTTATCAACATGTGTTTAAAAAAAATGAGAAGCACGAAAGCAATTGTTACCATCATGTTTCAGAGTATTTTTATTGATTATTAATGAATATTTTAGAATTTTTAGATCAAATATACGGCTTGGCATTCAAGGCTACAAAATTTTGTTGCGATAGACCCAAAAATCTTTCCGGTTACCTTTCAGACGCACATAAAACATCCTTCCTTTGAATATAATAACATATATAAATACATACATACATACATATATACATATATATATATATATATATATATATATATATATATATATATATATATATATATATATATATATATATATATATATGTGTGTGTGTGTATGTGTGTGTATGTATGCATATATATATGTATATATATATTATATGAAAAGTATTATACTTAAAATATCTCTCTAAAATTCTCCTTTACCCATTCTCATTGTTTCCTATCTATTTATTCCTATCTAAATCCTCAAAGTCGATGTTGCTCACGAACTTTGAGGTAAATATTTGGTTGACTCCATGTTAATTCTGTCTTTTGTTAAGCATATTCAAGCGCCAAATTCATGTCATGTTTGGCAAAGAGGAATAAATGAATTTATAAATAAACTGTGATAATCAGTCAAGGAAAAACCTTATAATATATATGTGTATGTATTGCATGTATGTGTGTGTGTGTGTAACCAATAAAATTATCTTTCACCAATCACACATGAAGTTATTTCCGTTATATCTTAGTTGCTAAAGCTGTCTTGGGAAAGCAACTTTTATCCAGTCAATTCTTGGAAGGCAACTGGATCAGGCAGATGCTTGACAAAAAATTCTTCTCTTTTATTCAAGTTTGGAGAACTGATAGTTACGTCTTACACAGGTAAGAGACATACATGCATCTGATGATTTGTGAAAATGCAGTTCTGAGTAGTCAGATATAACATGTATAACTTCAGAATAAGAAAGAATTAAATCGACGTTTATTGTGTGGTTTGTAAAAAATTTGTCTCGAAATAATTGCATACAAAGTCATAAAGATAGCAATGGCCTCTGGCTATTTCTGGGAGAATCGATGCTGGGTTGGAAAAGGAAACGTAAGAGTTATATGCTTAGCAGTTAATAATTAAGACTTCAGTTTTGAGCTGTTTGGAGTGAATGCAATCTTAATGATTCATGTCTTGATTTTAATTTCAGTGCATTGGAAAGTTAATTTAAAAAAATTAAGTACGTGAATTGGGAGAATTTTGAGGATCTTTATGGACAAAAATTCTGAATATACAGTAGAACCTCTGTATAACGACTCCTTGTTGGACCAACATCATATGGTCGTTGTAAAGAACTGAAAAAATAATATAATAAATTGAGCAAAGAAACATATCTGGAGTACATAGCTGGAGAACACTTCTATTTATTTGTATTTCCATTACTGAATTTTTGTAAAAAAGATTTTGAAGGAAATCTTCAGAATTAAATTGTTCTTCAAAATATTGACGCAAGGCATTGATTACATTGAAGGCTTCTTTTTCATTCACTGTTTCAAAAGCTTGGACGATTTCTTCTCCGTCGTCGGAATCGCAGATTTCTCCATTTCCGGTAATACGGGCAATAAAATCGCAATTTCTTCTCACCACTGTAAAGTTTCATCTACAGCAACAAACTTATCAAAAGATAATTGAAGATTTAGTTCTACCCTTTTAGTCACGCCTCCTCCCCTCATTTAAGCAAACACAAAGAGAGGAGTACAAGTTTCTTGAATTTGCACCAGAGTACAATAATTTTGAAATAACCCGACTTGCTCATGAGTTCTGCGAACTAAAATTGGCGGTCGTTCTAACGAAAAATAATACGCTTGGGGTCGTTGTAATGATTCAAAATTAAGAGTGTCATGAAAATATTATATTCAGTACTGGGTTATTCCATCTTCTTTCTTAATTAAAGTTTCATTGTGTAATTGCATACTATTAAATAATTTCAACATAATTTTTAAAAATTTCATTTACCAAATATTATAATTTTTTTTCATTTCTTGCAAAGTTGTAGGTTTTGAGTTTATTTATTTATTTATTTATTTTGCAGTTGTTAAAAAACATGAAGTTTTGCACACTCGCAGCACTCATAGAACCAATTAGTTAATGAGGAGGGCAAAGTTTAAGTTAGTTCTCACATTAAATCTGTAACCTCGCGTCCCCTAATTAGAAGTTTAATTAGATTGTACCTATAAAGATTTATTTAACAGCATTGTTCTGCTACATGTATTGATGCGCTCAAAACATTATATTTCTCTCTGCATTTACATGCACATTTTGTACTTCTAAATAAGCAGTTATTTTGATCACAGGATAGAAAGTTTTTCTTAAATTTAAGATTAGTTTATCAGTACTGTGCTGTTCAAAATTGGGACTTTTTAAGATGGTCGTTCTAAAGAAGGGGTCATTGCATCGCGGGGTCGTTAAAAAGAGGTTCTACTGTATTACATATATGCAAATACAATACAATAAAAATTTGTAGGATTATTGACTAAATTGTATTCTCTAATTCAGATTCCCGTTCTTAATACAAATCGAGCTTTGATTTAGAGAACGAAAGAACTTCAAACTGCCGATGGATGAAATCAGTAACTTTTTTACTTTCTTTAGCATTTTCTTTCAAACGGTCTCACGAGAAACTTATGAATCATCGTAATGTCTGATCCTCTTAGTCTAGTGGTTGGCTAACTTATTATCCAAAGAAACAAATATGAACATTACAACAATTTAAAAAAAAATGGGAGCCAAATCTGCTTGTTTAGTAAAATTATTATTATTATAATTACTATTATAATTATTTATAATAAAAATATTCCAAATATATATTTGTTTCTAAAGCCACCAGTACAAAATTATTATCATTATTAAATTGATGAAAATAAAAATTTAAAAAAAATCTTTTTTAAAAAATACAATTTTATTAATATATGCAACTGCACTAAAAAGAAAAAAATTTCTATCATCAACATAACAAAACTTTTAATATGACTAAAAATAGAAGAAAACTTCCAACATTTGGGCAAATAGAAGTTATCGAAAAATCCATTACAAATTTTGTACCGGAACCACAAACATATTGTGAAGACTCCCCTTTGTCCGAGCACGCTCCAAAACAGCCGATCTTAGTACATCTGTATCTGGACAATAGCGTGGCGTCACAGAGTCGGGGATTTTGACAATCGGACTGAATATGCCCCTGATAGATCGCTTTAATGAATGCTCGGAATTTCCATGAAGGGACAACCAGCGAATGAGAATTCAGCTAAAAACATAACTGTAACTTTACCTGGAGTTCTCATGTAACTGGGATCTTAACTGAGAAAAAAAACAATTGGCGGAACCGTAACTGACCCCCCAGTATAAAAAGCCTACAATTTTGCGACTCAGGGCTTTTCGTCATTTTTGAAGGAGGTGCACTTATAGAACCAATTAGTTAATGAGGAGGGCAAGGTTTAAGTTCGTTCTCACTTTAAAGTTGTAACCTCGCGTTCCCTAATTAGGAGTTTAATTAGACTGTACCTATCAAGATTTATTTAACAGCATTCTGCTGCTACGTGTATTGATGCGCTTAAAACATTATATTTATCTATATTTACATGCACATTTTGTACTTCTAAATAAGCAATTATTCTGATCACAGGATAAAAAGTTTTTCTTAACTCTTCCGTGGGCCGTGGGAAGATTACTTCCCACTTACACCATCTTACAAAATACACCTGTGGGGAGTGCAAATCTCATTATAATATATTGGTCTTGTTATTGAAACAACGGGAAGACTGATTCCTCCTTCGGTTTTGCGCTGTCATCAATTGTTCGATCGATTGAATAAAATTAGCAGCTCTGTTTTGAAAGTTTAGAAACGTGGAGTGAGAAATAAATGGCCCACGAAAGGGTTAAATTTAAGATTTATTTATCAATACTGTGCTATTAAACAATTTTATATGTAGATTAAACATTATGTGTAAGTATACAAATACTGCGTTTATATACATTTTAAATCATTTTGTTCTCCTATGAAAGCAATTATTTTACTCTCGAAAGTACTTTTTCTTAAAATTAACGCTGTTTTAAAATTTTAAGATTCATTTAATTGTACTATGCTCCAATAAACTTTTTATGTGGTCCTCATATATATTATATACTAGACGATCCGACAGACGTTGTCCTATTTTAACGCTGTATAAATTATAAATTGGACCGTTTTGATGGAAAAGTAAGGAAAAAAGATTATTTAAAAATACTTGACGCCCACATGTCATGAGAAAGGTAATTAGATTAAATTAAATTTCCCACATCGCCTGTACGGGGATTCGATCCTGGAACTTCTTGTACTGAAGCCCTTTGCTCTAACCACTTTTTTAAATTTTAGAATTATATGATAGTGTTGTAGTGTTAAACAATTTTATGTATACAAAACGTTATATTTAACTATACAACTCTATGTATAAAAACAAATTTATGCTCATTTTGTGATCCTGTATAAACAATTATTTTGCTCGCAAGCGTTTTTTCATAAACTTTAAGATTTATTTAACAATATGATGCTGCTATAAAGTTTTAGTGTGGAAATTTTGCATATAAAACATCTCCACGAATATATGTACATTTTATACTCCTAAATAAGGATTTTTTTATATCTCTCTAAAAATGTTTTTCCTTAAATTTAAGCATTATTTAACAGTATTGTGCTATTAAAAACTTTTATGTATATAAAACATTTTATTTAACTATACAAATACATGTGTACATATACATTCATGTCCGTTTTGTGCTCTTTCGCGAGCAATTACTTTGTTCGTCATATATTTTCCTTGAACATTAAAATTTATTTAAATGTGTAACATTGCTATAATATACGTTTCAAAACAAAACAATAATAATAATAATTTTAATATGAATATATGTATTAAACTTACTATTTTGCTTTACAAGTGATTCCAATCATAATATAGATATCTAAATAAAAAGCTTTAAAAAATATGTAAAGATAGAGACTTACCCAGACGTGTAACCCAACTATCGACATATGAAGTGAAGATAATGTCAAAAGAAATCCGTATGTTTTTTCGTTTTTAATTTTTTGCTGCTGTTTTTATATTTTGTGTTCCAATCTGAGTTTTATCGCATTCTGTCAGAGATTAAATTATGTATCTCGTGGCAGAAAATCACTCATCAAAGCTTTTTAAGGGATATCTAAAGGAAGAAAATATTTGGCGGCTACGTAGAAGTGCGTAGAAGAGTCTACTGCTTCATTTGAAGTTGCAATCGAAACCTTCTGTAGCTCCATGACGTAAATAAGTGCGGATATTTTGATTAACTGCGTATTGAAATACCCAATTCACAGTTCCTTTTCTGGGATTCAGGCTATCATTTTCTTTGCGATTAGTTTATGTATTTCCATTGTGGATGAAATTCATTTTCAGCAACATCAAGAAAGTTTTTAAATGATAATAGATCTTCCACATAACATATTTTAATTGATGTAAAATTTAAAAATATTTCATAGTAAGGTATTTTTTTAATTGAATCTCTATTTGATTTTGCTAATACTGTAATAGTTCAACTATTAGAAAGAGTTACAATGCATATAATACAAAATCACTTTAAGGAAAATCCCATAAGTAGTGGGGTGATATGTGGGGTTATTAAAAAAGTGTTTAATTAAATACTGATATCGTTGACATTTTAAAAGGTATTTAACTATATGTTTCATATAATTTTAATATACTAGGCTAACGAATTATTCAAATGTAACACATTTAACATTTTTTTATCATATAATTCGTGTAGGTGCAATAAAAATTATTCAGAAAACATACTTATATTATAAAATCTTTAATACTTTATTATGCTGATTGAATGGTTTTGCCTTTGCTGTATTTTGTCTAGTCTCCTGAAAACAGTATGTTAATAATAAAAAAATTGCGAAAAATGCTTGATTTTTTAGAGAAACTTTTACACTTTTATGAATATACATGCGTAGAAATATGCGTAGATTGCAAATAGTTACTTTAGCAACTTCATCATAAGTTAGATCAATAACATATTTTGAAGCATTATATTTTACGGGCTGATTCCAAAAAACCGTATTCCTCTAAAGCCTTGTTTCTAGTACAGTATTTTCCTTCCGGACAAAACATTCGCTTAAATATATGACATCTAATATGCTCAATAAAACTCTGATATTTTAGGATAATTTGTAAAGAAATTGTCTAGAAATTACCTAAACCCAAATGTTTCTAGTTTTTTCTCTACATATATATATATATATATATATATATATATATATATATATATATGTATATACATACATATATATATATTATACATAAATATATATATGTGTGTGTGTAAGGAAAATTGTCAGGGGTTTTCATGTATTTTTGTGTTTAATTATGTATCAAATCATCAGTTACTTATTTTGTTACTTAAAATTTTATGTTAACGAAAAGGTTTTCACTTCGTTCATCACTTTCTTTTTGACCGGGGAGGACATTGTAAGGAAAACTGTCAGGGGTTTTCAAAGTTAAATAAAGGGCTAAAAATTACCTCGTCATTTTGCATTCCCCTTTTTAACCCCTAACCTAAATTGACCACTGGGGCTACAGTTTACTCCCTCAGAGAAGGGGTTTGTCCAATTATAATCCTACATGGCCCTAGCGGACAATTTAGGAAATTTCCAAATAAAAAGGAGATACACGCTGTAGGAGACAGATTTTTTGAGAGATATTTTCTCACACATGTTGACCCAAGTGTTAAGGTTGTTGTTCATAGAACTTCATGCTAGCAGACCCTTCAGTTTGTCCTGTTCCTATGATGAAGTGGGAACCCATCCTCCAACGTTATCTCAACAAAGGTGTTCAGCTAAAACGGTATCATTTTTATGACCATGACTGCAACCACCCATAGAGAAGATACATATATATATATATATATATATATATATATATATATATATATATATATTTATATATATATATATATATATATATATATATATACATACATACCTTAAAATGTTGAAAACCAGAAAATTTACTATTTGATATTTAGCTGATCCCTAATATAAATTTTGAAGGTATGAATTAATACGAGCATTGACTATGATATGGATATATATATATATATATATATATATATATATATATATATATATATATATATATAAATGTAATTGCATTTATTGCATTTATTTGACGATAACCCACAGAGAATGATACAAATTATGTTTATTAAAATGTAATGTAATATTTTTTGCTCTTGGTTTAACATTTTTTTTTATTATTCCTTATCAAAGGGGTTAAATTTTAAACAGTTGTATATAGTATAGAAACTCTATTAAATACGATTTATTATATTTAAATGCAGAGGAATGCTTATGTAATATTTAATTTAAGATTCCAAATGAAGTAAAAGTAATACCAAAGGTGAGATGTGGTCAAATTTAATATCTAGTCAATTGTAAATAATTCACAGTGTTAATTTAATTAGCGATAGATGTTTTTCAAATCAAAATAGTATTTTTTGACAAATCAATTCGCAATACAATGGTTTTATTTTACATATAATAATACTGATTAAGACTACAGTAGACGTTTAGCAAGGCGAAATTCTCCGAAAAATTCGATAATTCTATTTCAATGAATGGTACGATGTAACTAACAATAAGAATGAAAGAGTTTGTTTTAATATCCCTCACCTTTTAATTTACACAATTATTACGAGAGACAATTCCGTTATTACTAATAACTACTTTAAACAGTTTTGTGACAAAAAAATTCAAGTTTCGTTAGTACTTGAAACACTCTAAGTGAATCTCTAACTATCACATATTCAAAATTTATGGACAATTTACCTTGTAAAGAATAAAATAAAAACTATTTAAAATTAATGCATTTTGAACAGTAAAAGTCTATCTCTCTGAAATAAAAAGAATCGTTATACATATTTTTCACGAGAAAATGTGATTGATTATAACATTTTTCTAGCAATATTTCCAACGCATGAATAGGATAACAAAAATAAATTTATCATTATGTGTAAAAGTCATCCCATGCAGAAAAATAATGGATTGTTAGGTTCAAATGGGATAAACATGGAACATTTCAGTACAGCTCCTTTTAAAGCAATAATTAATAATTAAAAACTAAATTAATATTAACTAAAATAATAAGGTTTTTTTAAGGTAAAAGTTTTAGTTAATATAAATTAAATTAATATTTATTTAATTAATGTTTAAATAAATATTTAAATTATAATTAAATTAATTATTATTTATTAATTTAATAAATAATAATTAATAATTAAAACTTCTAAAACTGCTACATTCCTATGAAATTGCATACATTTTCACATATATTGCTAAAAACACATTAAAACTTCAAGCAGATGTATAAAACAAAATAAATTAACTTTTTAAAAGTTCACTGCGTCTTCAAACAAAACTTTTTTATTTTATTTTATTTTTTTATTGAGGGGGGGGGCTTAAAATTTTAACTAAATGAATTCAGCGAATTCAAATAATAACTGATTTTTATTTTGCGAAACATTATAATTAAGGTACATACTACGGTTTCTTAACCGCTAGTCTAGAGAATCGATGGAGTTACTTAAGTATATATTTTTAAAACAAGCATCTATTCAAAATGTCGTCTTTACCCGAATCGTTTTATTCTAAGGAAAGAAAAACGAGGCACAGTTTTCTTCAATAAAGTTGCTTTAGTATGAATAAAGCTTTATTAAAAAATTTGTTTTTAATAACACTAAAAAATACATGAAAGTTAACGAATCAGTATGTCGTTATATATTATTTTACCTTTTTCCCAATTAGGGATAAGAAATTAACGTTCTTGCTATTTGTTTTGATTTTCAGTTTAGGTCAAATCAATTGGATTTGACCTTCACGTAGAAACGTTTTTCAGTCAGAATAATTTAGTATTCCAAATACTATGTGATTATTATTAATAGACATGTAAGGAAAACTGAAACACGTGTAATCTCGTAAGACCTTGAATGTCTTAAAAAGAAAATAGTGTTAATGATTAGACAGAATAAAATGAGATAGAGTTGAATGAAAACAAACTGTAAACAAATACAAAAACTGTTTTCCATCGTGAATGTGCTGTATTCTTTTGTTCCTAAAATAATTTGGTTATTACGTAATTTGTAAGTTTTTTCTTTTGAAATTTAAAGCTTGCAAGGAAGGCTGAGCTGATGGTTAGAACTTCACTATTTATTAACTATAAAACTAACATATTCGAGGCGTGTTTAAAGTAATATTAGTATTTAAGTAAATGCTATTTTAAAATTCGGCAGTTGCAGCTTTGTGTATGCTATTCCACAAATACACGTTAAGTACCTGCATCAGTTGGCTAGGAGCAAACACTATTCCGGAAGAATTTGGTCCTTTTTAAGTCTGTTTGTTACTGTTTAAAATGGCCGGTCTATTGAAAATCTCACTGACTGTTAAATAGGTTATTCTCTTTGTTTTTTAACGCAAAAATTTACGAAGGAGGCTAAAATTCCTCGATAACCAGTGAAATGTAAGCATAAATTAAAAGAAGGAATACTAAAAAATAGTATTATATCATTTAAGTATGGCAGCATGAATGTGCATGATGAACATCAAAGCAAACAATTTTGGGTCGTTACTGAAGATTTAATGCAGAGAGGTGACAAAAACGCTTGCGAGAACAGGTGCTGTACGATTTCATCTTTACTAAATTAGTTGCAATAAGTTTCAAGATCTATCCTTTATAGAATTGTGGCACAACACTTATACAGTTGTAAGTTTGTCTCCCATTGCAAACCTAAAATGTTTACGGGGGCACAAAACCAAATATTTAACCAATACATATTTTGCAGACAGATTTCTACGAGATTGTAAATCAACAGCTGTTTCCACAATACAAGAAATGCTTCGATTTTGGTGTATATTATGCTAAAACGTAAAATAAAGTACAAACTTTCATATAAAAATAAAATTGATTAAAAAATCCTTTGTATGTTTTTAGTTTCAAAATGAAACTTGGTAAAAAAAGTACGCCTAGTACAATCAGGAAAATTAAACAGTTTTCATGTGTATTAAATGTAAGAAACTTAATTCACGATGTTCCATTAAATTTTCCCGGTTTTGTACTTGTATAAAATACTAAAAAACATTATTTTTTAACACGTTTTTATTTTGATACTTGGAGTTTTTTACTTGTATTATTATTTTTTTAGCAATATTTATTTAAATTAGTATGACAATAAAAACACTCCAGGTGCTTATACACTATATTTCTGAACAGAACTCTTCTTTTAAAAGGTTATCATCTCTCAATGAAGGTGAATCTCAAAGGCTTGTCTGGAACATTGACGAGTCTTGTAAAATAACTAATTTCTTCGTGGTGATATTCAATCTTGAAATTTCTTATTAACTGCAATCAAAATATAAAAAATAGCTGTTCATTTTAATAAATCAATCAATACATTTAGTGTTAAAAAGATACATGAAATTACAATAAGAAATGTAAATAGTTGTCTCCACATAAGCTTTTTATTTATATATTTTTAAAATTTAAAGCACCATTTTAATAAAAACAAATTTTTATTTCTTTTACAATATATGAAGCATATAACTTTTAAAAATGGATTGAAAATTTATGTCTGATACTGTAATTTTTTATATTAACCACTTCAGAGTTTTTTCCTAACAATGTCCAGCCGAACGATGGCTGAATGAGTAGGGCGTTGCACTTCGTAACAAGAGTTTGTGGGTAATAATCCCACTTCTGGCGTAGATGTTTGCAGTGTTTTGGAATCGGCTTTAAGCGGTATGTCCCGGTCTCATTAACTGTTTGAGTGCGGCGAAACACTGTCGCTCTTCTCTTGTGTTGTGACAAAAATGCGTAGAAGAGCGATCGAGCTGCAATACATTACTATAATTTTCACACTAAGAGATTAAGTCTTATCCTGCTCTCAGTTAGTGTGAAAATTATAGTAACATACAGCTGCAAGATCGCCCTTCTACGTATTTTCGGCACAACACAAGAGAAACGGCATAGCACTTCGCCGCACTCAAACTTCGGGTAGCAAAAAAGTAAACCTTAGCGCTCCAAACGAAATAAAAGCTAACAAAGTCCGTGTTCTTGATAAACGGGTTTTCTTGATTTACCTAGAAGTCGCTCGGGTAGTTTGTATAGTTATATCACTTCACTGCTTTTTCGTAAGTTTCTCATTTTTTACTTTGCAGTGTTTCTCACATATGCCTGAGGTAGTTAGTCCATTAAACACTGGATTGGAAAACAAATACACTCAATTCTGTGAGTCAGGTTTGACTGCTTTACTTTTACGTGGGAAATAAATCAAGTTTTATTTCCACTTGCTTAGTATTTTATTTTACACGTTAAGATCCCAGTTTAATGTATTTAATATGACGAATTTTAAAAAGCAAAATAAATTAAGGCTTTTTTTTCTACCGTCTATTTTTAAGTGTTCTTTCCAATTCGGTTAGCTATCAAGACAAAAGACATATTTAAGTAAATATATTATTGTTTTTTACACAGTAAAATTCAGCATTAATTAATAATTTCAATAATCACATTTTTAACCGCTGATTTGAATGTATGTAGTGGATGTAAAATTTTTTAACAATATGTGAGCCACAGAATGACTCCTGTGAACTAATAACCTTTATGCTTTGGTTCTATTAAGATATATTCAACAGACAATTGAAAAAGGAAAACAATACGATTTGAATCAATGCCTCGCTGTTTGAAATTTATGGTTTTACTGTTGAGGATGCATATTTTACAATTTTCTTTACATCTCTGTGTGTTTCTGAATAAAAATATAAGTTTGTTCAAAGTTTAAAATTCGTTTTCGAATTAATGAACATACACGATAAACCAAAAGCTTAATTAACCTTATGAACAAAATTATTAAAACTTGACCTTTTTCACATCCTTCTTTTCTTCTCTATGTCTTGCTGTGGTTGTACAAAGCTTAAAATCCCTTTCTAATTCATCAATATGCGCGGTATACCAGTAGCATCGCCATCAAAATAGCAAAATGGTTAAAACTTGACCTTTTTAACGTGCTTCTTTATTTTTCTTTGTGTATGTGTGTCTTGCTGAATAAACGTATGTGTTTGTTCAAAGCTTAAAATACCTTTCAAATTGATCAACATACATGAAAAACCCGAAGCTTCACCATCAAAATAATAATACTGTTAAAACTTGACCTTTTTAACGTGCTTCTTTATTTCTCTTTGTGTATGCGTGTCTTGCTGAATAAATATTTGTGTCTATTCAAAGCTTAAAATACCTTTCAAATTGATCAACATACATGAAAAACCCGAAGCTTCACCATCAAAATAATAATACTGTTAAAACTTGACCTTTTTAACGTGCTTCTTTATTTCTCTTTGTGTAGTGTGTCTTGCTGAATAAACGTATGTGTTTGTTCAAAGCTTAAAATCCTTTTCAAATTTATCCACATGCACAAGAAACCTGAAGCTTCATCATCAAAATAACACAATTGTTAAAACTTGATCTGTTTTACGTGCTTCCTTATTTATCTTTGTGTGTGTGTGTCTTGTTGAATAAACGTATGTGTTTGTTCAAAGCTTAAAATACCTTTCAAAGTCATCAACATACACGAGAACTTCACCATCAAAATAATAATACTGTTAAAACTTGACCTTTTTAACGTGCTTCTTTATTTCTCTTTGTGTATGCGTATCTTGCTGAATAAATATTTGTGTCTATTCAAAGCTTAAAATACCTTTCAAAATTTTCAATATACACAAGTAACCGGAAGCTTCACTATCAAAACAACAACATTGTTAAAACTTGAACTTTTTTACGTGCTTCTTTATTTCTCTTTGTGTATGTATGATTTGATGAATAAACGTATGTGTTTGTTCAAAGCTTAAAATACCTTTCAAAGTCATCAATATACTCGAGAACCCGAAGCTTCACCATCAAAGTAACAAAATTGTTAAAACTTGACCTTTTTTTACGTGCTTCTTTATTTCTCTTTGTGTGTGAGTGTCTTGCTGAATAAACGTATGTGTTCGTTCAAAATTTACAATTCCTTCCGAATTCATCAACGTACATGAGCGGGGGAGCAGTGAGAAATTTTTCATTTCCCTTTTTCCCTTTATATATATATATATATATATATATATATATATATATATATGTGTGTGTGTATGTGTATATATATACAGATATATACATAGGAATATATATATATATATATATATATATATATATATATATATAGAGAGAGAGAGAGAGAGAGAGAGAAGAAAGAGAGAGAGAGAGAGAGAGAGAGAGAGAGAGAGAGAAAGACAGAGAGAGATAGAAATTTAATGATACTTATATGTGTTCTTCACATAGATAGTATTTAATAATTTATGAATCTGTTCGTGGGAGAGAATATTATTGTAAGGAAATATGTTTTGTTTCTATTCCGCAGGAAACTGTAAGCCACAGGGTAAACTCCTATATGAGCAATTGCTAATGTGTATGTATCCAAAAAAGAAGATGAGTTTTTTTTGTTTGTTTCACGTAAAAAAGACAAAGCTGTTTATTGATTTTTCTGTTTTTTACCTATCACTAAAATATCAGTTAAAAACTGATAAACCAAAATTAATACAGCAATCCTTACACATGTAATATATGCAGCATTCATCTTGTGGGTTACAAAGAGCACCCCCCTTCCTTCGCTAAGCCACTACACACGAGCTGACAATTCAGATGACAATATTGCTTTTCATAAATATGTTTATTTTCCAACAGAGTACGACTGAAAATATAAGTTGTTAAGTGGTTAATAGCAATATTATCCTTTGTAATAAAACGAAATAGAGTTCGAGAGTCTCCTATCAATTTATTGGTTACCATCCAAAAATCCCTCAGGTTCCTTATTGCTTTAAATACTAAGGTAATATGTTCTCAGTTGTGATACAGATATATACTTACTTCTGTTATAAGGCAAATTATCTCCAGTTCTGCCAATCTTCTCCCGATACAACTTCTGGTTCCAAACCCAAACGGTAGAAAAGCAAAGGGATGGAATTTTTCATCTTTAGTGAGCCACCTCTCTGGCAGAAACTCATCTGGTTTGGAATAATATTTCTCATTTCTGAAAATGCTTTGTATAACAACTAACAGCACTGTCTGAAATTAAAAAGCAAATTTTTTAAGCTACATGCTTTAAATGTATAAAATCATTCAAACGATGGAAACTATTACAAAATGTCTTTAATTATTTTTTCATTTAATTTCTACATAGGAAAATTTTTAAATTTTGGCTTAACCGTGTTTTAAAGGTTAGAATAATGCCTATATACCTTATAAATAAGTGTAAACTTTTGTAATTAGATGAGCTTCCAAAAGTTCTTACCAAAATAATATTTATGAACATCTAGAATGACTCTTTTGTGACGGTTTTATCAGAAGTATAGTATTATATTTTTCTTTGGTCGCTTATATGATTTAATCCTTTGGCAATTTCATTTTTTTTTCCAGAATTCGGTCAAAAATATGTCACATTTTTTTATTACATTTTTTTGTTCATTTTACATTTTTAAGTAAAGATATGTTTCTAAAATTAACATTTCTAATACTTTACAAGCATTTTTTACAACTTTTTTCTTTCTATGAAAGCATCATAGAACTGAAGTTTACCTTTAGTCTCATCGATATCCAAGCTAATTTTTGGAATTACAGAGAAAGCAAATCTAGGAGACAGATCCAAAGGATTATCACAATTAATTTAAAAAATTGTCTTGTTTGACTGATTCCATCTGTACTGCTATCAGAATCACTACTATCCAGGTCATCTACTAAAATTTCGCTACTATCATTTAGAGATAATTCAGTTTCTGATTCCGAGTCACAGTTAGAATCACAAACAATTAGCTCCATACGCTCTGAATTATCCATTATTTAAAAGTAAAAGTATATTATTCAACTCTTACATCAATAAAATTATCAGGGGGTTAGTAAAATATAACCAGAAAGCTATACACTGAAAGATAACAATTCGTCTTCTGATACAAAACATGCGAAAAAACCAGCGCCTTTTAACCAATCAGAGTAGAAAATAGAATAAACTGCAAACTATCATTTACTGGATGAATAATTGTTACATCTATACGAACAATTTTTTTACTAAAATTAGAAAAAAATAAGGTCGAAACAGTGCAAATGAATTGCTGTTAGTTTTAATTTTTTAATATGAATGTTAATAAAATTTTTACTTATGCTCCAGTTTACAATAAATAATCTAAATAATCATCCTTTTATCTTTTGAGGACCAGCAAAAATTTTCACGGACCACTGGTAGTCCGTAGACCACCGTTTGACATCTATTGTTCTAGACCATCCATCAAGTAGGTAGATCATCACCTCTGACCAGGGTTAAATGATTGTATATTCCATTTGAAAAGAAAATATTAAGTTTGTACCCTATAAAGTCTTCAACTTACTTTCAGCTTGGTGAAATATGATAGATAATTTGTGTTTTATTGAATTGTGAAATATGAGAGTGAGAATTATAAAGTAACTTATAATATTCTACATCCAGTAATTCAAATAATTATTATTACTAAGCATATAAAAATCAAATTATTAATAACTATTAATTTTTTAAAGAGAAATAACACGTATCTTAATACGCTCAGTTCAACAGACACTATCCGAGTACCGTATATTTCTACGTATAAGGCGACCTTCAGATAAAACGAGGTATACGTTTTCAGCCAATTTTTACAATTGTAGCATATATCCGTCATATAAGGCGACTCGAAATTCTTAATTTTGTAATGCGTAGATATACGGAACTGACAAATTTTATTTTTTAGCACCTTGAAGCACCACATTGAGATTGTTGTATTCATTAATACTGCATACTTTTTTATGAAATCCTATTCGTAGTTATTCGATTTGGCAACTTGAAAACTCATTGCTCCTGGTGGTTTCCCACTTATCCTGGTGGTATTCAGGTTGGTAACAGCGGCGAAAAAGAGCTTTCTGCGGTTAGCAGGATTTCTGGAGGTATTTGATTGATAATTCAGATGTTTTCTCATTTTTAAAAATCTGATTTTTAAATTTTTACTTCACATTACTGGCTGACGCAGAATTAGGTACAGAATGGGACCCGTATGATGAACTCAACAATGAAAGTGAGAATGTACTTGAGCCCTCAGATGATGAATGTAAGGATTTTGCAGGATTTTAAGAACATTGGTGAGTGACTTGATTAATTTTATAATGGTGTTTTGCAATCAAACTTTTTTTTGTACCTGTCGTATAAGACGACCTCGGATTTTGGGGGTTCATTTTCAGGTTTTAAGTATCGTCTTAAACGCGGAAATATACGGTAATCATTTTTTAAAATATAAATTCAAAAATGCCAACAGCTTTATGCAATTCTAAATCATTATTTCCTTGTGGGGTCATTTTTTTATATTTAATTCTTTTGGTATCAATTTCAAAATTTATAAAAGAAAAATGAGTTGAAATTAATGAAAGACATAAAATGCAGTATTTTAAATAATTAGTCTTACCCCAGCGGGTATCCTGTGTCCAGAAAATATCACGTCGTGGTCAGCAGTTCGAACATGACCTCCAACGATTGGATCCAATCTAAATTAAAGTTATGAAATTCAAGAAATTTAATTTTGTAATAGTTCAACTTACATACTTTATATAAATATTCATTTTTCAATTATGCAACTGACAACATTTTTTTTCTTTTTTTACTTCATAATCGGTAAAATTAGATAATTATCTTTAACGATGATTTCTAGGCATGCACTTGACTCTAATTCCATGCAAAAAATGGGCTTTTTTTTATCCTAAAGTTTTATTTAATAAGAAAATAAATACTAAATTCACAAAAGATTTTAATTGTTGATTTGTTAGTGTCGTGTCCATTTTAAAATTATATGAATTATCATGGAAAGATTGTTTCCATTGCCTCAAGAGGTTAGATTTCTAAGAGAGGAGCCTCATAATTTAGAAGCAGGTTTCAACCAAAATTTTAATGACACTTCTCGAGGTGACAGGCCAAGTCTGGGGGGATCTTCAGTTTGGTCCCTGCTTTGAAATTACGAAGACCAAATCTTCCAACCTCTCGAGGCAATAGCAGCTATCTTTCCATGAGAAGTCACCCGACTTCTAAATGGACATGGCACCAACCAACCAACAGACAAGACAATTTAATGAAAATCTTTCGTTACAGGAAATGTAATTTATGGTGTGCATTAAAGTTAGCTCCACCTTATTATTTCTTAATTACTAACATTTTTATTTCTAATTTGAGCGGTTGTTCTAACGAATTGTCTTCAGGAGATAGACATTTCGTTTTTACGTGCAAGAAAAACTAATTTTAGTATTTTAGTTGTAGTTTTCGTTTTTACCAGGATCTCATGCATAAAACACTTTTTATGAATGTACGTAAGCCCGATTGCACATAAATGGTACCACCAACATGCATGGCATTCAGTGATGATTCCCCGTGGCGCCATGAAAAATTTTTTAAAGTTCCTGATTTTAAATTCGAGTTAGATTTCTATTTCTTCATTCTTAAATTCATTTTTCACATTTTCTATGCTGTTTCTCTATAGGTATTTTGACGACGTGAACACCAGTTTCCCACCCAAAATAGACACTCGACCTGTTAGGACAAGAGAGTCGTCTAAAAGTCTGGAAGTATCACACTATTGAACAAAATAAATTTGTTCTGGTGCCGCCTTGACAGGTCTCTCCCTAATGATGGAAGGTGGCAGGCAGGAGTGGAGTCTGACTTACCGTTGCTAGCTAGTACCAAATCCCAAACTAGTGTGAGTGTGACTTCTCCGACGGACCTACCAACCAGGAAGAGACTACCGACTATCGAATATACTGAGAGAAAACAAAAAGGGAAAACTTGGTCTGAAAGACCTGAGCTGTGAATGTACATGGTTGTTTCCAGAGACTTGATCTCCAATCTAATATTTTAGGTTCACCTGGAGCTTTCTGATAGACTCACCAAGAGTCGACTCGCATCTTGTGCAAATTCTTATTCGTCTGGAGTTTTGTTATCTCTTTAGAAAAGTGTTTTGAAATTTTAATATGTCCATTCAAAATTGTTTTTGCTACCAAAGCTGTGTTCGTGATTTTTGAATTTCCACAATACATAAGTGCTACAAAAGGAACCCGAGACCTACAGTATTGAACGGGTGATCTACAAGGTATAACTCTTAAATCGATGGTTTATAAATAATTTTACAATATCTCAATTAAATGGATTTGAAAATTAAGTGCGAGAGCTGCAACAAACTCAACGATTAGCCACATGCAGATCTAAGAGTCTCATTTACCCACCGTGTTCATATAACTTTAATGCACAAGCTTTTGAAGGTGTTTTTTTTTATTACAACACAGGCCAATATAGACTATATGTGAATCTCAAAAATGGAAATTAAAATTGCGACTTTTATTAATAATTGTTTTGAAAATTATACGAATCAAACTTTTATGAGTTTTTTTCTATTTATTTCATTTTTTACTTTTTGGTTATTGCGCTAATATTTTAATTTTACAGGCTTTTCATCTGGAATAGAACTTAATAAACTTCAAATTCATTTCATTATTCATTGCTGTATTCGTTGATAAGAATAAGCTAAGGAAAATTAAGAAATAAATTGAGAATAGAACTTAATATATATATAATGGGAAAGCTTCAAATCAATTTCATTATCCATTGAAGTTGATAATAAAAAGCTAGGGAAAATTAAGAAATACATTGAAAATTAGATACATTGAGAGTAGAACTTAATATACATTATGGGAAAACTTCAAATTGATTTCATTATCCATTGAAGTATTCGTTGATAAGAAAAAGCTAAGGAAAGTTAAGAATTACATTGAGAATAAAACTTAATATATATTAGGCGAAAACTTCAAATTCATTTCATTATCCATTGAAGTATTCGTTGATAAGAATAAGTTAAGGAAAATTAAGAAATACATTGAGAATAGAACTTAATATATATTATGGGAAAACTTCAAATTCATTTTATTATCCATTGAAGTATTCGTTGATAAGAATAAGTTAAGGAAAATTAAGAAATACATTGAGAATAGAACTTAATATATATTATGGGAAAACTTCAAATTCATTTTATTATCCATTGAAGTATTCGTTGATAATAAAAAGCTAAGGAAAATTAAGAAATACATTAAAAATTAGGTACATTAAGAATAGAACTTAATATATATTATGGGAAAACTTCAAATTCATTTTATTATTCATTGAAATATTCGTTGATAAAAATAAGCTAAAGGAAATTAAGAAATACATTGAGAATAGAACTTAATATATATTATGGGAAAGCTTCAAATTAATTTCATTATCCATTGAAGTTGATAATTAAGGAAAATTAAGAAATACATTGAAAATTAGATACATTGAGAATAGAACTTAATATACATTATGGGAAAACTTCAAATTGATTTCATTATCCATTGAAGTATTCGTTGATAAGAAAAAGCTAAGGAAAATTAAGAAATACATTGAGAATAGAACTTAATATATATTATGGGAAAACTTCAAATTCATTTCATTATCCATTGAAGTATTCGTTGATAAGAATAAGCTAAGGAAAATTAAGAAATACATTGAGAATAGAACTTAATATATATTATGGGAAAACTTCAAATTCATTTCATTATCCATTGAAGTATTCGTTGATAAGAATAAGCTAAGGAAAATTAAGAAATACATTGAGAATTAGATACATTGAGAATAGAACTTAATATACATTATGGGAAAACTTCAAATTGATTTCATTATCCATTGAAGTATTCGTTGATAAGAAAAAGCTAAGGAAAGTTAAGAATTACATTGAGAATAGAACTTAATATATATTATGGGAAAACTTCAAATTAATTTCATTATCCATTGAAGTTGATAATAAAAAGCTAAGGAAAATTAAGAAATACATTGAGAATAGAACTTAATATATTATGAGAAAACTTCAAATTAATTTTATTATCCATTGAAGTATTTGTTGATAAGAATAAGCTAAGGAAAATTAAGAAATACATTGAGAATTAGATAAATTGATAATAGAACTTAATATATATATGGGAAATTAAATTCATTTCATTATCCATTGAAGTATTTGTTGATAAGAAAAAGCTAAGGAATATTGAGAAATACATTGAGGATTAATGAAAATGAATATATAACAAGAAAAGAGAAAACGTGAGACATAACAGGTTTCACAGAAAGTTTCGGACTTGAACTCTGGTTGACCCTGAAATCAGCTTCATTGATATAAGCATTCTTTGACAAGGTTATACGAAAGACACATAATTTTTTCTTCCTTGTAGAATATCAGCATTTACAAAATATAACATTATTCATATAATGCGAATTTAATTAAGAAAGAAAGTTTACCTCTGGGATTCTTTAATACAGGCTTTCAAGTATCTGAGTTCATTGAAAAGTTCTGGAGTTATTCTGTCTTCTTTCCGGGGAAGAACTTGTTTTATGTGTTGGTACAAAAGCTCTTGTTTTTCTGGATTTTTCGCTATGTGTTTAAGGAAAAAACCGACAGTGTTTGCTGTCTGGAATATAGCATTAAAAAAATTAATCACTGCTAATGGATATATGTATGTATCTAAAGAAATAGCTTAAATTTTTCTTATTTACAAGAAATAATATAAACAAATTGTCAATTTCAAATAGCTGAAAATTTATCTCTTTATTTTTTTTCACCCTTTAGTGGACAGTGGTTTCATAGCAAAACCTCGTGTTAAACATTTTTTCTCTATTTTATTTTTATAAGTATGAATGTTTTTCTTTTCAGTTTTTTGGCATTTAAAGCTTACAATAAATGATAGTACTACATTTAATTTATTTTTTCTTTTGAAATATATGCATTTAAACTTGTTATACCTGGAAAGTTAGTAATTCGATTTTTTTTCTTTTATGACCCCAAACAAAAATATCTATTCAAACAACACTTACTGTTAAACTATTTATTTATTATACTTTTTAAGAACACTTATTTATTGTTTCTTCCAATATAATTAAAATTTTAAAAAGTATTATGTTCACGCTATACAAGGGGATGGGTTTGTTAGTTACCCCCCCCCCATCAATTTCTTCTACGATGTCCTCTAATGCAAACCACTCTAAGGATTGTAAAGAAAATATTTAATACATTTTGCATTTATAAGGTTCTTAGGTAATATTTATAAACTAATTTCATTAAATTTCAAAGAGTTTATGTAGGAGACCTTTAACCCTTTAATGGGCAGTGGTTTCGCAGTGAAACCACCTATTAATACTTTGTTCTCTTCTTTTTAAAAATATCCTAAGGATTTTTTTTTTCGATTTTCTGTGTTATTGACTCTTTGATGATAATAGATAATAGAATTTTGCATAATTTATTTTTCCCTTTGAAATATATTAGTTTAAAATTGTTTTACATAAAAATCTCGAATTTGATTTTTCTCCTTATGATTTCAAATGAAAACACCTACCCTAAAGAACAATGAAAAATTGTGTAGTTATCTATTTATTACATCATTTTGATGATAATTATACATTGTTCTACCAATATAATTAATTTGAAAATCTCTTATTTTCCTGGTGTAAAAGGGAAAGCTTTCACAATTCCACCCCCTCAAAAAAAAATTCCTATCTACCAAGTCAATGTAAAATTTGTTTTCATATGGTTCCTATTTATAAACTTCAGAGACAACGTTTATAACGTAATATTGTTAAATATGACAGAATTTATAATTGTGACCTTTAAAGGGTTAAAGGGTTAAATGGATTTATAAAAATAAATTTAAAGTTTTATTTCCAGCTTTTGCAAATACATGGAGTTAAAAATTTGGCTTTATAGAAGAAAAAATCCCCTTTTTGTTCGTTTTTTTTAATCTGTTGAAAAATTAACATTACGGACACCCCATAATGTATTTCTAAACACATTCTCAGACAATCACGAGCAGAACGATGGCCGAATGGTTAGGATGCTGATTTTCGATGCTGGAATTCGTGGGTTTGAATCCCACTATGGCATGGGTGCTCATAGCCGTTCGAAATCGGTTTTAAACAGCAGGTCCCAGTCTCATTAGCCCTCGTTTTGCAAAGAAGTAGACGTAATGCTCCAAACCAAATAAGCGAAACACGTACCAGTGCCTGATCAACATATAGGAAAGTGTATATGACAAAGGGTTCGGCAGCGAATATGTTAAAAAGGTAGCTTTATTACTTAGCAAAGCTTGTGAATCGAATTCTGCATCTTTAAAATAAAAAACTGAAATTGAGCATAGGGCATGTGAAATTTTTATGGGACAAATAAAGCAGTAGGAATTGATTTGGTTCTCGCACAAAAAACATTAGATAAATAAATGCAAATAAATATAGCAAACTTTACCGTCTCTATTCCAGCCAGCATCAAATCTGACACCATTACCATCGCAGTGGAAACGTCGAGATCTCCTTTTAGCAACATTGACTGAAGCAAAGTTAACTCCTGATCTTCACTCGACTTTGTCTTCATATTTTCGAAGGATCGGTTAATATGTTTAAATGCTATCCTGTAAGGAGTGATTTGTGGTTCAAATTGAGTGAGAGAATCCCACAAATGTATATATCAGATTCATTACTTTTGCAAAAGAATTACACGAAGAGCTGAAAATTTAATGATTATCTTCACCTATAAATAAAGTTCTAATTTTCATATACAGTGGACTCTGCTTAATGTGAATTGTTTGGGACACAGGGATTTTCATAACAATAACCAATTGATAACAATAAACAATATGCAAAATTAGATAAATTTACCTCCTCCCCTCTAATTTACAGGTACTAAATTTCAAAACAAATGGAAAAAACACATCTTATATTTATGTACTGTATATTATCCTTTAAAACATAAGAATTGTATACATAATTAAAAAATTGATTAATTGTTGACTGTCTAAAATTTTTTCTAAGAAGCTCATTGATAAATTGTTCATAATCATAATCACTTGTCATAACGATTTAAAATTTTGATCTTTTTTTCAATGTTAAATCATTTTGCTTTCTGGCTTCCATATCGACAAGCTGCACGTAAGCGAGCAAGGCATAAAATGTGAATACGCTCCTTCTCAATTTCGATAAGAATGTGTTGACGAATTGCTTATCTGACAACCATTGATCACCAGCAGGGTGTGCGTATTTCTGAAAAATTCCAGGAACGTGTAATTTCTCACTCCTTTCTTCATTCCCCATTTCCCTAGGTGTAAAAGGAGAATTCTCGGAAATTCAAACAACAGCGAAGGGAAAGAAAAGAATGGGTACCTTCTGAATATATTGTGAATATTCCTTTGCCAGTTAAAATGAGGTTCGAAAACTGATAACATTAACCGATGTAACGATCACATAAAGCAATAATTTTAACATACAAATGAATAAAGAAAATCGGGACCAAGTGATTTCGATAACAATAAGCGATTGATAACATTAACCACGATTCCATTAAGCGGATTCCACTGTATTTAAAAAGAATATAAATATTAAAACGCTTACAAATGATTTTGATTATTTTATATATTTTCCTACTTTTTTTTTTACTTTTTTGTGTACGAAATACCAAAAAGGAATGTATCGTGGGTTGAAAAATTTAATCATGAGAGTTTGTATACTATTGTTTTAGGTTTCCCAAAGATCAAAAATTATTTTTCGAATGGTTTGTGCATGTGGACCGGATTATTCAAAAATGCAAAAATCTTAATGGGTGTAATTTAGTGCGTTGTTTTTTCAGCATATTTGTTGAAAAACAGTATAATATTCTGGATCAATCCATCAAAAATGAGAACTACCTTACCGGAAAAAAAATACTCGTTTTAATAAGTAGCATTATTGTCCATGTTCAACATTTTGTTTCAAGACCCCTCCGTAAGTCCCTGATGGCATTAAATACTTTTTTTTTTCAGTTTTCGCATGGATTTGCAACGGAATTAAAACTAGGATTCGTGAGTTCAGGGAATTCATAAACGAGCGCTCCTCCGATGTTGTACTTCTACAGGAAACACATCTCCGATCGGAGGATAAACTCAACATCAAATACTACACCACATACAAGAATGATTACACTAGTCCAATTCAAGCCAGGAGAAGTACCGCAATTATTATTAAAAGTTCTATTCCCCATTACGGAATAATTCTTCCATCTCTTCAAATCATCAACGCTACTGCTATTAATATTAAAATTAATAACGGGTCTGCATTTACCATTATTTCTACTTATATCCCACCATCTCTTAATCCGCGTGAACTCCTTGACGATCTCTATGCTTTAAGCACTGTTAATTGACTGGCATTGCACTTGTAATAATTCTTATGGACAAATGATAAACAATTTCTCTGATAATTCTGATTTTGACATTTTTGCATCTAACGAGCCAAAACATCACACTAACGATAGCAGCAGCGTTATTGACTTTGCTCTTATTAAAGGTATTCCAAATTCTGTAACTATCGAAACAGTATGTGATCTCTCCTCAGATCATAATCCAGTATTATTAAAAAATTTTATCAGCAATAACCCTTACTCTTTTAATCTTAAAAAAATTATTATTGGAAGCAATTTAAAGATAATCTAAATTCTAATTCTTTTGACCTTCCTAATATTAATAACGTTAACGACTTAAAGTCTTTTATTAATAAAATTACTAATGATATTAATGACAGTGTAAACTTTGCTTCCACCATCATTTCTGACGCAGACAAAAGCCACTCTGACAGACATCTTAAGCTTTTAATTAATAATCGTAATAGAGCCAGGAAGGCCTGACAAAGAAACAAAACTCCATTTAATAATAAAATTCTAAATAATGCATAACACGATCTCAAATATTATATATATGATAAATCTAATGTTTATTTATGCTGTCGACCATTTTGAATGCTTTGAATCTAATTTTATGATGCCAATTAAAATATTTGGTATCATAATACTTAAGTAGGTTTGGTTTTTATGACTTGTTATGAGTTACATCTTCAAATAAGGGCATAAGATCGAATTAAAGGGAGGACACTCTTAAAATTTTAATGTACATCATTTTCCGCGAAAATAAATCTTAGTTTAATAATAAGCCTTCTTAAATGTGTCTACTTAAACTATATTCTCCCCTTTGTTTACGAAAATGAACGCGTTACCTATATTTTGGTAATCCATTCAAACAGGGTAACACAAAACATACAAAGAGGGGTATAATGTACACATAAATGGGATTCTTCTCCCTATATAAATGTAAATTATTGTGCATACAAAGAAAAGATACCATTCAAAAGATAAACCTAATAAATTTTTAAGATCAAGCATTATTTATCGACTATTCTTCATTATAGGGGAATATGGTATTTATCTTTCTCTTTAGATCATTCACCGTTTGTGATGATTATTTTTTGGCTGATTATTTAAATGTACAGTGTTTTACTATGCAAAACTTCCAGTAGTCTAATGAAAAAGTATTAAAATTACTCATTCATGAGTTATTATTCATTATCTTTATTAATTATTTATTAATTTATTATTTATTCAATATTTTTTTATTTATTTTTATTATTTATTATCATTCATTTTTAGTCATCACTCTCGATAAGTGGTCCTCTTTAAATTTTTTCTTTAAGTTTCAAATTTGTAAATTAAATTAGGATTAAATACTGAACAATACTTACTCTGTGAATGTGTCGCAAGCTTTTGTAAATTTTCTCCAAGTAGGAGTAGGGAAAAACTTCCAGAAGGGAAGATTTCCAGAAAATGCCTCAAGGTTATTAACGCACTCGAATGAGAGCTGTACGTTTTGGATCATTTTCATACCATCCGAATCAGCAGGTAAATTCGGATCTAGGCTTCCCAGTCGAACGTCTAAACCAACTAAAGCCACAGCTATCGAATAAAATGGGAAAGGATATATTTAAGGCATTTTTATATTTTTACGTCATTTTAAACATATACATAGTACTAAATAAAGATAAGATGACAAAAAGCGTCACAAGAAATTTTTAAATTTAGCTATGTCATTAATACTTTCTACATACCGTTGTACTGGATGAGCTGTACAAACGTTCTTTAAGGGCCACGAATTTGACACTCTTGTATAGTTACTCTACTTATTATACGAGAGTTGGAAGTATAATAGTGGCAACACTGCTGTAAAAACGTTAAGCAACAATACCAAAGAATGTCGCGTATACCACACGTGAGCTACCTACCTACCTTACTTCTCAGCAAAAAGACTAGTCCTTACTACGTCATGCGCATGCGGAGTGACGGAAAGAACTGATCCTTGTATTAGCTTGCGGTCTAAAGTAAGTATTGTCAGGATGTTTTCAAAACAAGAACAACGAAGTCCGATAAAAACTGAATGTGCAGAGGTTGTACAGCACGACAATGTCATCTAGAGCTTCAAGAGGTTTACAGAACTGTAACAAGATGGGTAAAAGCCTTCAAAGAAGGATGCCAAAATGGAGTCAACATGCATTGGTCAGGTCGTCCTAGTGTCAGAGAAGCATAAATGCATTCTTTTGCCGTACTAATGGACATTGATTGAAGCCAAACGATCCGTGAGCTGGCCCGACAGACAGGATTTGAGCACAGGACTGTCCTGCACATTCTGATTGAACGTCTGGGCATGAGAAAAATTGCTTCAAGATGAATTCCACATCATTTGACGGAAATGTAGAAATGGCTACGATACGATGCTGCTCGAACCCATCTGGAACGCTATAAGCGAAGAAGAGGCTTTTTTACATCGTATCATTACGCTGGATGAGAGTTGGACCAGATCTAAGCCTTTGTGACTTTGACTTAATTTCTAAGATGAAGGAACCACTGCGCGGCATTCACTTCAGAACTGTCCAGAGATTCTTGCGTCAATAGACTGGTCCATTCAAACTATCAACAGGCGCTTGTACAAATGTTTTGCGACTTCCACATCGTTGGCAATGGATTATATACAATGCTGGCGACTATATTGAATAATTGTAAAACATTGCGACATGAATCACTTTTATATTCCATGCAAATAAATAGTTGCCACTGTTGAAGTTCCAACCTCGTACTCACATAAATCGTTATTTTGAGTAATAGCTGAGAGTCTGGCCTTTACTTCCCTTGAAGCGATACGAAATCAGCATAGGAACTATTGACTTCAAGCCGATTAGGAACAGTTACGTATGTTACTGTCAGCAAAGGCATTCGAAACTACCGAAAAGTTTTATTTGTTTGGACCCTAACACGTCGAAACTCCTGACCTTTTCTATGAGTAGATTCCGAATTTGGATTATTTCCCAACTCTATGAGTTGTATCAGATACATCATGGGCAGACACCTTGTTGGACAAGATGTTTATCTTTTGGAATGAATTTAAGGATGAGGAGTTTTTATGTTGTGGTGAAAGGAGGAGGAAAAAGTCAATGCAGTATTTATTACTATTTAAATTCCAATCTGTAACTATCTAAATAACTGTTTTGAAATCTACATCTCCATTCTCTCAAAAATGATGGGCAAAATAAAAATAATTTTGATTTTAAGGTGTCTCTAAATAAATATTTGTATTTCCTTTCATTTAGAAAAAAATCTATTTTAAGATAACTAATAAGCTTTCATAAAAACAATGAATTAGATACACAGTTCATCCTAAAGTTCAGAACTGAGTAATATTTTCACTGCGTTTTGTATGTGCGCATTTTTTAGTCTTTCGCTATTTGCATCTTTTTTCCAGTCACTTATATATCACAGTTTACAACACTTTTGATTAAAATAAATGAAATAGACTTTTAATTTAAAGAACAGTGAGATTATGGGTGAAAAACAGTAGGAGGCAGGACCATGTCGTGCAGAGAGGCGGGACCGTAAGAGGGTGTCATAAAGAGAGAAATTGAAATAGTTCAGGGGTGGTATTTTGAAGACTTGCATCACACTCAGACAATCTAAGCCCGTTCCTAATGGGGGATTCTTAATTTCCAATGCAAAAGCAGAAAGAACTTTAGGCGTTTATTTTTACATGATATACGGTGTAGTTTAAACAACATGAAGTAAATTCTTGATGCCAAAACTTAACATCAATTTAGGTAGTGATATATTTTTTATCAAAAGATTGCGCAGTATTTACTGTAGTATAAGGTATTTCGAAACTGTATGCAAAATTTAATATTTCACGTTCACATTATTGGTGAATTATGGCCGACATAGAGCACTTACATTCTAAAGACCACTTGCTGAGCTCGTCAAGAAGATTGGGAATTTCTTTATTTTCATCTCTTTCTCTTAATACTTTTTTTATGAAATCTCTGGCCACATCTTGCATAGGATTCAGGAAAGATAACACGGCCTTGGGTTTCATGAAGTGCCTTTGCGTCTTTTTCCTTAGATCAAGCCATTCTTTACCATGCCTAGAGAATAAAATACATTAAGTTATTTTTAATGGAAAAGGAGATAGTACCTCTTTCTGCTGTTATTGTTGTCCCTGTAAGTTCTTTTTTCTGACAGCAGCGTCAGATCAAGTTCATGATCATATACTAGTTATAAAGTGAATAGGGCAGCTTATTTTCAGTTCAAATACCCAGTTAACCTCAACACTAATAAGCTGTTTTGTTTTAAAGCAATCACAACATAATTTTAATCATCCTCAGAGAATTCTTTTTCATGCTTTGATTTACCTACTTCCCTCAGTGAATACTTTCGGGCCTATGTATTTATTTTGCTTGTTCAAGACTATTTTTAGAACACCTGCCATTCTTGAACACGGAAAACCAAGATCCCATGCCCAGGAGTCAGCAGACCGTGACTCTTTTCAGAAATATTGCGGTTTTTTTAGATTTCTGCCTCATCAATAGCATAGCAGTCGTGCACTTATTACACCTCCTCCACAAAACAATCTGTATATACCTAAATAATATTAGTCAAGAAGTGAAATTCTCAAATAAAATTTGTTTGGTATCCATTGGTACTAATATTAATTCATGAAACTTTAAAGTTTAGTTCCCAACCATAATTTTGAAAATTTCCAAGGTTTTTAAAACTGGTTGTCTTTGCAAGAAATAAAAATGGTTTCTTCAGTTCTTCACTTTTGAATAAATAGTCTCTGTGAAAAACTTTATTTAAATCATTTTAAAAATATTAAAATGATAAAGGCAGTTTTGGCAGTGACGATCACCAGAAAGACTGGGAAGAGGAATGATCACACATCTAATGGCCTTCTGATACATAAATGGAAAGGGCTCTCTGTTGCATGCATTTAAATAGCTCTTTAATACCTTCGTTATCTTGTTGCATTGACAGTTTGGCTCTTCTCTTTTTTGAACATGAGCAGACAAATGCATTAGCCAGTGAAGGAAAATATTAAACCGTATCAACACAACTCCTTTATGAATAAAATATAAAAGATTATTAAGGAAGAAAGCATTATTAAGGAGGTATTTATGTTATCTTATAAAATGTTCTGTGTGGAAGCAGGAATAGGAAGACCTATATGCTTGAAATTTGCTACAGTGACTCTTCTTGAGCAGTTTAAAACTTATCGAAACTTCTTTTTTTTCAATTCGAATTAATACTTCGTTTATTTAATGCTTGATATCGTTTTTCATTAATCTTTCTCTCTGTGTATTGAGCTTATACACTGTCTACCAATAAGTATTTGGGCACCTGTGATAGAAAAGAAAAACTAACTTCATTCAAAATCAATAATTGGTAGAGCTTCCACGAGAGGCAATTACAGAGTGAACCCTCCGGGGCATACTTTCCACAAGTCTTTGTATTACAGCTAGTGGTATTGTCTTCCACTCGGCTTGGAGTAGACATACAAGTTCCTTCACCGATTTCGGACGGGGAGTGCAACCCTTAATTCGGCGATCCAACTCGTCCCAGAGGTTCTCGATAGGGTTCAGGTCTGAGCTCTGGTCAGGTCAGTCCATTCAATGAACCATTATACCAAGCCTTGGTTAAAATCCATTGGCACCATACCAAGCCTTAGTTAACCTCGAAACATGACAACTGGCATTGTCGTCCTGAAAGTAACAGGGGTCCAACCCGTAAAACTGCCACAACGTAGGAAGCACATTGTCATCCAAAATAGTGCAGTAGGCATCGGCGTTGAGCTTACCATGAATGGGGACCAAGGATCCCAGTCCATACCAGGAGAAACAACCCCAGACCATAATTCCACCTCCACCGAACTTGACTGTTGGCACAATGCATTCTGGCAGGAGACATTTTCCGGGTAGACGCCAGATCCAGACCCTGCCATCCGAACGGTAAAGGATGAACCTTAATTCGTCGTTCCAAAGAACCCGTTTCCACTGATCTACGGTCCAATTTCGATGTGCTTTGCACCACGTTAATCGAGCAGCGCGGTTGGACTTTGTGATCAAAAGCTTATGGGCAGCAGCACGACCATGAAAACCAAGCAGATGTGCTTCCTTAAGAATGGTATTCATTGAAATAATACTACCGGATGCCTTTTGAAACTCCTCGGGGATGAGGGCCATCGGTTGGGTCCGGTTCTTCTGAATTTCTGTGGACAGCACTCGTCGGTCTCCATCTCCCAGTTTCGTTGGTCTGCCGACTCAGGGCACATTCCAACAATCACCGCTCACCTTCCACTTCTTAATCACATAGGCCACTATCGATTTTGGGTACTTGAGATCGCTAGATATGTCCCTTAAGGAACGGCCACATTTGTGATACCCGATAATTATACCTTTCTCAAAGTCAGAGAGCTCCGAACTTCTCGGCATCTTACATGCGACTAATGCCGATGCTGTTTCCTACACGATGTATACGGCGGAGGCCGTGACGTACCGCAGGACCGCAAATATCGTCATTTGCATAGGTGTCCAAATATTTATTGCTAGACAGTGTATATTGATTCTACGATCCCAAATTACATGTTGTCTTGAAGCTTAGAAAATTTTCTTCCAAATAAAAAGTTTTTATAATTTGTAAAACATATCACCCATGTTTTAAAAAAATCTTAATAATATAAACATTTTTATCCGGGAAATGAAAGTTTATTTATTTCACAATTAAAGAATGGAAAAAACTGTCTGGAACAATATTTTGAAGTTTATACTAGCTAAAAACTAAAGTAGCTTCCCTTTAAGAAGAATTATAAAAAGTAATCATAATTTCTTTTAGGAAATTTTAACCAAAAATTATTTATATTAGAGAATTCTATTCCCTATTTTGAGTTGAACTAAAACTAATCGGCTCCCGCATCCCGGATGCTAATTCTCTTTCCCTGTTTTGCCGGACGATGGCCGATTGGTTAGGGTGCTGGCCTTCAGTGCCGGAATTCGAGGGTTCGACTCCCACAGCGGCATGGATGTTCGTAGCCATTCGGAATCGGCTTTAACTGTAGGTCCCTGTCTTATTAACCCTCGTGTTGCAAAAAGTAGACCGTAGTACTCCAAACCAAACCAAACCAGATCTTTCCCTCTTTTAGTGTCCTCATCTCCTCGTTACTTTTCTCTTAGCATTTTCAAAGTAAATCATGCGGCCCTAGTTTGGAGGGTCAGTTTCTAAGATTGCCATTGGCTACCTACAATTTTCGGATTGGTCGAGATCGGGTCGTCCTGATCCGATTTAAGTTCACAGTTTGTATATCTTTTGCAAGTAATATTGTAACTTAGTTCCCTTTCATTTCTTCCACGTTTTTATAGAATTATATAAAAACTTGAAAAACGCTTAAATATAACTTAAAAATCCCCCAAAATCATAAAAATAATCATTTTTATTTAAATCAGTGCCTTTCATCCAAATTTTTTCATCCGAAAGTTATACTTACTGTTATATTTCTCATATCCTTGTTCTTTAACCCTCTAAGCGGTTCGCACGTACAATTTCGCTGGCTGTCACGTACAATTTTCGACCCCCAAAAATGTTCCAAAAATGGATGTATTGTACATTTTTGCCAGTGCTTTCCCCCATGGAGTTTTGAGTAGAAGGGTCAGGTCGACTGTTAAGGAACTGCACCTCTCTTTGACTGACATTTATTAAGGGATGCACTCCTACTCCCTGAGGCGCAAAGACTCTGATAGCTTCTCATGTCTTTGTCAATCTCTATTTCGAAGTATTTAGTTTACGGTAACACATGTATCTCTAATTGCACCACTTAAATATCTTGGATGCCTTTCGTAAAAAAGTATAAATAATTCTCTTAAAAAATATTTTTATTCGTAATTTTAGAATCCATTATTTCTTATGGAAGGATCTTCGAGAGTTGACGAGCTTTATGTGTATTAAAAATTAACAATCTATAATGTCTATTTATATATCTATTTATAACCGGAAGTAAAGGGACAATACAATGGTGAGTTTCCCGTATTCCAATCTAGTCGACAAAGGGTGAAGTAAAAAATCATAGAACACTTTGGCCACTGACACAATAGAAATTAAACCTATTTTTTGGAGACTTTTTTTCCTCGCTGTGTTCCACTCGGAGGGTTAAATTCCTAAAAATGTCTGCACTCAGAAACAGGGTTCCCACAGTCCTTAAAACTCCTTAATTTTAGCTTTCATTTTTAAGGGCCCTTAAAACTACTTAATATTTGTCAAAGGTCCTTAAAAACTCCTCAATTTTTAAATTGGAGTGTGATCAATTTCTCCATCAACACGATCCACCCCCGTCACTTGATTTCCTATCAGTTTTTTTATGGGACAGTTTTTTCTTATTATTCGACCAATAAATAATCTGTCGCATGCTGAAAAGGTTTAAAGTCAGCTGCCCTTTCTTAACCGTCAGCTAACAGTGCTGCAGATTTTAATTAAATGGAGGATGGGAAGTTTGTAGATATTTCAGTTACTTATGGAAGTTTAATTTTCATTGCATTGAATGTAATAGAAAAGTTTAATACTTTCTTCTTTCCCAGGCAATGTCGGGTATAATCAGCTAGTATACACACACACACACACACACACACACACACACCTATTATATTTTATATATATTATTATTTTATATGGTTAATATATCAAAAATTAGTTAACTTTAATATTTCTGTCAAACCTCCTGTCCCATTTAATTCATTTAAATATCACTACAAGCCTCTAAATAGTTTATCAACGGAGTATTTTGCACTTAACATTCCTTTCTGTCATAAAACTGTAACTTTCTGTCTATGCAGCAGTTTCCCATGTTGGTGGACATGTTTTTGCGTTCTATTGCAGTTAATTCGCTATTAAGCTGTTTTTGTTGTGTGAAATTCTTGTTGTCAGCGCTTTTGGGTGTACTTGTGTCAGAGCAGAGTGAACTCTGTGGTTTTAGATATTGTCAGAATGGACAGATGTGCCTTTGTCGCATTGAATAAAGTTTTAAATTAGACTTCTGAGTTCTCTTGAATAACCCGACTGCATCTTTGTGTATGAATGCTAGCTACACACACACACACACACACACACACACACACACATATATATATATATATATATATATATATATATATATATATATATATATATATATGAGTCATTTTTAAACCCTCAGAAAGTACTGTTTATAATATGGTATTTTATTCACAATTTATTTCTACTTTAATCAATCAAAAATTTTAGATGTACATTTTTCAAAATTAGTTTTTGTCAAATAGATATATATTATTACTAATTTTTCGGCATTTTTAAAAATTTAATTCTGAAATATTGTAGGGCATTTATTGAACATGCCCTGTCTGTTCATAATCATTAAAATATGTTCTTCAGAAAATAGGGTCTATGTTGTTATGCCGTGTATTTCAAGTAGCTCCTTATAAAATGTTACTTTGGTCTTTAGAAAATCCTTAAAAATTCCTTAATTTTTGTTCTAGAAAAACAGCGGGAACCCTGAGAAAGTCAAAATGTGAAAATGTCTTCACGAACAGTAGCCTATAAACTTAAAATATATGTTGCGTCCTATAGCGATATATCACAATTATAATTGGAAAAAGTATTGCAAAAAAATGAGTCGGAGGGTATGTAATATCCAGTGCGAGAATTCCCGAGTTAATTGTAACTTTTTAGAAAGTTTATAATCAATATTTAAATTATATAAAAATTATGATAGTTAATATTGTATGTACTTACAATATAGATAGGCCTAAAGTGGTGTACCAATCTTTTCTAGATTGCCTATACGCTTTTATTGTTTCTAATTCAGTTCTTGTGGGATAAAGTCCTTCGTGTTTGTACATAGTTTGTAGATCATCAGCGTTGAAAGAAACGACGAAATTCAAAGGTCCAAGTTTTTCTCGAAATATATCGCCCATTTCTTTTCTTTTCTCCAGCAAAGCTTTAGTGAAATACTTGCGGTCATATTTACCTGTGGTAGAAATAGATAATAAAGTGTTTTTCTTTTGTAATTTAAGGTATCCGTCTACGTTCGGAGAACTTTTTTCTTTAAACGTAAAAACTAGTTCATGTTTTTACATTTTTATATTTATTTTTTATATTATCATAGAGAATTGCACTTAAAAAATTTATTCCACTAGACGTTTTTATAAAATTTCTAATAAATGAAGAAAATTTAGTTAAAAAAATCAGGTTTTTTCAAAAGGTCTAGTTTTTTAATAAATTAATATATTTCAATATTTTTTATGCAACACATTTTTTATACACTAGACTAGTGAATCACCTAAAATCTTTGCTTAATTTACATTTGGTAAAAACTTTTGGTCCTTCAAAATCATACACGTTGAATTTTTAACGAATTTTCATTACCTTTATATCTAACTATGAATGTAACATCATTAAAAATTATCCAATCTTAAAGCTTTTAGGTCATTCACTAGTAAATACTATCAAAAGCATTCATGATAATTTTCAACAAAATATTAAGAACTTTTTGAGAAATCACAATTCAAGTTTCAACATTTTATTAAAAATATCGTTTGAGAAAAACGCATTTGAAGTTTAGGAAAGCAACTTTAACTACATGTTTAAACATGTAAAATACATGTTTAAAATTTCCCACAGTTTCTTGCTTCAAAACTTTCTAATTGCCAAGTTGCTAATTATTAAAAATACTAGAAAAATGTTTAAACTAATCTTTATGAAAAATTAAAATATTTTGTCCATAAAATGCTCTTTAAAAGGCTTTAAATTCACAACTTCCGGTTCCGAAGTCGCTACTTCCGTTTTGTTTTGACAGCTGTCACTAATGTTTAAAAAGCTATAACTTTTCTTTAAAATGCCGTTGAGCCAAAGAAAAACAGATTTAGAAGCCTAAAAGTTGAAATCTTACGATAGAGAAATAAAAAGAAAATATGATTTTTGGTAAAAAATGACGTTTACAACATAGACGGATACCGTAATTCAAATATTTTGAAGATAAGCAAAAATCTGAAGTGAAATATTTGCCTACCATAGTCTGATATCTATGAAAAAATGTAAAAGTATCAAATTAAAGCGAAATGCTTATTAAATACACGATTGATGAAGATTAGAAGTTAACTGTGTAGTTTTTTTCATCCTTAAATGAATAATATTCCTTTTGTATTTATTTTATGCCTATCTAAATAAATAATTATAATTCTTATTCATTATTTTAGCAGTTACGAGTGTATGAAGATAGCACTGTCTAACTTAAGGCACAAATATGATTTAAAAGAAGATAAATATCTGATTTAAGGTAGGTAAAAGCCCCTCTATAACCACTTAGACAAATCCAATCCATTAACCAATCTTCACAAATACTGCCAGAACGATAGCCGAATGGTTAGGATGCAGGTCTTTGGTACCGGAGTTCATGGGTTCGTAACCGTTTGGAACCGGCTTTAAGCAGTAGGCCCAGTCCTCATTAGCCCTCGTGTTGGAAAAAAAGTAGACCGTAGCGCTCCAAACGAATCAATCATTGAGACAAGTAAACAATTAAGACTTGGCTTTTAGTTGACACAAATCTTCTCACCTTTAAAAAGTAGACCGTAGCGCTCCAAACCAATAAATCATTGAGACAAGGGAGCAATTAAGACTTGCCTCTTAGTTAGCGCAAATCTTCTCTCCTTTACTAATTTAGTATTATTTCGGCCCTCATTTTCTGTGTTACCCTCACTAATTTTGTTGTCAAGGGCACGATGCCTTCAGTGGCATTCAACTTTCTACCAAATTTTCTTCCGGAAGCATTTCTGATGCTACCTGGTGGGTCGCACATCGCGCCTTTGAATACCTCAAAAGGTGACTGCCTTGTGGTGTATCCCCATACTTGTGATCTGCTAACCACTGCCAGTATATACCTGAAGGGCCTCTAGGTCAAATGACCCCAGTTTGGTTAAGAACGTCGTTGTGATTTTATCTGAGATGAAAAAAACACTGCTGGTTGCGGATGATAAGATAGAGATATTGTTTATTAACACGTTGACAGTCAGACGCATTTTCGATGGTTTGCCCAAGATGCCGGCGGGAACTTTTCGTTGTGCGATGCATATTATGCTGAAATATTATTTGCAGCAGATAAAATGAGCTTGAATAATCATGCTTGAAGCAGTTTTCGTGGTGAGGTTCACCAGTGACCCTCATGGCAGTCAACTTGTTATGTACTTTTATTTTTTGCTGCTTCGCCGATCACCAGTGACCCCCACAGCGCTGTAGTCAAGTCGAGTGCTGGTCATCGGTGACTCCCATGACAGTCAGATGGTTAAAATAACCAAAGGACACATATGAGCTGTAATTCGAATATTTTTTAAGTACTTTGTACTTTTGTACTCTGAGTATTTCAGAATTTTCTGGGCAGTTGAACAGTGTTAAAAAGAGTTTTTAAGTAAAGTTAGTTTTGTCTGTTCTGTGTGATTACACCCCATTCGGAACCCGAATCATATAACAATACTTTTCTAAAGGCAAAATGAAAGAAGATTTTTAAATGAATGTTTGATACCTATAAATGGCAAGAGTTTGTACTATGAGTATTTCAGAATTTTCTGGGCAGTTGAACAGTGTTAAAAAGAGTTTTTAAGTAAAGTTAGTTTTGCCTGTTCTATGTGATTACACCCCATTCGGAACCCGAATCATATAACAATACTTTTCTAAAGGCAAAATGAAAGAAGATTTTTAAATGAATGTTTGATACCTATAAATGGCAAGTTTGTATTATGAGTATTTCAGAATTATCTGGCTAGTTGAACAGTGTTAAAAAGAGTTTTTAAGTAAAGTTAGTTTTGTCTGTTCTGTGTGATTACAACCCATTCGGACCCCGAATCATATAACAATACTTTTCTAAAATCAAAATGAAAGAAGATTTTTAAATGAATACCTATAAGGGGCATGTAAACCCATGCGGTTCCAAGCAGCGGAACCTCGGTTTCAGAGGGAAGATCTTCGAATGGCTTCGCAGCTCTCAAAGCAGCTTCGTCGAAGTAAGCTTCCTGTTCTGAAACAACAACTCCGGTACATCTCACACTTTGTTGGAAATTGGCTTTAGGCTTCAGGACTGCTCGAAGGAGATTTGTAGAAACAACTCGAGATCCCATTGCCAATTTCTATGTCACTATATATAAGGAACAGTTGGGTTTTGATTAGGAAGTATATTTAATTTTATCCAATTCGAGAGTTAAAAAAATTTTAAGATCAAATAGAATTGATCTTGAGTTTTAAAAGTTGTTTATAAAATAAGTTAATTTGCTGACGTTTTATATTGATTCAAATAACTTATCTGTATTACTTAACACTGTTAATAACTATATATTTTAGCTACTGTTGTATTTAAGATAATTGACTAAGATTAAAAAAATCAATAAGGTTTTAGAATGTATACATCTTATATTTATCTTATATTTATTAAAATGGTTATCATAGCAAACAAAAGTAGCAAAATGCACCCATAAGCATTACTCTTCTTGATTACTTATTATGAGTTCATCAATTTTAGCTGATAATTCTAACATTTATATAAATTCTTTTCAAATACAAATAATACTATCTAAAGAGATGAAGAAGCTGTACAGTTTAGTACTAAATGTATACATGATAGCTTAGATTCTGACATCTTATTATTATTTAACTAGGCTGGTAAGTTAACACATCAATCAATTTATTATTAATTAGCTTGAATTATTTAAATTGGTCTTTGTGAATATTTTTAAGTTAAAATTCTTTTGAAAATGCTGTATTATCTCAAATCTTTTGCTTTTAAGTAACAAAATATGTGAAGAAATATTTAATAAACACTAACCCTGGTATACTACAGGTAACCTAGGGTGCCAGGTAACAAATTACCCAGGCAGTCCAGTAGGTGTGCGAAGTGTGCAGGCATGCTGCCTGCCTGCTGTACACTTCGCACACCTGCTGGGATCGGCTATATATATATATATATATATATATATATATGTGTGTGTGTGTGTGTGTGTGTGTGTGTGTGTGTGTGTGTGTGTGTGTGTAATATGGGCGAGACTCATTCAAAATCACAACACAGTTTATTTCTGGCAAAAAAACATGAAATCCGTACAACAGGCAAACACCTTTACAACTTCGTGCACGCAGACCATGCCTCAAATACACTTTTCAAGTAGGGATTCCTAAGGTAAAAAGACTACGAATAATCCCTAAGCACAATTGATACAAAATACCGATGTTTAAAGAGAACGTGCTAATTATTGGCTAAAGTAGCACAGACAGAGGCCGAATTAAGTCTGTAGCATGTCTGGAAGAAAAAATCAGAATTATCGCTCAAACCCCGAACTCACTTTATGAACAAAAGATATTAAATTAATATTAAAATACATAAATAAGGCATTTTAATATTATATATATATATATATATATATATATATATATATATATATATATATATGTGTGTGTGTGTGTGTGTGTGTGTGTAATTTTATATTAAGGACTGTCGTTAGTTTTTTTTCTCAATCTATATTGTCTAATAACTCATACTTTTGTTAAGATTATATTTTGATTAATTTTATGAGGATTTTAACTGGGTTAAAGTATTAAAAATGTATGCATGTATATATACAGGGTGTATATTAAAAGTCCTTAACCGGCCTTTTTTTTCTGGAACCACTGAGCGCAGATGATGTCTTTGATACTTCCAGTTAAAGAATATTAATAAGATTAATTATTTAAAATGGCGAAAAAAGTGAAATGTTAACTAAAAAATTGTTAATCAGATAATATCTAAATACAGGGATAAGCAGATTAATTAATTAATCTTCTTTTAGATTAAGATAAGACTATTTTATTTTAAATATGAAACTTCGCGGCTTATATTTAAATATTCCCGTACCCATATTTAACTTTTCTGTGTATGTCATGCCAAGTCATTACTCATAGTGTGATGCATTACCATTAATAGTTACTCCAGTACTACAGGGCTTGGACCAGGGAGTACTGTTGTAAGATCCTCCTGTGAGATCCTGTGAGATTATATTTAAATAATTTTTAGCTGAATGTGATGCAGCGTAAAATTTTTAAAAATGGTGGTACAGCATAAATCTGAAAGGGAAAAGTGGTACAACGTAAAAGCCATGACTAAAACTAAATGTATATTGACTTTAAAGTTTACTTAAATTGCAAAATAATTTCTAGTTTTAACAACGGTAAGTATAGTTTTTGCTCATTATTACCAAGAAATAAATACAGGGGTATATAACCAGGAAGACAGTTCAATTTAGCAAAATGTAAAAAGTCTCCTTAGTCAAGCCATATAAATTCATCTTTTAAAAAATAATTAATTTATTACGATAAATAATTAAATTTTGTTACTAATAATTAACTTATATTTAATAAGAAAATCTGCAGTTTATCACCCAATCAACATTTTTCTACTTCAAAACTATTTATATAGTTATCTAAACACAGATATATTCCATTATAATTTAAGCATGTGTAAGTGAGTATAAATATAGATACATATACATGTATCTATATTTATACTCACATTCACAAACACACACACACACACACACACACACACACACACATATTTAATATATATAATATATATGTATATATATATATATTATATATATATATATATCTATATATATATATATATATATATATATTATGCATGTATATATACATTATATATATATTCATATATATTATATATATACATACATATATATTATATATATACATACATATATATTATATATATACATATATATATATATATATAATATTATATATAGTATATATATATATATATATATATATATATATATATATAAATGTTATATAAACGTAGATGAATGATAGAAAAAAATATAAAATATATGTTCATTTGCCTCTTATGTTCACTAATCAGATATGTTACAAGGACTAAATTTTAAAAAATTTTTTAGCTTTATATATATTTTAGCATTATATTTTTAGTATTATATATCTTTTAGCATTATGTTTTTAGCATTATATATCTTTTAGCATTATATATGTTTTATTTTAGCATTAGCACTATATATCTTTTAGAATTGTTTTTTTAGCTTTATATATCTTGTAGCATTATTCTTTTTTAGCATTATATATCTTTTAAAGGCAAATAAATGCATCTAATATGGAAGTTTTCATAACAAAATATTCTATATCTACCCTGACATTTATATAATCTTTATGAATAGTAATCCAAATCAGGAGCTTGTGCATTGATGTTTTTATTCCTGCAACAATAGTCAGTTATAGATAAATAACTGAAGAAACTTACCGCAATTCCTAACAAAGATAAGGCAACTATCGATATCTGCAAAGAAAAGTAATTTTAAAAATAATCCATCTGAATCTGTATTTTAAAACATCAGTCTGATTTATCGTTCCTTTTAGAGATTATATTGTGACCTTCGCAGCAGGAAAGCAACAAAGCACTTAGAATGAAAAAATATAGCATAAATGCAAACAGAGAAACTGAGTAGATGTAGCGGCTCTATCATTTAAACAATCAGAAATCCCCTAGCGTCGATTGTAAGTACTATTCTATCTGTCAAAAACAGTCAAGAGATGACTATCGATGTGGAACAACAGGCTGTCATATATTTTATATTTTATCCAGCTTTGGTTCGTCTTTTTACAGCATAAAATTAAATCATAATTAAAAATGCATTATTACTCTTTTCTGATATACTTAGGCTGGTAAGTTGATATGGAAGTCGAGTATTCATCCAACCGAAATATTTCGATCGTGTCACAATATGTGTAGCAGAAAGGGATATATATTTGTGAGAACCATATTAACCCTTAATTTGACAAGATGTTTTTTCAAATATTTTTTAACTTCTGTTATTTTCCCATGTCTGTGTAGACATTAGGATCACTGTAAAATGAATGAAAAAAAAATATATCATTTTCCATTTTTGAGATAATTAATGTCAGCTTTAGCGAACACGGACAATTATGTTATATAGTAGTTATAAATATACATGTCCTGGGTAGCTGCCAGACTTAACCAAATTAAGGGTTAATATAGATAGTTCTAGTCATTAGACTTTCACTTATACATTATGCATTTGTTTTTAAATACTGCGTATTTCCTTTATAGTTCTTTAAAATGATGTTACAAACTTTAGAAATAAAATCAATTTTAAGTAAAATTTATTAGACTAGAACTTATTATTCATGCATTTATCAAAAAAAATATTATGTACCTCAATGATTCTTCATTATAGTGTTATAAATGCGACATATAAAATCAATTAAAAGTATTTCGTCTTCTATATTAATAGTGTGAGTTTCAAATTATTTAGAGAGTTTTCTTTTAATGCCTCAAAACAATTGAATAAATTTTTATTTCTAAATTTTTGAATGTGATTATACTTTTATACAAATTTAAAACATTGTGCAGATTTGCTTCAAACTATTTATCTTATTCATTTCGGTGAGATGTAGTTTATAATACGAATATCCCTGACATATATGAAAGGTTTATGAATTATCATATATAAAGAGGGAAATATATCTAAAAATTTACTTTTCTACATATGTTTTCCCATATATACTTCAAATTAAAAAATTCTCTAAATTTCAGATTTTATCTTACTTATTATTTTGTTAAAAGTTTAAATTCATATTTTTTATATTATCGAAGCACGTAATTAAATTGGAGGTTCTAGTCGAATAAAGCATAGGACAATTTCAATACATTAAATTCATTAAAGCGGTTATATATATATATATATATATATATATATATTTATATATATATATATATATATATATATATATATATATATATATATATATATATATATATATATATGTATATGACATTTAAGACACATTTGATTTCATATATAAAAACTTCTTTATTGTAATCCTTCTGTCCATGGCTATGTCATTTAGATATCCTTTATTCTCATAATTAACCACGATAAGAGGGGAGGATGTTGTCAGCCTTAGGTCCCACACAGAACTGACTTTTTTGTCGTTGCTACCTAAGCAAAATTCCTGTCTACTTCCGCTTCGGCTTTTTCACTCTGTATAGTTCCACTGAGGGTGTGTCTTTCTCCTATTACCCTATCATTAATGAGTTATAACTATTTTTAATTATAACTCGCGTAATTCTTAAAACCATTTTTAAACCAGACATATATATATATATATATATATATATATAAATATATATATATATGTATATATATAAATATTATATATATATATATAAATATGTATATGTATATATATAAATATATATATATATATAAATATATATATGTATATGTATATATATAAATATATATATATAAATATATATGTATATGCATATATATATATAAATATATATATAAATATATAAATATATATATATATATATATATATAAAAATATATATATATATATATGTATATATATATATATAAATATATATATATATATATATATATATATATATATATATATATATGTGTGTGTATATATATATAATATATATATATATAATATATATATTATATAAATATATATATATATATTATATATATTATATATATGTGTGCAATTGAAGTATGAAAGTTTGCAAATATATTAAAAAACGTAGAATCTATTACTTTTCACCTATATTAGATGAAAATATTTTTAAATTTTCAGTAAAGTAAATTAAAGTAAAATTTAATCTTTAATTAATTCATTCGAAACTCAAACTGTTAATGAATAAATTGTGACAACTAAAGACTGAAACTTAAAATAAATTAAAATATGTTTCTCAAAATGTTTTGTAATATTTTAGTTATATGTTCGTCTGAAAAAAAAAATATATAACTTTAAGAAGGTGTTTCCAAATCTGTAAGTAAAACAGAAAAACAAAAACAGAAGGAAAAAATGAAAAACATATTCATTACGGTGATTAGTTTTACTCCAAAAAGATTAGTTCTAAGAGTTTATTAATATTGTTCAATAAATATAGTTTGAATAAAAAATATATCTAAATACTAACGCACATACCTAGCATAGCAGAATTTTAAGTATTCATAATGAAATTTAAAAAGTAAAGAAACAAATTATCTTTTAATGTATTTGTTTATTTAAAATTTTTGTAAAATAATTAAATTTTTTCGGTGCTCCTGTTTAATTTTTACGATTTACAATTTAGTTTAATATTTGATATGTAGATGGCAGCACCAATAATAGAGAAATAATCAATAATATTTTATATCTTTCAGCCAGCTGTAGTGCTGACATCTCTTGGTGAAACTGAAAACATATCAAAATATTATTCTTTTACGGAAGTCCTATGAATTGATATTTATTTTGATTACATTCAAATTGAGGAAATAAAAAATTTCAAAAGTCATATACGATTTTAATTATTAAATTCAAGAAACTTAACATTTTTGTATGATTTATAGTTCTTTAAGAGAGGTCCAAATTGCTTTAAAAGTATTATTTAACAGTTAAACAAGAAAAACTATTTTAAGTCTTTCTGTGAGAAAAGGTAACATTTGTGTCTGAAATAAAATATATTATATAAAATAATTTTGGTATTACAAAACACTTTTTTTAATTTTACAAGTATTTACAAAAAATATTAGTATAAGACAATTTTAATAAATTGATCATTGGTTGTGTTTCTATAAGAAAAGTTGAAAATGAAGAAGATTGACATAAAATAATTATTATGGAGTTAAATAAAAATATTTATTTTAAGTCATTCTGCCAGAAAAGACAACGTATGTGTCTGAATGAATAACTACTTTTGATATTATATATTTTTTTGACGTTTACAAAAAATATTCATAGTACAATAAATCGAGGTTTTAGCTTAGTGCTTCTATACTTATTTTCGGTTGACGGCTGTTACATTTTAAGACAGCAATTTTTCTTTTCCTTTTTTGTTTTGCATTTTATACAAAATTTCCGTACTCTTATCGCTCTTAGTAATAAATCCCCTTAGCAGTAAATTTCCTTAATTTCCATATTTCTCTAGTTTGTAAGATTCACTCATGTACGCAAAATTAAAAAATCCATGAATTTTCTTTAAAAAAAGTCATTATAAAACAAATAATTTGGCTCTATATAGAACGAATTTTATAACTTTTTAGCTTTGAAAATATTATTTAGTTTTGCCAATTAGTTTGAGAACTGTTGTACTAGGGTATTAGAAAATGCAAAGGTATGAATGTATTAAAGAACAGTGGAAATTAAATACTCCCAAAAGACGAATCTATAGAATGTATTGTGACACAGATTCAAATTCCCCTCAGTTTTTGCCTACCTTTTTCATCTACAGTAGGAATGGAATGTTTTTGGCATTCTGCCATTCGTGAGACTAGTAACAGAAATTCGACTATATTCAAGAAAAGATTTTAACTAGTAAATAGATTTCTTACTGGGAGAGCAGATTTTGTAAAATAATTTCTTTTTGCTAATCTAATTCGTATATGTGAAAAAAAAAAGTTTTGCTAAATACTGTGAGAAAATTACAAAAATAAAACAATTTAGATACTGTTCTTTTCTGATCCCATTTAAGATTTTCCTTCTGATTTGTCTGCTGTCAAATTCTGGAAATCTTCGCGAGAGATGAAAGTTTTCGGTTGAAAAAAAAAAAAAAAATACGATGAAACTATTAATGAATGATTCCAAATAAATGGCTGAAATACTTCCTTTTCAAACACCGTTTTGAAGTTTGAAAATTATTCCATTGATGTTTTTTTTTTTAATATTTAAAAATACAAAAAGAATTATTTAACCACTTTCATTATATTCTAATGTGATCAACCGATTTTTTAAAATAAAAAACCCCTTTTTTTCTACAATTTAAAATATTCATACATTAATATTATTTACATTATTATCATTATCTAGATATTATTATTATTTCTATTATTATTATCATTTAGATATTATTTACATTATTATTATTATTATTTACATTATTATTATTATTTAGATATTATTACTTACATTATTATTATTATTATTATTTAGATATTATTATTTACATTATTATTATTTAGGTATTATTATTATTTAGATATTATTATTATTTACATTATTATTATTATTTAGATATTATTATTATTTAGGCATTATAATTACAATTTAAAATTTTAAAAGTATTAGAATAGAGTCGGTTTGCTTTCTGACTCAGATACAATTGTTAAGATTGAAATCCTCGAATCCATCGATCCAAGATCGAAACCCGAATCGAGTTAACAACTAATTTTAAGATTAAGACTATGGTTACTTTTTACTATCCGTAAACTTTCTTCTTTTAAAATGTTTGTCATAAAATTAAGTATTCGTCTTTTTTTTCTGGAAAAGAAGAAGGGTACTTTACTGTCTTTTTGTTTCAGTGTCATTCATTACAATCCACTTCTGAAAGAAAAGTGCTGGAGCGAAAGACACAAGTAAGTAACGTCGTGCCAATATTCCTGTAGCCCTGTAGGCGGCGAGGCAGTATAAAGAAACAGTATTCACAGCTTTACGGTTGTAAACTGTATGCTTGAATAAACGTTATTTATTGTATTTATGGTTAGTTATGTAGTGTTGTATTGTAATACACAGCCATCCACAATATATAAATGTGATGTAGACATTAAGATATTTTTGTATCTATGAAACCTAACCAACTAAACATATTAAAATTTTAAATGCTTTTGGAAGAATTTATGCAAATGAAATGAGAAAAAAGTTATTTGTAACATATGCTATAGTTAACTCCTCCAAGGTTTTATATTAAAAACAGCTTAAATTTTATTTGTTTCAATTTTAATAATATAAGCAGCCATGTGTCTCTATCAGTCAAAATTAATAATGTCTCTTGATCGAATAATTGTGAATCATCATGTTTAAACACACACGAGTGTGTATACGTACGTACGTGCGTATACATGTAAAAGTATGTGCAAGATAAGATCTATGTACATAACCCTTTGGGCTCAAAAATAATTCTTCAAATTCTCAGTAGTCTATTCCAAATTAATATTTGACTTATATCAATTTATTGCCAACCTAGCAATTTTAGTTCAGTTAAACACGTATGAACAGTCATTTTTAAATTTAAAAACCTTGTCGAGCCCACTCGCCCTTCCACTTGTCGTAAAAGAAAGACGATGTCGAGTCAGACTAGAGATTGGAACACGAAGAGTTAAAAGGAAGAAATAATGGAAAATGTATTTTGCAATATGGCCTTTCATTTACGGTTAGAACGTACAAGTTCTTTCTAAGTTCGATTTCACGCTTATAGAACGATGTATCATATGAAACTCTCGACTCCTTTCCAGCTTTCAATTAAATCGGGTTACTCTGGAAGCTTTGCCAATAACACGCCCTGCTGACTACATCTCCGAAATATAGCTACGGTATAACAAATGAACTGCTGCACTCTGGGACATAAAGCTGTGCCGTGAATACACTGGTTGATTTCATGCTTTCGTAAGTATTGCGTCCGAACATAGTTTTACGAGTGTAAGTGCGGAAGGATCTTTATTGGGCCAGCCCTCGCACCGTGTGCGACGGGGATACGATCTCTTGAACTTTGATTAAAATAGGGAATTGGAGGAACAGTGGTGTGTTGTGTCCTGGACAGTTTTGGTAGGTGTAGTTACTTCTAGATGGATAGAGGTTTTACTTACGTGGGTAACGATAGATAGCCTTAAAATATAAATCCTAAAACCGTTTGTTTTTTTAGTTGAATAGGCAATGAAAATTAAAGATTCATTCAATTTTTTTAATTTATTAAAATAGTTAAAAGTACTGAAATGTTTTATAAAAAAACTATTTTATACTATTTTATATTTTTTATATTATGATTTTAACGATTTACTTTTAAAAGGAATAACTAATATATCTCATGAACATCTTATTTAAATCACATTATAAAGCCAGCACGATTAACAATTATATCATACATATTGTAACGATTCGTTACATGACCCTAACGAAAGAGGAGCGGAAGGTGACCTTTCGCAGCGGACAATTACGGTTATCGGCAGGTAGAAACGGGTGTGCCTAACAATACACGTTTGTGTACTAGGTCCCGGACTTAATTGAAAACTGTCCGTGTGCTGGAGCAAGCACGTCTGAGACTTTGTGAGACTATTGAGTGAAAAGACTCTTTGAAATGATTGTAAATTGAGCTACATTATAGTGCCACATATGCGCCCATTAGCGGTAGCGAAAAAGGAAATTTAGTTGTTTGGATCGGCTGATTTAAAGACGGCTTTTCGGGCACATCTGGAAACGAAACAGCTGATTCAGGCTGGAAGTGACCGCAAGATTGCATCATCCTGGTTCTGGAAGGTTCCAGAAGAATAGCGTAAAGGGAACCAGTACCGCTATAAAAGAAGAGTGGTGGAGCCAAGATCAGGCTTTTTTTTCTTGAGACTTCTTCTTGAGAATTGCTTTTGGAGCTGTTGTGTGGAGTTCGAGAGGAGTCCACTCGTCTCTCCGATTTCCATAGTTTGCTTGTTTTAGAGACCGCCAGCATCTCTGTTTGCTAAGAAGTCGACTTTCGACTTTGGGATCCCATTCCCGTTATCTTACTATTTTTTTTCTACTTCGTGCATAGAAGTAGGTCGCTGAGCGTGACCCTTGCTCTCATTTTGGATCATCTTGCATCCCGAGTTTCCTCCACGAACTCCAGCGTGATATACACTCTGAGCGTTTGAACCTTGGTGTGAAAGCCGACTGTACTAATCGTCAGCCCGGAGGTGATAGTGTCAGCGTTTCGTACCGGCACTAATTAGCGAACTGTTCCAGTGATTTAGAAGACCTAGCCACATTGTACCCACGCATCGTAATTGTGTGAATGTTATCTCAGCACGAGATCCCAGAAGATTTAGAAATCTACTGAACCTGTACATAGCTGTACATAATTTATTCACCTGAATAAAATATTTAGTCTAGATTAAACAGTTATCAAGTCTGACGGCTTCGCCTACCATATCTCCAGTACGTTACAATATATATAGTAACAATTTAAACCACGTAATATAATAAGAAAAGTGGATATTTATCTCGCTATAATAAATAAAGTGAAAATACATCTATCTTTCATACGCATTGTTGATTAACTGTTGCACAAGTTATAACACAGTAATTGGTATCCCAAAAATTTGCCGATTTCATGATATGACGTATTTGCGTAATGTATTCATAATTACTGGCATTATATGTTGAACAATACTGCTTACGATGATGCTTTTGTTCAACATCAATAACAGTAAAATAAAATATTGACGCATCATTTCCTTGCACGCCTATGTAATTGTACACATTTTTGGTGCAGAAAAATTAAATTTTATTTGAATGTGAGTTATGATCCTTAAATCTTTTAATAAAGTGGGCGGTTACACAATTACTGAAATATTTCTTTTAATATCATTAAAAATGTATACAATATTAGTTCAGCAAATAGTAGAATTGCAAAATGTATACAATATTAATTCTATAAAAAGTAGAATTGCATTCAACAACAAGCAGTACATATTAATTCAACAATGTAGAGCTTAAGTACTGATATCTGGCGGTAACTACAGTGGATTCCGCTAATTGTTATCGCGGTTAATTATTGCAGTCAATCGCTGTTATCAATTGCTTATTGTTATCGAAATCATTTGGTCCCGATTTTCTCTATTCAACTGTTTTTTAAAAATTATCGCTTTATGTGATCGTTACATCGGATAATGGGATCAGTTTTTGAACCTCATTTTAACTGGCAAAGGAATATTCACAATGTATTCAGAAGGAACCCATTCTTTTCTTTCCCTTCGCTGTTGTTTGAATTTCCAAGAATTCTCCTCTTAACCCAGGGAAATGGTGAATGAACAAAGGAGTGGGTTTACAGGTTCCTGGAATTTTTCAGAAATATGCATACCGTGCTAGTGGTCAATGGTTGTTAGATAAGCAGAAAACAACACATTATTATCGTAACTGAGAAGGAGCATATTCACATTTTATGTCTTGCTCACTTACATGCAGTTTGTCGATATGGAAGCCAGAAAGCGAAATGATTTAACATCAAACAAAAGATTAAAATTTTAAATCGTTATGACAGGTTGATTATGATTACGAACAATTTATCGATGAGCTTCTTAGAAAAAATTGTAGACAGTCAACAATTGACCAATTCATTTAATTATGTATACAATTATTATGTTTTAAAGGATAATATACAATACATAAATATAAGGAGTGTTTTTTCATTTTGTTTTGAAATTTAGTGCGTGTGAGTTAAAGGGGGGTAGATTTATCTAATTTTGTATATCGTTTATTGTTATCAAAAACATGGTGCCCCAAACTGATCACATTAAGCGGTGTCCATTGTACTAGGTACTGTGACATCCTGAAGTAGGGGTAGGCGAAGCCGTCAATGATACAGGCTGTACAACTGTTTACTCTGGATTAAATACTTTATTCGAGTGAATAATTTATGTACAGATATGTACAGGTTTCAGTAGATTCTAAATCTTCTGAGATCTCGTGCTGAGATAACATTAACACAATTACATTGCGTGGGTACAGTGAAGCTAGTTCTTCTCGAACACTGGAACAGTTAACTAATTATTGCCAGTACGAAACGCTGACACTATAACCTCCGGACCGATCAGTACAGTCGGCTTCCACACTAAGGTTCAAACGCTCAGAGTGCATATCACGCTGGAGTTCGTTGAAGAAACTAAGGATGTAAGGCGATCCAAAATGAGAGTAAGGGTCACTCTCAGAGACCTACTTCTATGCACGAAGTAGAAAAAATATTAAGATAACGGGAATGAAATCCCAAAGTCGAAAGTCTATTTCTTAGCAAAAGCAGAGACGCTGGCGGTCTCTAAAGCCAAGCAAGCTCCGGCAATCGGAAAAACGAGTGGACTCCTCTCAAGCTCCACAAAGCAACTCTCAAGACAAAAGCCCCCGTCTTGGCTCAGCCAATCTTCTTTAATAGGAATCCCGGTTCCCTTCACGTGATTCTTCCGAAACCTTCCAGACCCAGGGTGATGCAATCTTACGGTCATTTCTCCATCTGGATCAGCTGATTCGCTTCCAGATGTGGCCGAAAGGTCGTCTTTAAGTCAACTGACCAAAACAACTTAATTTCCTTTGCAGCACCGGTAAAGGGGCCCAGATGTACACTACAGCATCGCTCGATTAATAATTATTACCCGAGTCCTTTGACAGTAGCAGACATAATAATGGCGCAGACGCACTGGCTCCAGCGTACCGACAGATTTCAATTACGTCCATTTAAACGTAAGTCGTGGGTTTGTCGACGGGACCTAGTACACAAACGGCTATTGTTAGGACCGCACGCTTCTACCTGCCGCTAACCGTAATTGTCCGCGGCGAAAGGTCATGTAACTGATCGTTACAGTACTCAGTAAAAACCAATTATCTTGACCTTGACCTGATCTGGCGGTAAATCCTCGTTTTTAAGCTCCTTTTGAGGCTCCTTAATCAGATGGCCTTAGCACCTTCCGAAAGGAAAAAAAAAAATAGCAAGATGAAATCTGTGAGTAAAATTTGGAATATGAATTTTGAGGAGGAGAAAGTTTTTAAGATGCCAGTCGTGATAAAGTACGAAAGGCAAGGGAATCGTTAGAGCTGGTTCGAAGTCCTTAATCTGTAACGATACAAAAATATCATTAATACCCTCAAAAGGAAAAATATCAATAGTAGGCATGGTTCAATACAATAATTGGAGTCTTACGAAATAAGAAAAATTGCTGCTCCTTATAATTAAAACTGCACATTATTATTTTTTAATATCACAACACATCACATACTACATGTAACATAAGAAGGAGTTGATGAAGTAATAAGAGCTAATGGGAGTAATTACGGTTAACTAGCGGCATTTTCATATTAGTCACACCGATAGTTGCTATATTGAGTTAGCTTGATATTTGTTATATCGATAATTCATTGTCCGTATGAAAGACGGATGCAACGATTGAGATATTCAGACGATATTAGACATACACAGCGTATTTTAAGTTGTTAACATAGAGTTCTAAAACTTTGTGTCATATACATTGAAGACAACTAACCCAATCACTTTTTATTTTAAAAATGAGATAATTTTAATTCAATTCTATGAATATTTTTATTAAAGGCTCCTCGAGGGTTAAATTTTATAGATTTCTATAAAATTTTACCAGATACTCCTAACATTCATTAAATTAAATAATATGTTTAACCATTTGTAAGCTTTGATTTCATTTAAATCATTAAAACTCAATTTAAATTTAGAAGACCCTATTTTTTCAGGAAAATTCAACGCACAGGCATAAAATTTTTCCTATAAATTAACTATTTAACTTAAAAAATAATACCCAAATATATTCAATAATTTAAAAATATAATAGAGTAAAATTAGGAGAAAATAACTGATGATTAAAACACAAGAAACTTTTCTATGAATAAAAAAAATTGAAAAAATTGAAATATTTGAAAAAAAATGACCTGATTTTAAAATCATTTTTAAGTGATTGATTTAGTTTTGTTATTATAGAAATGCTTTTATTAGTTAATAAGCCTGTCTTATCACTTTTAGTGTGATTCCTTGCGATGTTATTTAAAAGAAATGTAATTTGTTATTATAAAAATTTTTCTATTGGTTAATAAGCTTATTTTATCACTTTTAGTGTTATTCCTTATGATGCTATTTAAAATAAATGTAATAGGGTAGACAGGCTCTTCATAATTCCCCCCGAAGTTTCTAAATGCTAAAGTAAAAAAAGAAAAATCAATTGTAGCAAAACAAACGTATTTTTAAATGAAACACAATTTAAATTTTTATAACAGTTGGTACTAGATGGCAAGTTTTTTTTTTCGTTTTTTTTATGAAGTTTACATACTATTTGTTTGGAAAGTGCGATCTTCCGAAGATGACTTATTTTTTTAACCATTGCCCCTATGCTTATCATATTGAATATCGTGGGACTTTTTCTACCTTGTTTTCTTACTTCGTTTGTTTCGTGATTTAGCAAAACTATTTGAATTGATCGCACGTGCTTTAAATACCGTTAATAGTAATCACGTTGAATAGGTTGGCTGATAAAAGGGCTACGATAAACCTTTTTTGCTACAAGAGAACTAATGAGACCATACACGCTTGAATCCAATCCCGGACAGATAAGAACATTCATGCCACCATTGTGATATGAACCCTTGAACTCTGGTACCGAAGAGCAGCTCCCTACACATCGTTCGCTTCCGAAGTTGAAGAGAGTCTGTCAGAAACAGAACTATCATATTGATATATACGGTATAACCAACGGTAAAACAGTGGTATTCAATCTATGAAAAATTACCTTGGAGTTGCAACATGATGAGAAAAAATTGTAAATAAATTTCATTTCAAGAATTCTCTAAATTTCAGATTTTATCTTACTTGTTATTTTGTTTCGAGTTTAAATTCATATTTTTATACTATCGAACCCCGTAATTAAACTGGAAGTTCTAGTCGAATAAAGCGTAGGGCAATTTCAATACATTAAATTCAGTAAAGGGGTTATATATATATATATATATATATATATATATATATATATATATATATATATATGTATATATATATATATATATATATGTGTGTGTGTGTGTATACATATAACATACATATAATATATATACACACACATATATATATGTATATGTGTATATATATATGTATATATATATATATATATATATACATATATATATATATACACACACATATATATATGTATATATATATTAGTACACACATATATATATTATGTATATATATATATATGCATACATATATATACATATACATACACACACACACACACACACACACACATATATATATATATATATATATATATATATATATATATATATATATATATATATATATATATAGGATTCAACCATAGAACACCTATAAGGGCTATAAATAAAACCTAAATTGTTTCTGTATTTGGTGTCCTTTTTTTCTCTGTATTCCTCTTATTTTTGAATGTATCCTTCTGAATCCGCGGTGAAAATTTTGAAAAGTTCTTTATATATAAAGCTACATATGTATTTAAAATTAATTCAGGTAGCTAGTAATAAAAATATTTTTTTTGCAATTTTTATAATATTAAATTAGAAAAAAATTAATTTAAAAGAGAAGAAACATTTTTAAATTAAACTAAAAATCTTTGATTTAATTTATTTTAAACTGCGATTAATTCAGTTATACTTCATTTTATATGTATACCAAGTTTCATAGCTATTTGAAAATTATTCTTTTGGTATGTTTTAGCTGTTGACCCCCTACCCTTAGCCCGCATGACTAACATCTCATTTCCTGAGAAATGTGTCTCTCACACCGCTTTCCCTCTGACACTCCGAGTGCCTACCGTGTCACAGGTCAAAGGGTTAGTGTCGTTTCATCGGATCTCCGGCTTTAAAACGAGAAATGGAAAGGGGTTTATATAGTTTTTGCATGGCTCTCTTCTCGTCGGGGAGGACGTGCAGTAAACGAGGGAAGGGGGTAAAGTCGCATGAAGAAGCAGAGGACCGTGTCGGATCCCCTTTCACGCAAATGGGGATTGGTTCCGCTCCGATCGTGTGGCGGAGAAGAGCCAGATCCGCTTTGGTCTCTCGGCTAGGGAATAGTCTCTTTCATCGGAGGATGCGGAGGTGAATTTTGGATTCAGTGCTGCAAGTTGCAGTCATTTGGGCTTTCACTTTACTCTTACGACGCAATTCACCCGAAGAGGATTTTTTTTCCAACTTTTCCTAGGGAAGAAGTTATTGCGTTAAAACAGTGGTATTCAATCTATGAGATTACATTATTGTATTACATTATTGATTTACAAAATTGTAAATCAATTTCATTGAATACAAATACGCCATTGAAAAAAATTTTTTAAGCAAAAATATATTTTTTTAAATTGGGAAAATTGTTAAATTAAGAGAGATTATCTTATTTTTAGAACAATACTACAGATTTGAACTCCATCTCTATAAAATGGTTGTTCAAATTTAAAAAAAAAAAAAAAAAAAAAAAAAAACCAGGATCATAGATCTTATTAAACATGTTCATTTTGTAACTCTTCTACTAAATTTCTCAAAATGATTAATAAATTTCATTGAATAAAAATACATCATTAACAAACTTTTTAAAGTAAAATATTGACATTTTTACAGTGGAAAATTTTACTAAATTTAGATTTTTTCCTCTTTTTTTTTAAGAATAACGACTTTAAAGTTTAGGCTCCAACTGTATGAAATCGTTGTTCCGAATTAAAAAACAGGGTCATAGATCTCATTAAACGTGTTCATTTTGTATTTTTTCTCGCTAATTTTTTCAAAATTTTAATTAAATTTCATTGAATAAAAATACAACACCGACAAGCTTTTTAAAGTAAAATATTGACAGTGGAAAATTTTACTAAATTTAAAGTTGTTACTCTTTTTTCAAAATAACAACTTCAAATATTTAGTCCTCCTCTGTATGAAATCGTTGTTAAAAAAAAAAAAGAAAAAAAAAAAAAAAAAAAAAAAAAAGGCTTATAGATACCTTTAAACGTGTACATTTTGTATTTTTTCTAGACAAATTTCTCAAAAGTGTTAATAAATTTCATTGAATAAAAATATATCATCGACAAACATTTTCTAGGAAAAATATAGACTTCTTTACAGAGGGAAATTTTACTAAATTTAGAGTTTTTCCTCTCTTTTTTTTTAAGAATAACGACTTCAAAGATTTAGATTCCATCTGTATGAAATAGCTCTTCAAATTAAAAAACAGGTTCATAGATCTCATTAAACGTGTTCATTTTGTATTTTTTCTAGCTAATTTTCTCAAAATTATTAATAAATTTCATTGAATAAAAGTACATCATCGACAAACTTTTTAAAGTAAAATATTGACTTTCTAACAGTAGAAAATTTCACCAAATTTCGAGTTGTTACTCTTTTTTCAGAATAACGACTTCAAAGATTTAGACTCCCTCTATTTGAAATCGTTGTTCAAAATAAAAAAACAGGCTTATTGCTCACATTAAATGAGTTCATTTTGTATTTTTTCTACCTAAATTTCTCAAAATTATTAATAAATTTCATTCAATAAAAATACATTATTGACAAACATTTTCAAAAAAAAATATATAGGCTTTTTACAGAGGAAAATTTTACTATATTTAGAGTTTTTCCTCTTTTTTTAAAAAATAACGACTTCAAAGATTTAGAGTCCATCTGTATGAAATTGTTGTTCAAAATAAAAAACAAGCTCATAGATCTCATTAAACGTGTTCATTTCGTATTTTTTCTAGCTAAATTTCTCAAAATTATTAATAAATGTCATTGAATAAAAGTACATCATCGACAAACTTTTTAAAGTAAAATATTGACTTTTTTACAGTGGAAAATTTCACAAAATTTAGAATTGTTACTCTTTTTTTAGAATAACGACTTCAAAGATTTAGACTTCCTCTGATGAAATCATTGTTCAAAATAAAAAAACAAGCTCATAGATCTCATTAAATGTGTTCATTTTGTATTTTTTTCTAGCTAAATTTCTCAAAATTATTAATAAATTTCATTCAATATAAATACATCATAAACAAATTTTTAAAGAAAAAATATTGATTTTTTTAAGTGGGAAATTTTATTAAATTTAGAGTTGTTACTCTTTTTTTAGAATAACGACTTCAAAAATTTAGACTCCATTTCTTTGAAACTCATAACTTTCATTAAACGTTTCTTTTATATTTTTTTCTAACTAATTTTTTTTATAATTTTAAACAAATTTCATTAAATACAAATCATCATTTAAAGAAAACATATTGATCTTTAAAATGGAAAATTCCATTAAATTTAGTGTTTTTACTGTTTTTAGACAATTTTAAAGATTTAGACCCCATCTTTAGGAAGTCGTTGTTCAAAATAAAAAAAAGGTTTTCATTGAATGTTTTCCTTAGTTTTCTAAATTAAACTTTTTACTCTATGGTGTTATAGCATTTGTCTCTAGGATACCTTAGTTTTTTAATCCTCATATTAAAATAGCCGGGGAATGGAGAGAAGAGTTACCATGGTACACTTTAATATTTTAATGCTCTTAATAAAGGTAAATATGAGTAATGAAGTTTTTTATGCATATAATTCTTCTACTTTAAAATGGTGGAGAAAATTTAGAGCTAGATTTGCACCCAGGTCCAAAATACTTACTTTTTGCATCTTAGGTTTAACCTTAAATCGACACAGGGATCTATATGATTCATGGTGGAATCAACGAAAATATCGTCATAGACAAGTTTACCGTAATAGTTGGTATCGTTATATACAAATTTAACTGTAAATTTATTTATACATTATAGAAATATTCAAGACGTCCATGTCGTCCTGGTCACCAAAATGCTACTGAATTTATGCTACTGAATTTTTCATATATAGCTTGAAATTAGAAGACACAAGAAATATTTCATGTGCCTTCTAATTCCACATGAAATACTTCATGTTCTAATGTTAGTTATAAAAAGAAGCTTAAAAAAGTATTGCATATAAAAAATGGAAATGCAGCTAAAATAATTCGTGTGAAAAGTAAAATACGATATCTAAATAGATAATGTAGGTGAATTTATATATAAAATAGAAATCGAATGGGTAACAGAAATAAATAACAAAGAACGTTATAAACAATGACTGGACAATAAAATAGAGATTCAACAAAAAATTTTCTAAGAAAGGAAACATATTATTAATTTTGATTTAAAGGTTTCAATAGAGGCTAAATTCTTTTTCAAGTTATGCTGTCATTTGATGCACGGTTATAACTGGGAAAACGGAGCTAGACTATCAATATAATGTGAAAAGATTTTTGCTTCAATAAAAACATAGCAAGTTTATGTATGTATGTACACACACACACATACATACATACATACATACATACATATATATATATATATATATATATATATATATATATATATATATTATATATGTATATATATTATATATACACGTATATATATGCTTATGTATAACTTATTACTTTAGAAATATGATAAAACTCACTCCAGGTTTTAAAGGTTGAAATTTTAATTAATTTTATTTAATGAAAACAGTGGTGTAAACAAGAAATACAGAAACAAAACCCATTTTTTAAAATTTACATTTTTTACTCGGTTTCAAGGTATATTTAATTGTTTTCACAATAGTTAATTTTCCCTTAAATATTTTAATAGCTTTCAGCGACAGTATCTTAAACCACACGATACCCGTACTGCATAGAGTGAGCTTTTAACCTACGGAAATTGCCACTTTCCGTCAGGCTCAGAGTCTGTCTCCGGATTGCATTAGCCGATTCATGTTCTATCCGGTTGTCCGGTGCCGCCAGTCTTACCCCTTTCCCACTGGGTTGTCCACTTGAAAAGACTACTCCACTCCACTTCCGACCAGTTAGGGCCTATTGTTCGATGGATTACTGTCTCCCGAAGGCTAAGAGCTGTTCCCCGGCTTAATTGCTGAGGAAAAATAGTTTTCAAAATATACGTTCAGTTTCCATTAGCAGATTCAGATAATTTGCAAAAGTGGATAGTCATCCTTTTCATTGAAATTGTAATGTCTTTAAACGTTCCTTTCTCCATCTCTTCCTAATTAATACATATGAATTTAAACGCAAACTGGAGTCCAAGTTCTGCAACGGTATATGGAAACACAGTATCCATTCAAAACCTTTTTCCCTTGTTTTAAGATATCACTTTCAATTTTTAATGTAGATTTAAATTCTGTTTTAAAATCTGATTTTAATTATCCGTCATTTTTTATTAATGAGAGACATTTTATCTGTATTAGTATTTTACCATATAATCAGCTGATTTATTGCCTTTTAAAGCAACATCGCTTCTTATCAGTGGGCAACACACAATTCGGTTTTACTCGGGAATCGAATACGAACTCATCTTTTGGTCATGATTCATAACACAATGTTTTTTAGAATGCAGACACATTTTGTAAAACGTGTTCCTAAACTTAATCCATGTTTTTTAAACTCTTCTTCTTCTTCAATGGTGCGCCAGCCCAAGGTGGGCCATGGTCTTTCTCAGAATCGAGTTCCAGGCCTCTTTTTTCTTGGATAGACTCTTCCAGTTTTTTGATTTGTAGGATATTTAAGTCTATTTCAAGGCATTCAATCCACCGAATTCATGGTCTTCCCTTTTTACGAGCTCCCAATGGTTTGGCCTCGAAGATCCTTTTTGTGGTTCGGTCGTCATTCATTCTAATCACTTGTTCTGTCCATTTCCAACGTTGAATAGAAATGAATTTTATTACATCTGGCTCCTTGAAAATCTTGTAGATTTCAGAATTTATTCTTCTCTTCCAGGTGTCGTTGTTTCTTTCAGTTAATACCCATGTTTCAGCAGCGCATGAGAGAATTGGTCGAATTAGTATCTTATACAGCAATAACTTTGTTCTTCTGTTTATGAGATTAGATTTGAGATATTTATGGATACCAAAAAAACATCTGGTAGTGGCCGAAACTCTGTTGGTAACTTCCGGCTCACTGGCATTGTTAACACTTAGTTCGGAACCTAAACAGGTAAAGCTGTTAACAGTTTCGAATCTATAGTCATTTATTTCAAAATAGGGTTCACTATAGCTGGTATTTGTCATGTCTTTGATCTTAACTCAATTACCCTATTACATTCTATCGAGGAGTATAATCTATATAAAATATATCACTATTTTTACGAAATTTCCATACAGTAGATTCATTTTATGATCTTATTTATGATCTGATATAGAGAAAAAAAAGTCATCTGTAGAAGTCTACATTACATTAGACACATTTGTGTTGCAGATGGTTTTCTGGAAATAAAAAGAAAAAAGTTAGTATCAATTTGTAGAGTTTGAATTCACCAAAAATTGATCATATGTCTGTCAAAAATTCAATTTATTTCTCAGAAAAATTCAACATTTACCGATGCTTACTAAAAAGTAATCATTCAGGCATGGTGGTGATATTAGGACAAGATATCTACAAAAGTCATGCATACATCATATACATGACTGTTAAAAGTAGTCTGAGCGATACTGTTAGTAAGAGTTACTAAGCCTCAAGAGCAAGTCACGTAGTACACTGTAGAACTGTAGTCGCATATTGAGACAAATTAAAACATGACAAACCCATTCATTCTAAATATCAGTACTTGAATAATTGCAGTTACATAGAATTAAGATGAAAGATTTTCATGATCAATTACTATATACCTCAAATATTTTATACCCACCTATGTATTATTTTCTATATTTTGAATTTACCAAAGAGTAATTATAGCTGTGTCAAAAATCCATTTAACTACACAGAAAAAATTCAACAATAAAATTTACAATAAATTCAACAATAAATTTATTTAATAAAAAGCGATCATTCAGGCATGGTAGGGATATCAGTACCATGCATCTACAAAAGCCCCGCATACCTTGTACATAAATATACACTGACTTTTAATAACAGTCTATCATAAATATAAAAGGGTTACATGAAATGAACTCTACCTCATAATCCCACTTAAGGTTCATGAACAACTAACGGAGTACACTATAATTTAGCGTCATATTCAGACAAATTAAATTGTGAAAAATCCTTTAATTATAAAGATAAAAACTAGAGCATTTATAGCTACACAAAATCATGATGAAAGATTTTCATGAAGGGTGATTAAACATATTCAAATATTTTACGAAAAAAGAACAGACCTTTTGAAGGTCATTGAATATGGTTTGTTACATAATATATTTGTTAGAACGTAGACAAATTGTTAAAACAGAATTTTTTCCGGAACAGAATTCTTGTTTCTAAAAAACGGGATTGACCGATTATACCTAAGGGTAAAATATATCTAGTTTTACCAAATTTCAAAAAGTAGATTAATTTTCTGATCCCATTTACTATAAAGCAGGACGGAAAAGTCACCTGCATGACATTCAACACATTTGTATTGTGCAAGGTTACCTAAAAAAAAAGAGCGAAGTATGGCATTCTACATTTTGAGTTCACCAAAAATTGATTAAATGTGTGACAAAAATCCATTTAATTTCGTAGAAAAATTCAAAAACTACATTTACGCACTAAAAAGCGATTATTCAGGCATGGTAGTCATATCAGGACCATTGATCTACAAAAGCCATACATACCCCGTTCACTGATTTGGTTTGGAGTGCCGCGGTCTACTTTTTGCAACACGAGGGCTAATGAGACCTGGACCTACAGCTTAAAGCCGATTCCGAACGGCTACGAACATTCATGCCCCTGTGGGAATCGAATCAACGAACTCTGGAACCGAAGGCCAGCACCATAACCAATCGGTCATCGTTTGGCCATATCCCGTTTATAAATATACACTGACTTTTAATAACAGTCTATCATAAATATAAAAAGGATACATGAAATGAACTCTATTTCATAATCCCACTTAAGGTTCAGGAACAACTAACGGAGTACAATATAATTTAGCGACATATTCAGTCAAATTAAATTGGGATAAATCCATTAATTATAAAGACGAAAATTAGAGCATTTATAGCAACACAAAATCATAATGAAAGATTTTCATGAAGGGTGACTAAACATATTCAAATATTTTACGAAAAAGGAACAGACCTTTTGAAGGTCGTTGAATATAGTTGGATACCTAATATATTTCTTAGAATGTAGACAAGTTGTTAAAACAGAATTTTTTCCGGAACAGAATTCTTGTTTCTAAAGACGTGATTGACCGATTATACCTAAGGGTAAAATATATTTAGTTTTACCAAATTTCAAACAGTAGATTAATTTTGTGATCCATTTACTATAATGCAGGAGAGAAAAGTCACCTGCATGACATTCAACACATTTGTATTTCACAAGGTTACTTAAAAAAAAAAGAGCGAAGTATCACATTCTACATTTTGAGTTCACCAAAGATTGATTAGATATATGAAAAATCCATTTTATTTCGTAGAAAAATTCATCAACTACATTTACGCACTTAAAAGCGATCATTCAGGCATGGTGGTAGTGATATCAGGACCAGAGATCTACAAAAGCAACACATACCCCGTTCATAAATATATACTGACTTTAAATAACAGTCTATCATAAATATAAAAAGGATACATGAAATGAACTCTACTTCATAATCCCACTTAAGGTTCATGAACATCTAACGGAGTACACTATAATTTAGCGTCATATATAGACAAATTAAATTGTGACAAATTCATTAATTATAAAGACGAATTCTAGAGAATTTATAGCTACACAAAATCATGATGAAAGATTTTCATGAAGGGTGACTAAACATATTCAAATATTTTATGAAAAAAGAACAGACCTTTCGAAGGTCATTGAATACAGTTAGTTACATAATATATTTGTTAGAACATAGACAAATTGTTAAAACACGTTTTCGGAACAGAATCCGTGTTTCTAAAAAGTGATTGGCCGATTATACCTAAGAGTAAAATATATCTAGTTTTACCAAACTTCAAAAAGTAGATTAATTTTGTGAAAAGTCACCTGCATGACATTCAACACATTTGTATTGTACAAGGTTACCTAAAAAAAAAGAGCGAAGTATCACATTCTATATTTTGAGTTCACCAAAGATTGATTAGATGTATGACAAAAATCCATTTAATTTCGCATAAAAATTCAACAACTACATTTACGCACTCAAAAGCGATCATTCAGGCATGGTAGTGATATCAGGACCAGGGATCTACAAAAGCCACATTTTACCTCGTTCATTGGTTTGGTTTGGTTTGGAGTGCTACGGTCTATTTTTTGCTAAACGAGGGCTAGTGAGACCGGGACCTTTAGCTTAAAGCCGATTCCAACGTCTACGAACATCCCTGCCACTGTGGGATTCGAAACCACGAACTGTGGTACCAAAGGCTAGCACCCTAACCAATCGCCCATCGTGCGGCCATACCCCGTTCATAAACATACACTGATTTTCAATAGCAGTCTATCATAAATATAGAAGGGATACATGAAATGAACTTTTCTTCATAATCCCACTTAAGGTTCATGAACAACTAATGGAGTACACTATAATTTAGCGTCAGTCAGACAAATTAAATTGTAAAAAATCCATTAATTATAAAGAATAAAATTAGAGCATTCATAGCTACACAAAATCATAATGAGAGATTTTCATGAAGGGTGACTAAACATATTAAAAATTTTACGAAAAAGGAACAGACCTTTTGAAGGTCATTAAATATAGTTGGATATATAATATATTTGTTAGAATGTAGATAAATTGTTAAAACAGAATTGTTTCTGGAACAGAATTCTTGTTTCTAAAAACGTGATTGACCGATTATACCTAAGGGTAAAATATATCTAGTCTTCAAAAAGAAGATTAATTTTGTGAAAAGTCACCTGCATGACATTCAACACATTTGTATTGTACAAGGTTACCTTAAAAAAAAAAAAAAAAAAAAAAAAAAAAAAAAAAAAAAAAAAAAAAAAAAAAAAGAGCGAAGTATCACATTCTACATTTTGAGTTCATCAAAGATTGATTAGATGTATGACAAAAATCCATTTAATTTCGTAGAAAAATTCAACAACTACATTTACGCCCTCAAAAGCGATCATTCAGGCATGGTATTGATATCAGGACCAGAAATCTACAAAAGCCGTGCATAACGCGTACATAAATATGCACTGACTTTTAATAACAGTCTGTCATAAATGTGTAAGGGGTACATGAAATGTACTTTACTTCATAATCCCACTTAAGGTTCATGAACAACTAACAGAGTACACTATAATTTAGCTTCATATTCAGACAAATTAAATTGTGGCAAATCCTTTACTTATAAACACGAAAACTAGAACTATATTCATGTAGCTATAAAATAGCTACATGAAATCATGATGAGAGAGTTTCATGAAGGATTACTATACAATTCAAATATTTTACGAAAAAAGAACAGGCCTTTTGAAGGTCATTGAATATAGTTGGATACATAATATAGTTGTTAGAACGTAGACAATTTGTTAACACACGTTTCCGGAACAGAATCCGTGTTTCTAAAACGTGATTGACCGATTATACCTAAGGGTAAAATATATCTAGTTTTACCAAACTTCAAAAAGTAGATTAATTTTGTGAAATGTCATCTGCATGACATTCAGCACATATGTATAGTGCAAGGTTACCTAAAAAATAGAGCGAAGTATCACATTCTACATTTTGAGTTCACCAAAGATTGATTAGATGTATGACAAAAATCCATTTAATTTCGTAGAAAAATTCAACAACTACATTTGCTCACTAAAAAGCGATCATTCAGGCATGGTAGTGATATCAGGACCAGGGATCTACAAAAGCCACGCATACCCCATATATACATATACGTGACTCTTAATCACAGTCGACCGTAAATATGAATGGGATGCATAAACTGAACTCTACTTCATAATCCCACTTAAGGCTCTCCCCGTGAGTGAGTTTACCCTCCCCGCATCCCCAGGGGTCCCGTGTTTCTGTGGAGGGGGGCCCCCAAACAAGCGGGGGTCCTTGTCTGACAAGGGGCCCCCCGTCGTGATTTGTAACAAATGAAGTATCCATAGTATTAATGCTTCTCTAATGGGGCCGAGGAAGTCCCGCCAGGGAAACGCAGGCATGTCATAAAACGCATTACTGTCGATGTTTAAAGCCGCTTTTATCATTTTCATAAATGAACGGGGCGTGATGCGAGCGGTATTTAATAGAAGGATGAGGTTTTAAAATGTGTTTAACAGAATGAGCGTAATGGGGGAATGACATTTATGTATGGCTTGTAAAAAGGGATGTATAATATCATTCATTAGAAACACATCCACCCTCTCTCTCTCTTCCGATCGAAACACTGGGGGTATAAAGTCTATTTGGGAAAAATTTTCGCCTTCTTTCAGTCTCTGGGAAGTGAGCTGCAATAAACAATGGTTAATAACTTCACCGGGGTTTGCTGTTATGGCCTTGATGCTATTTGACGTGAAATATAGCAAGTTTTCTTCCGTATTTAGCAATATTTTAATTCTTTGTTTCTTTTATATTATATTTTTCGAAAAAAAAAAGTATTAATTGTAAATTTTGAAGGTCATAAAACTATGTTATCATATGTGTACCTAATCTATTACTTAAGCCAAATATTTATTATTTAAGCTATTATTTAAGCCAATGCCTGGGGAACGTCTCTTGCCAGAATGCATTGTACCAAAAGTCAAGTTCGGCGGAGATGGAATTATGGTCTGCGATATTTCTCCTGGTATGGACTGGGATCCATGGTCTCCATTCATGGTAAGCTCAACGACGATGCTTACTGCACTATTTTGGATGACAATGTGCTTCCTACGTTGTGGCAGTTATACGGGTTGGACCCCTGTTACTTTCAGGATGACAATGCCAGTTGTCATGTTTCGAGGTTTACCAAGGCTTGGTATGGTGCCAATGGAGTTCATCGAATGGACTGGTCTGCCCAAAGCCCAGACCTGAACCCTATCGAGAACCTCTGGAACGAGTTGGATAACCGAATTAAGGGGTGCACTACCCGTCCAAAATCGGTGAAGGAACTTATATGTCTACTCCAAGCCGAGTGGAAGACAATACCACTAGCTGTAATACAAAGACTTGTGGAAAGTATGCCTCGGAGTTTTCACACTGTAATTGCCTCTCGTGGAGGGTCTACCAACTATTAATTTTGAATAAAGTTAGTTTTTCTTTTCTATAGCAAATGTCCAAATACTTATTGGTAGACAGTGTATAATAGTGTATTTTTTAATATTAATAATGCACTATTAATATTCTAAATGTTTCAAATAATATTTTTTTATTTAGTAAAATAATTAGTCTCATATCTAGAACTCAATTTGAACTTCAGATAATATTGAGGAATTTCATTTTCTCGTTTTCATAGTATAGAGAAAGTATTGTAATCTTCCAAAAAATCAGCCTCGAGAAATTGTTTGATTTTCACGTTTAGGACCTGAGTCTAAAATTACTGTTTTCGGAATTATCTATAACACTGTGTGTCTGTATGTAAGCATTATAGCTCAAGCACATTTTTAGTTTAGTGTCAACACGTTTTCAATACGTGCATTATAGCAAAATTATAATTTTCTATTAACTTTTGGTTATTTCTTGTATACCTGATACTACACTCCCATTGTAATTTCTAGACAATGCACATTTTCAAGGTGCCCCAGAACTTTTAAACCTTTAAAAGTTCGATTTTTTATTAATATACTCTAAATATTTAAACACTTCTGTACAATTATCAAGATAATTCATCCAAAAATTCGTACTAGTTGCTAAAATTATAATACTTTTCTGTTTGTATGCTTCTCTAATTAATACTGTCTTTTCAAACTGGCTTTTTTTTTCTCCCAAGTTTATAATTTTAGAGTTTACGAAAATTGTTACTTATAAACAAGATGCGCTACATTTCTAAAATTTTGACAACATATTCACCTCTCTATATCCTGTGTTCTTAAACAAATAAGTATCAATTTTTATGTTGTTGCTTTTTCAAATGAAAAAAGTGTAAACAAAATTTAAATATTTTTATTAAATTTTCAATTTTTATTCTTCTTTTTTAATTTATATATAACTTTCTGCATATATTTTGGTTTTGATTTATAGGTAAGTACTTTATTAATTTATTTTGTCCACAATTTATGATCGTATGCTTTAATTGTATGATGTGCGCGATTTTTATTTTTTATTTTTTCTTTATTTGTTGTAGCATATTTTAAACCTATAATTTTACCATTATTTTTGTAAGCATAAATTTTATTTTTATATATTATAAATTAAAGTGTATAATATAGATAATATGTGGTATAAAAGTTCTAAAATTCATTTTATTAGAGATATATTAACTGGAATCAGATCATAGTTATCAAACCTTTTTTTGAATTCAAATGTCGAGTACCACTCTTAAGTTCATAAAATAACATGTCAGCTTTACTAAAAGACGTATATTTTCTATGTGATAGTATTTATGTGCTTTGTTAAAGTAAAATAAACACTATGCAGAAAAGTAGAGAGGAGGTTTTGGTGAGTTTTGTGTACTATAAACCTACTTCTTCATTTATATGCTTTTCTTTTGGAAACACTGTGTTTTTTTTTTAAATACTCCTTTGATGGTGTTTATATTTTTTAATCCAAACAGTCAATGATCATAAGTTGCGGATAAAGGTCTTAAAGACCATATAAACAATATTATTTATAAGTAAGGTAAAACCTTACAAAATTACATTCATCATGAAAACAAAAATACAAAGTACATGACTAAAACTGTACACAAAATTTCGAAAATCCTTCAAAATTCTATAATTTTAATAGATTTTTTATTTATTTTTTACATTTTATTTACTTTTTAATAAGTAAGGTAAAACCTTACACAATTACATTCATCATGAAACCAAAAATACAAAGTACATGACAAAACTGTACACAAAATTTCGAAAATGCTTCAAAATTCTATAATTTTGGTAGATTTTTTATTTATTTTTTAACTTACACACTTTTAAACTAATGGATGCTCATCGTAAATCTTAAAATCAACAGACTGTTTGCACTGTTTATCACCAGACTATTAACTTTGCTTAGAATTTTAGATTTTGTAAAGTTTTCTATAAGGAGTATTTTGTTGGAAAACATAGAAAAGAACTCTGCAATAAATGAAATATTGCTGGATTGAAGGAATTGTAGCAATAAAAAGTTTCGTTATTATGTTTCAAGAAAAGGGAAATATTGAAAAAGTGTATATTAATTTTTTAAAAAAGAGGTATAATAAGAATTTTAAATGATTGTTACAGTATCAACAAACCGTTCAATCTAAATATTTATTTTACGGATACTAAAGGAATACTCTTTTGACCCAATGGCTTATCAAATTCATATAAATCAAGACGAAGCGTCTAGCTACACGGCTGAACTTATTTCAAAATACTTTTGCTCCGGAGAAACAGAGAGATAGGTATACACAGTTATCGAGATCTGCACTAATTTACATATCAGAAATTTACTTTTGATCATCAATTATTTTGCATTCAGACTGTTATAAAATTCATTTTTCAAACGTAGTTCTAAAGTCATTTTAGATACTTCAAATGTGGAAAATGATGGTGTAAATTTCCATTACAAAATTGCAGGATGTATTATCATGAGAAATAAAGCATATTTACTAAAATTTTTATTTATTTTATTCTTTATTTTTTTACATTCAGATTATTATAAAAATCATTTTTTTAAACGTGGTTCTAAAGTTATTTTAGAGACTTATAAAAAAAGGTAGAAAATGGAGACGAAAATTTCCGTTTCAAAGGATGTACTGTCATGTAAAATGAGGATTATAAAGAGAATATTTTGAAATAAAAGTACTTTACATAAATAATAAAGTTCGTTATATTTTGTGAAATATAATTTTATGAAATATACATATTATGAAATATAAGTTCCATTTCATTAAAATTGATTTTAAAATTTACTAACAATCAATAAGAACTGGACAAATATATGTTTAAAAATATATTGAATATTTTGATTATAAAAGAAAACAGCTATTTTATGAAAAAAAACCCCTTAAAAATAAAAAACCAAGTTACGATTTTAATGAACTTCTGGAACTTTGCTATATTTCTGAAAAGACATCTCTCGCAGTGTATCTCTTAGATCACCTTTAAAAATGAGTTCCAGTAAAATAATCTCATTCAAATATATTTATTAATTATGAAGAAATTTTTTATAAGAATCTTCTTTATGTTGACAATGCTTATTTTGGGAGAAGTTGATATTTAATGGCATAATTATTTAATTAAATTTAGGCTTACTGTGACTAAGCTACGAATTAAGGTTTTTCAAACAATTTATGTGCAGGCTAGTGCTGCCATCTATCATCGAACTAAATTACTAAAGAGTAAAAGTCTTTTACTATTCTATTACACATGTTCGTAATAAATAAATAAATAAAGGTATAAATTTCAACTGTACCTGGGATTTAAACATCAGTTAAAACAAATTTTATTTTTAGTCTACAATTCTACACATTGACACAATGTCATTAAATATATTCTTTATTATAATCAGTAATCCTATGCAAGAAGATTTACTCTTGTTTAATAATACTTCCAAGTAAATTTTACAGTTTTATTCTCTTGTACAGCATTAAAAAAACACTGTAAAATCCTCACTTGTAGCTATATTTTTAAAAACTTTATACTGTGAATTTTGTATTTAACTCAAATAAAAAAAATAAAAAGTTTTAAGATTTTATACCAGCAGTTAATAAAAAATTATTTGAAATTTCATTTCAAGGTACTACCAATAAAAATTATGTAAAAATTGATATATGGATCAAAATTTAAAATAAAAATTTTGCAAACATTTATCTGGGTAAAAATTAGTCGTGATTAGCATTTTATCTGTGGAAAAAATGAAAAAAGAGCACCTCAGTGACGAAGACAGTTTGAAGAGAGACATATTATTTTCCATTATATGATATTGATTCAAAAGAGATTCACTAATAGGTGTCAAATTTTCTAAGCACAAAATTAATAATATATTCACTCTCGGCAGTAATCAGAGGGGGGCGGAGGAAAGAATTGAAACTCTCACTCTTTATTTTAATGTTTAATTTATTGCATTTTAATGTTGAAATTACACTACATATTCAAATGTGATTTTTTTTATATTGCATATTTAATTAAAATTTAATCTTTAAATAAAATTTTCAATTTTTATCTACATTTTCATTTTTTTTTCTACGAACTTTTTTTATACATTTACTAAAACATATTATACAAGAACAAACATAATATGTATAGTGATTATGCTCACACCTGATGTGCTTGGACTTGATTCACAAGCAAAGTAAAGTGTATTTTTTCTGTCTCCTTGTAGAAATTAATGTAGGCCGCCTGTGTGGTCCTCCCATATTAAAATGCGGCCCAAAATTTGCGGCTTTGGAGCAGCCAATGTTATTTAAGGCAAATACCTTCCCAATGGAAATAACAAAAATTTCACTCCTTATAGAATAAACGCTTTAAATAATTGATATGGGATTGACTTTTCACGATAACATACTGTCTTCAACCCGGATTATGATCGAGAACAGGTAGAGTGTTGATGCTGCCATTCGGTACAGCGTATTCTGGATGTTTCATGTTAGAACCAGAGTGTTGAGGATTTCTCATTATTAGATAAGTCTTTTGCTGTAAATTGTTCAGTAAAATGAATCTAGGAGAGCAAGCAAAACGTTGGAGCACAACCAACAACCTGTTAATTAAAGATTATGACACTGTTGTCGTCTAGTGATGTGTCTTGCTACACGATTTAAAGCATTTTTTGAAAGATTCTTTTAGGGCTCCAACCGCTTTTCAGAATAATAATAATTAAAAAAACTCTTATGTGGACACCACATTGCTTCCATGTACTCCCAATAAATTATACTACTTTTTTATATAGTTTTATATTCTTTTATATTGTTTTGTGTTTCGCCAATTTGTGTTATTGTTTTTGTATTTTTTTTGGTATGTATTGATAGCATGATACGTCATCAGAATTATCCTTCTTACATTCCCTTCAAGATTCAAAGTTAGTTTAGTTTCTCAAGGTAACGGTATTGTAAGAGTAGAGCTCCCGTACAGTCGTCAAGCGGCCACTAACCACTTTAATATTCGTTATATTGAGCATATAGTTACATAGATATTTTGTTATAAATTGAAATTTTTCGCTTCTGCAGTATTTCCTTTACCCTCATACCGGGAAGTAATAAACAGTCAAAATTCAAAACATTCTGTACAAATAAAGGAATTTTATTTTTTAAAGATAACCAGCTATTACAAGAATCCCATAAAAAAATATCCACATTCTACGGCTAATCCTTCTTGAGTTATGCGATATACGCACTTACAAACGTCCGGTCGGGAAATTGTCAAAATTATGGTCAAAACGGATGTTTAAAGTTTCAAAGATTAAGTTTCCTTATGTATTAAAAGGTAACTGATAACCAGTCATTTGCGTTTATAGACGTTTTGTTGAACGTTTAGAAAAGTTAAAGAAATATTATTTAGAAACCTTAGGCGTGTAAAGTGCATGGTTAACATGATATATTACTGCGTTAGATAAAGAGAATACATTCACGATTCGAAACTAACAAAACGGTTCGAAACTAACTCAACACCCTGGTAGTTGTCCAACTAACACCTTTATTTAGCCCAAGGTAATAAAAAATAATATCTCACGGCGAAAACTAAATTTGACGTGATGGCAGATTTGTTTTAAATTTGTGTTATATTTGTCAATAATCTTATTAAAGAAATGCGTTCCATTATTACCAAAAACATATAGAGCTATTTGTAAAAAAGAAAAAAAGAACATTCGAACATGTTTAATATTAAAAAAAGATGATATACATCCATATACATTCACAGACCACCACTGAAAATGTGTGCTGTAAATACTTACGAATAAATTTATTATAAATCAATGGATAAGCAAATTTTAAACAAAACTACTCTTTATGCTAACACTTGAAGATATCAATCGCCTCAGCTGTATAAGCCTATATAATAATAGCTTATCTGTCAGTCTATCCTCGAATTTTGAAGCAGTTGGACCTGGAATGGATAGGAGCATCCATGTTGGATTCTTAATGAGTTAGGGTTAGCAAAATTCAAAGCAAGTCTTAAAACATTCGAAATCCACCTTGTACCCCTTTTTCTAGCATTTAATGCCATTATTTCAAGCCCTATTTTCTACTGTTAAGAGCAGGCGATTGAATTTATCAATTTATTACATAATAAATAGGTAAATATAAATTTTTTCTACTATTATGACGCCATTCCTTTTACCATCTCATTTAATCATTTCTTATTTAAAATTATTTAAATATCGTCTGCATTATTCTCATACGTTTTATCACTGAACTGAGATATTACGTAAATAATTTTCTTTTATATTTCGCTTAAATAATAGATTAGGTACATATGTACTAATTTTAAATTTAATCATGGATTATTTTTTATTACAATGAAAATTTTTTCACCTGTATTAAAAACAAATTCTTTTCATAAAAATCTAGGAGTCTATTTCACGGATTTCTACCGTTTAAGTTATATATCTTTGAAATTAAAAATTTGTTCGTTTTGTGTGTTTGTTTTTATACAGAACAAATTACAAATTGTTTTCTTGTACAGAAATAACACGGTTTGACTAAATTAACCCCTTCCGGTACGATTTAATAATGAAAAACTGTGAGTGAAGTAACCATTTATTTTTTATTTAAAAAACTTGTTTCATTTTACAATTCTTACATATTCCTAATTAAAATCCACTTTTTACATAATGTTAAATAATATCAGAAAAAGTATAATTAAGAAAATATCAAAGCAAAATATTAATAAGGTATACAGATAATAGTCTTCACGATAGTGGTACTTTTCAAAACAAAGTGCAAAGGAATACTGAATTGTTTACACCGCTAGGGAGTCTCACTTCTAATTTGATTCTTGTAACACACACGGCATTTCTTAGTAGGTTTTCTTTTATTCTGACTCATCAATTTGGCAATGACTTGTACCAAGAAATTCTAAATAAACAATATGTAATAGTGACCTGGTATTTCCACAAGTAACAAAAGTCTTGCTAAATTCAGTATACTAAAAATTATAAACTAAATTAATTATCATATTTAACATTAACTTTAGTCGCATGACGTAGCTCGTCATTGTGCGGTATGGAATGAAAAACCAATGAAGAGCTAGACTCGTCATTTTACCGGAAGGGATTAATTGGAACGTGATTCTAAACTGCATTCATAGTATCGGGAGACTCTAGAGGAGTATGAAGATAAACAAATTATTGAGCCAATTATTACCAGGTAATTCTCAGTCAAAAAACAAATCATTTTTTTAACAGCTTCATAAAAAACTTTACAATTCTGAATAATTAAATTTTTACTGAACCCGTCATATGACGGGCTATATGCTAGTAGCATTAATAATTTTCCACACCCCGTTGATCGCATGTATTCTTCTATACTCATGCGACTTTGGCGTTAAAATATGATAATTTAACCAATGTGAGTAAGAGTAATAAATCCAATCTTGATGTAACGTTAACAAAAAAAATTTCCTAATTTATTCTGGTGTGACGTGAGGTACGTTTTAAAAAAGCTAGTCAAATTTTAATCTAATTCTATTACCTCTCAGGATTAGTGTGTAGTAATTCATTTTCCTGTTATACTCAAGTGACATAAGACATTGTTAAACAGTATGGGGCCATTTATCCCTCGCGGGCTACATACAAACAACCTCATTATTTATCTCAACACCTTTGTTTTTTAGTTACAGTGTATTGTTAGAGAAGAAATATGGTTTTCTATTGTAATGTGAAATCTTGATGGTCGTAAACTATCAGCATGCATTATGAGCTTGATTTTCATCAGATACTTCCTTTAATGACTTCATACAAGTTCGAAGTTTTGTGGGATCGGATTTTGAAGGGATCTCATACCTTCTAAAAAACTCTTGGTGGCAGTAGCAGGGAGGGGGGGGGAGAAAAAAGAACGTCATGCCTAAGTGACATGACCGTAGCCAGAAATTATTTTCGGAGGGGGACCAAGGGAAAGACTTTGTCTTTTGTGAATGATACTTGAGTAAAACTACAGGTTTTCTTATATGTGTGTACACCCCTAATGAGTACCAAAACACAATGTAGTAAAAAACAAAACAAATTTTATTTTAAAATAACAAAATGATTAAAAAATAATATAATGAACAAATTTAAAGCTTAGAAAAAGTAAAGAAGCATCTGCACAATGAATTTAAAAGTAAAATTAACATTAAAAACAGTTTTTACATTTATTCGTTTAAATTTGTCTCTCATTTAGCTATATACTAGAATATAGTCTAACGTAATAAATTGAAGCTATTTTAGAACATACAATCTGTGTTAAAATATTCACCATGGAGCATCTCAAACAGGAAAACAATATATAATAGATTACTGAAAATGACCTTGAGACAAATGGCCCTAGGGAATGGGGGTAGATAAATGCCTATGGTTCCGCAAGACATTTATGATCGAAGCGGTCTTTTTCCGAGAACACTGTTGTTTATGCACAGCTAGGCAGACGACACACGCACGTGGTCAATTTTCTTTCCACGAAACGGTCTTCTAGAATTTTGGAATTTCGGAGAGGGACCGGTCCCGTAAATTCCTTCCTGTGCCTACGGCCTTGCTAAGTGGCATTTTTAGGTGGTGGAAAAATTCCTACTCTGAATATGATATTAACCCTTTATATCCTGAATTAATTTACCATGAGCTTTCTTACTGCATTTTTGCATCATTATTTAAGTTTTAATGGAGAATAGTCATAGAAAAAAGAAGATTAATTTTTACTGAATTTTAGTAGTTAATTTTGCAGCTGGTACTTTCTAGTACCTCTAGTTGTTTTCTAGTTTAACTAGTAACTAGATTGCCCGAGATTTCTTGTATACCTATATTGCCCCAAAACAGTCAAAATGACTGCATTGTGAAAAAATAACAAATATGTAAAGAAATTTGTTTAAAATTAATTTTTAATATTATATAATAAAGGAGGGTGGAAGTAACTACAATTATTCATAAACCCATTTATATGTTATAGAAAAAATCACCAAATTCTAAGAAATTGTGTCATTATATTTCATAATTGTTTTTCTAATTGAAATTAAAAAACAGTCAAAATGACTGCCTTGGGCAATCTAGTGTTAAATTTCAGAAACTATAGCTTTGCAAACTTCTTTAACATTTTCCTCGCTCCTTAAAATTTTATTTTTATAATAATGTAATTTATTAATGGGGCAGTAAATCTCAGCTAAGGTGGCAAATTTGGTAAGAGATCAGGGTTACAGAAACCGATTCTACTCCAATGCTTGGCACATACTGAAAGTTTATCTCGTTTGACTAATGTATAATTTTTGAACATTAAAAAAAATAATAAAAAAAATAAAAAAAAAAAAATTACAAAATTTTGTGAAATATTTAAAAAGTCATGCTCAATAAGTAAACCTATTTTTTCTATGTGTATAAAGTTGAACTAGCTGTAGAATGAATTAATATTTTTCAGATAATTAAATATTTGGATTAATGATTACTTAGTCACAAATTTAATCTACTTACTCGCAATTTGCTCGAGATTTTGAACTTTCTATTTTGCAAAGATTTCTGTATTATTAATTCATTCTCCAGAATCCAATTTTAAGATAACTTTAATTTAAGTTTTAGGTTAAAACTTATATATACTAATTAAATTATCTTGTTGAACATATTAAAGCATTTTTTAAAATTCACCTTTATTAATTGTTCTGCATTATTCCTTACAATAAAACGAATTATTTGAGGATATTATAAGAGTCGGAACAGGTCTTAAATGTCTCCTAATACTTTTACAGAATTTATTTCGGTAGAAATTTATAATTCTACAAGGCATATACACTTCCAGCTTGAATATGGGTATCTTTAGACGGTATAAGATTTTAAATGATTTCTAATCATATATGCCCAAAAATTGTAAAAAAAAAAAAGAAAAAAAAGTTGTAAAATTTTAATTTTTATGATGCAATGAATAGAAAAGCATTTTTAACAAAGCTTTAAACTTTAACAGTTAATAAAATTTTTATTTAACAGTTAATAATACTTTTCCTTTAAGTACGATTTTTTCTATAAATGTTCTAAAATTATGTACCCTGATTAACCCTTTAAGCTACAAAGAATTCATAAATTTTCGAAAACACCGAACTGTGAACAACAGCAAGTAAAATTTTTAGTTATCGATTAAAATTTGTTTTCTTTATGCACGATATTTCTCTCAAGACTATCTAAAACTATTTAACCGAATTTCTATGATGCATTAAATTCATTTTAGAATAACATAAAACTGTGAATAGTTAGTAAAATTTTTGTATTTTTTTTCATAATATTTTTAAGTACAATTTTTCTCTAAAAATGTTCTAAAAATTGATATATTTTGTGATTGCAACGTTTTTTAAAACTTATGTAATTTCATTATCAATATACAATAAAAGTTTAAAAATATGAAAACATTCAAAAGGTGTTTCTTTCATTTCTATTTACACCGAGGATTTATATGGATAAGGAAATACGTATGTATCTATATTACTTAACATTCTATTTAGAGTTTTATTTCAGTGCTGTTATTCTATGGAAGAACTTGCAGAATTTCTATTTTGAGTACAGTGCGAATAAAATATGTTATTATATACAATTAAAATATTATATACTAGTACTAGATAATATTACTGTGAAAAGACAAAAAAAAAATTATTTTGTACATTAAGCTGGTATGATTACGAAAAGATGTTATATTTTTATTCAGAAATTTTTTTTACAAAATAATTAATAGTTCGTCCTCTTTATTAACAATTGGATGAAAAACTGCTTATTCGATAAATTTCATTTTATATTTTGGTGGACACGTGATATGACAAGTTTAAACTTCGCACCGGGTATTACCAAAACTTGCTACTCCACTGATATCACATTAATTAAAAACATGTAAAAACTAATACCAGTCAAATAAAAGGAAATAGTTTAGCTGTGTTTAAATGGTCTTGGAGCCTAAATGGATTACACTCTATTGTTCCATAGGTATAATGATTAATACGGGATGTGACTCTAAGATTTCTAGTTGTATTTATATAAGATCGTCTCTGATTATCGATCTATTGGAATTATCTATAGAAGCACGAATTTAGATCAGGGCCCGATTTACAGCTGCTGATTCAGCGAACGTTCCCAAGCCTACATATATCACATATTAACTGACGGCTCGGTGCTTAAATAAAGTGGATGTTTGCAAAGCCAATATCGAATATTAAATATGCTGATACGACGTAACTTTTAGTTCAAATTATCCAGTCATTTACCATGTATTCAATGCCTTATTTAAATGGATTTTCACAAAGCAAATATAGAAAATTAAATATGCAGATAACAACGTAACTTTCAATTCAAAATATCTGGTCATTTACCATGTATTCAATGGCTTGTTCAAATGAAGGTTCCCAAAGCAAATATCGATATCTAAAAATATTAAGATACGGTGTAACTTTCAATTCAAAATATCTGCCCATTTACCACTTATCCAGTGGCTTATTTAAATGGATGTTCACAAAGCAAATATAGAAAATTAAATACGCAGATACGACGTAACTTTCAATTCAAAATATCTAGTCATTTGCCATGTATTCAATACCTTTTTTTAAACGGAGATACACAAAGCAAATATCAAAACGTAAATGTTCAGATGCGACGTAACTTTCAATTCAAAATATCTACTAACTAGCTGCTTCGCACCCAGCCTTCGGTCTGGGTTTTAAAATATTTCGATGAAAGATTTAGAACCACTATTAAAGATAATAAGATGTATTGATAGAAATGCTGAATAAATTTCGTATGTTTCAGATTGTTGACGATGATAACAGTTTATAAATAGCTGAATATCCAGTAAGTGCCCTGTGTTGCCCGTGAGCCGCTGCATAATAATTCCCAATTCCACGACTTTTTTTAAACTGTCGTTACTTCAAATTTCAAAATACTGTGGAAAGTAATATATATGTACTGTTCTGAATGGGATAATTCATTTCCGAGATTGGATGTCTTTTAGTACTAATGTTTTACATACATAAAAATTAAATTTTAAACAACAAATTCTATCACGAAAACTTTTTCTTTAAAAAATGGCAATTGTGAAATAAAAACAAATTTGACAGAGCATGGCGAATTTAAAATTATTGAAAATAAAAATCAAGACAACATATAACAGAAAAATACTAACTTCTTAAAAATTTTTTGAAAGTAAAATAAAGATTTACATATTTTGATGAAATAAAAAAATTAGCTATTAAAAATAAAATGATTTTGATATTGGGATATTTCAAAGAGAAAAAGTTATTGCGTATGACAAATAGTTGTAACTATAGGCAATAAATGACACCACTCATTACATATTTTAATTAATAAATTTTTAACTGATTCTAATTACGATATTTTAATGGTGGAAAGAGTATAAGCATTCAGCGGATAGAGCAAAGTAATGCATCCAAATATATTTGTGTTTATAAATGCATTTATTTACACTCGAATTTTAATGGTATATAAATATACAAATATGTTATAAAAAAATATATCAAAAGTAAGGTCTTGAAAAATTCTTCAAGAATATAATAAATCACTAACAAAACTACCAAAATGTGCCGCAGTTCAAATTTTCCAAACAAACAACGGTTTGGCAGGATAAGCGATAGTTGTTCTGCATTAATGTCAATTCTATTACCAAATATCTGGCGAAAACGACGACAACAATGAAAATATGGTCATTTTTTGTCACGCCAACTCAACAGTTAAAATGACTGTACTACATAATTAAAACGGTGTTTTTGTTGGTTTTAAAATAATATATTTCGAACTAATTAGAATATCTGAACGCGATTGATCGAAATGACTTCCTTAAGTAATTCTGCCAAGCCTAATTATGAATAGATGTTAGTGCGGTCTCAAAATTGGATAAATAAAAATGGCGCAATTGAATTGACAATGAAAGAAAATTACCAAATATTGATAAAATGAACTAAGCACATAAGGTCAAAAGCCGAGAACAATTATATTGCTTGAAAGCGCTTTCATAAGAATGAAGTTACTCAAAGGATTTCAATTTTTATAACACGTAATTAAAAGAAATATATACCAAAAGTTACCAAGCTTATTTAAGAATAGGTGAAGTACAGAGTGACGTCATAAAATTGGATAAATAAAAAATGGCGCAATTGAATTTAAAATGAAAGAAATATACCAAATTAATATTGTTAAAACGAAATAAGTATATGACTAAAACACCGAAACAATTATATTATTTGAAATTACATTTTAAACTTTAATCAAAAGTGGCTACAAATATCTCAACATTTCATAGTTGTCATTTCTGAAATGAAAATTTATTTGTTCCCTGTATATCACTTGCCAATTTTTTCTCTAGGGTAGTTGAGTTTTATACAACAAAACCTATAACCATATGATAGTTTTTATTTAATAAATGGCAACTGCGAAATGAAAACAAATTTAATAGAACATGGCAAGTTTTTAATTACTGAAAATAAAAATCTCGCCAAGCAAATAAAATAGAAATAAGAAGGGATTTCCTAAACAAAAATGAGTTTATCGTTTTTCAGATTAGAAAATAGTCTTATATACATAAATGCCATCATATATTTATATACTTACACTTCATTTAAATAGCTTAGATACGTTTTCGTGTTTCCCGAATACCAAATATCCGGCGATAATGCCAACAGTGAAAAACACTGCCATATTTAGACGCCAACTCGCAATGGAAAGCTCATGTTGCAAAATTAAACTGGCATTTTGTTCGGTTTTTCGTCAATATCTGTCGAAGTAATTGAAATATCGGAACGCGAATGAGCGAAATGACATCCCTGGATCGTTTCACGTCTTTTAGTACCTTTGGTGCCCGTCTGCGTTTAGCGGTTCGCAAGGAGATAGACGCACCTACAAACATACATACATACATAGATAGTCACGGTCAGATTTTAATCTCGGAATTCAAGATGTATTAATATAGAATATGTTCATTTGGCGGTATCAAGGATTTCTGTCCAAAGTTAGTTACTCTATGACTTATCGGGTAGATTTGTATAAAAAAAAACATAAAAATGAAAACTGTTCTTAACATCAATAAATAAAAATAACAAAATATATGTTTACATGCTAACGATTAAATCTGCATCGAATTTGTGTCTTGTATTAAATTTGCTCAAATTTTTTTTCTTATGGTAAAATATAAGTTTAACCCTAAATTACATTACTGTATTATTACAGTACGCTGATTAGCAACGTTAATATACCTTGCCATATTACGTGGTAGAATAGGAAGCAGAGGTTTTGACAGCAACAGGGTTAATTTTGTTGGTAGTAATAAATGTTGTCCAAAATTAAGGAAATTTATGACAAACCACATAGTTTTGTATGAACAGAAAAGCACATTCATATCGATAATCATAAGAATAGGAAGATAACTATATAAAATGATAGGTTTTTATTTACCCATGAGAGTCACTGAAATTTGTACTTTTTGCTGTTAAAATATTGTTGATAAACATTATTAGCAACGTTAATATACCTTGCAAACATTACATTGTAACGTAAAAATGAACTAAGAATTAAATTTAAAATAAGTTCTCATATAAAAATGCTACAATTTTAGTCACATAGAAATGAAAATTAATCACTTTATATCTCAATTTCCAGGTCAAATCGAATTGATACTACGCAGACGATGTTTAAGTTATATAAAATAGGAAATGAATAAATCAGATATTTAAAGGAATGATAGAAAAATAACATTTTCACCTATTTATTATGTGATGAATTGAAAATTTTAATCTCCTGCTTTTAACCGAGGAAAACTGCGTTTAAAACAATTACTTGGGATGACGTCACATTGCTAGAAATTATTGCTTCTTTCCCTTAGTTATGATGCGATAAATTAAAAAAAAATTAATCGTTTGCGTTTAACCGGGGAAAATAATGCTTGGAATAATGACATAAAATGCTCGAACAAGGGGGAAGGAATAAATTTCGAACGTTAAAAATTTACAAAAACTTTCCCAGGGTTGCACCTAATAATTTCCCAAATTTTCAAGGCGATTGGATGCATGGTTTTTGAGTCTATCGAGTACATACAGACAGACACAAATTCATTTTTATATATATAGATTAATAGACATATATATATGTATATATATATATGTGTGTGTATATATATATATATGTGTGTATATATATATATATTCATATACATATATATATATATATGTATATATATATGTGTGTGTATATATATATATATGTGTGTATATATATATATATATATATATATATATATATATATATATATATATATATATATATATATATATATATATATATATATATATATATATATATATATATATATATATATATATATATATATATACATATATATATATATATATATATATATATATATATATATATATATATATATATATATATATATATATATATATATATATATATATATATATATATATATATATATATATATATATATATATATATATATATATATATATATATATATATATACATGTTTATATATACATGTGTGTGTTATACATCAATGAAAAATAATTTTCAAAGTTCGTAAAAAAATTGGGTAAAATTTTTTTTCGAGTTTCATGTCAGAATTAGAAACAAATATTTATGGTTGAAAAGAATATATGCAAGTGGAGCTCTATGCACACACATGCACGTGGGCACACAAATACACATGTGCGCGCTTGCACACACTCACACATATAGATACATACATACATACAAATATACATACACAATATGTGTGTGGTTTAGAAACATACTGCGCAAAACCTTGTTGTGGAACGTAAATATTTAGTCTTTCTGTACTTAGTACAAACTCCACATGTGTTTACAAAATTTGATAAGATACTC
>CM063504.1:30784230-30824230 GCA_032207245.1 Pardosa pseudoannulata | reverse complement strand
ATTGTTATTAGTATATTCATTTATTTGTTTTCCTTCTAATATGAATGGTTTATTAGAAATTTTAAATGTGGATGAATATTATGGCAATTTTAAAGAAAGTGAAATGTTTATTAGGTTTTAAGAGGAATCTAGAAAGTATAAATTGAATATGGCTATCAACATGCAGATTTAGAATATGGAATAGAAAATGTATGACTGCTAGTAAGTCTGAAATGTACAGCTAGCGAACTATGAAGATGTTTAGGAAAATATAACTTGCGGGTTTGGTACTATAGGTGTATTATCATATCAGTATAGCTGTTGCTTTATCAGCAAAGACTTCAAAATTGCTGATTTATCTATTGTTATTATTATATTCATTTATTTGTTTTCCTTCTAATATGAATGGTTCATTAGAAATTTTAAATAGGAAGCAATAGTATGGAAGTTTTAAAGAAAGAGAAATATTTATTAGGTTTTAAGAGGAATCTAGAATAAATAAATTGAATATGGCTATCAACATGCAGATTTAGAATATGGAATAGAAAATGTATGACTGCTGGCAAGTCGATGAGAAAATATAGATATGGATAGATAGACAAGAAAATGTGAATTGCTGGTAAGTCTGAAATGTACAGCTAGCGAATAAGAAGGCTGTAGGAAAATATAACTTTGGTTTCATACCAGGTGTATTATCATATCAATAGCTGTTGCTTTATCCAAGACTTCAAATTGACTGATTTTTTTTATACATTATTATTCATTTATTTGGTTTTCATTTCGATATGTATGAATAAAGGACAAATTCAAACAGTTTTAAAGAATAGGATTCTTGAAAAATACACATTAGCTTTTCAGATTAATCTAGAAATTATAAACTAAACATGATTACGAACATACATGTATAGTGTTATAAGTTATAGTATCAGGTACTATGAAACATATGACTTAAAGGAAATGAGGTAGATAATTAATTTGAAAAAACACAATAGTCTGATTTGGTGTCATAGGTGTATCTTCATATCAGTATAGGTAATATTCTTATCAACGTAACTTACAGGGACTTCAAAATTGCTGATTTATCTATTATTATTATTTTTTATTTATTAAGTTTCATTCTAATCCGAATTAACATACTGGAAATTTTAAATAAATATGTAAAGTAGTTACAAGAATGTGCTTCGCCGATAATGTTAATTAGATTTTCAGAGGAGTGTAGAAAATATAAAGGTAATATAGTTACAGATTTAGAGTGTGAGATAGAAAATGCGCAACTGCTGGTAAGTCTAAAATGTAAAGCTTTAAACGATTAAAAAAAATAAATCACTTAGAAAATCACAACTTATGGCTTTGGCACAAAACGTGTATCATCATATCAATAATAGTCTTAGGAACGTAATTTGCAAAATCTTTAAAACTGTTTATTTATTCCTTATTATTGCTATTTATTTGTTTTCATTTCGATATGTATGAATAAAGGACAAATTCAAACAGTTTTAAAGGATAAGATTCATGGAAAATGCACATTAGCTAGCTTTTCAGATGAATCTAGAAATTATAAAATAAATATGATTACTAATATACATGTTTAGTGTTCTAAGTTAGAGTATCAGGTTGTGTAAAACATACGACTTCAATAAGGTAGATAATTAATTTGAGAAAACACAGTAGACTGATTTGGTGTTATAAGTGTATATTCATATCAGTATAGGTATATTCATATCAACGTAACTTACAGGGACTTCAAAATTGCTGATTTATCTATTATTATTATTTTTTATTTATTAAGTTTCATTCTAATCCGAATTAACATACTGGAAATTTTAAATAAATATGTAAAGTAGTTACAAGAATGTGCTTCGCCGATAATGTTAATTAGATTTTCAGAGGAGTGTAGAAAATATAAAGGTAATATAGTTACAGATTTAGAGTGTGAGATAGAAAATGCGCAACTGCTGGTAAGTCTAAAATGTAAAGCTTTAAACGATTAAAAAAAATAAATCACTTAGAAAATCACAACTTATGGCTTTGGCACAAAACGTGTATCATCATATCAATAATAGTCTTAGGAACGTAATTTGCAAAATCTTTAAAACTGTTTATTTATTCCTTATTATTGCTATTTATTTGTTTTCATTCCGACATGTATGAATATAGAACGAGTCTTAAACATATTTAAAGGATAGGATTCTTGAAAAATGCACATTAGCTTTTCAGATTAATCTAGAAATTATAAAATAAATATGATTATGAATACACTTGTTAGTGTACTAAATTATAGTATCAGTTAAGTATGAAACATACGGCTTAAAACAAATCAGGTAGATAATTTGATTGGGAAAACATGATAGGCTGATTTGGTACCATAGACGTATCATCATAACAGTAGAGGTATTTTCTTCTCAGGGTAACTTAAAGACATCAAATATGCTGATTTACCTATTGTTAGTATTATTTTTTATCTATTAAGTTTCATTCTGAACCGAATGGATGTACTAGAAATTTTAAATCAGAATGTATAGTAGTTAAAAAAAATGGGCTTCGCCGATAATGTTAATTAGCTTTTCAGAGGAGTCTAGAAAATATAATGGTAATATGGTTATCAACGTACAGATTTAGAATGTGGGATAGAAAATGCGCATCTGGTGGTAAGTTTAAAATGTATAGCTTTAAACGAATAAAAACAATAAATCACTTAGAAAATCACAGCTTATGGTTTTGACACCAAACGTGTATCATCAAATCAATTTACCTGTATAGTCTTAGCAACGTAATTTGCAAAATCTTTAAATCTTTTTATTTATTCATTATTATTATTCATTATTATTACTATTTATTTGTTTTCATTCCGACATATAGGACAAGTCTTAAACAGATTTAAAGGATATGGTTCGAGGAAAATGTATATTAGCTTTTCAGAATAATCTAGAAATTATAAAATAAATATGATTACGAATATATATGTTTCGTGTTCTATACTATAATATCAGGTATGAAACAAAAGCCTAAAACGAATGAGGAAAATAATTGGTTTGAGAAAACCCAACAGGCTGATTCTGTACCATAAGTGTATCATCATGGCAGTATAGGTATATTCTTTTCCACGTAACTTACAAAGACTTCAAAATTGCTGATTTATCTATTATCATTATTATTTTTTATTCATTAAGTCTCATTCTAATCCGAATGGAAGTACTAGAAGTTTTAAATAGGGATATATAGTAGTTTTAAAAAAAGAACTTGTTTCTCCCATAATGTTAAATAGCTTTTCAGAGGAATCTAGAAAATATAAAATTTGGTAATTAACATAGATATTTTGAATATGTGATATAAAAATTTGTGGACGGAAAGACAGATGTATAAAGTTGTGAAATAAAGGATCATAATCGATGAATGAAATCAATAGCATTAACAGCATATGAATGTGATTATGAATATATAGATTTAGGGAGTGGGATACAAAGTGTGCAGCTGCTAGTAAGTCTGAAATGTACACCTAGCGAACAAGGAAGATGTTTAGGAAAATATAACTTGTTCGGTACTAGAGGTATATTATCATGCAGATAAAAAGAGTTGCATTAAAAAAAGGTGCAACTGTTAGTAAGTCTTAAATGTATTATTTTAAACGAATAAGAAGGGTAACTCGTTTAGAAATACACAATTTGCAGATTTATTATCAAAGGTGTATCATCATATCAGTTTAAATATATAGGTTTATCAACATAAATTGCAAAGTCTAAAAATTGCTTATTTATTTATTATTCTAACTAGCATATATCCCGTCATATAACGGGATCAGTAAAATTTTTAATTTTCCAGAATTGTAAAGCACCCTATAAAGCAGAAAAAATATTGTTTTTTGTCTGATAATTATCTGGTATACTCTCAATAATTTGTTTTTCTTCATACTCCTATGAAGTGATTACTAAATGCAGTTTATAGAATCACGTTGAATTCATTTAAAAAGATAATTCAAAGTTTTCTTAGCTACGTCGAAATTATCGTTAAGTTCTTCCAAATATTTTTGCCATAGTAATTAATGGCAGTAAAGGAATGAAACTATCATTTCCACTACACCCTGGAGGTATATAGAATTTGTTGTTGATACCGGTGATAAAACTTTCATTGCAACAAAAAAATAATCAATGATTAAATTTAAAATTATCGCATATGCACCTAATCTATTATTTAAGAAAAATATAAAAGAAAATTATTTACTTAATTTCAGTGATAAAGTTCTGGGATGAAAAATATGAAAATAATGCAGACGATATTTAAATAATTTAAAATAAGAAATGATTAAATGAAATGATTAAAGGATAATGCTAGAAAAAAAAATGTTTTTTTTACCTTATTAATATGTGATAAATTGATAAATTTAATCGTCTGCTCTTAACAGTGGAAAATAGGACTTGAAATAATGGCATTGATTCCTAAAAAAAGGGGGAAATGGGTGGATTTCGAACATTGCTAACCCTGCCGCTATCCATTCCGGCTACAACCGCTTCATAAATTTGACAGACGGGCAGATAACTTAGGCTATTATTATATATGGGACTAGCATATAGCCCGTCATATGACGGGATCAGTAAAATTTTCAATTTTCCAGAATTCTAAAGTACCCTATGAAGCAGGTAAAAAAATGGTTTGTTTTTTGGCTAAGAATTATCATCCAACAAAAAATAATCGATGATTACATTTAAAATTATTACATATGTACCTAATCTATTATTTAATCCAAATGTAAAAGAAAATTATTTACGTAATATCTAAGTTCAGTGATAAAACGTGTGAAAATATTTAAATGCTTTAAAATAAGAAATGATTAAATGAGAAGGCTAAAGGAATGACGTCATAATGATAGAAAAAAAATGTTATTTTTACCTATTTATTATGTGATAAATTGAGAAATTTAATTGCTTACTCTTAACAGGGGAAGCCGAACGATGGCCGAATGGTTAGGGTGCTGGACTTCCGAACCGGAGTTCGTGGGTTCGAATCCCACTATGGCATGGATGTTCGTAGCCGTTCGGAATCGGCGTTAAGCAGTAGGTCCCGGTCTCATTAGCCGTCGTGTTGCAAAAAAGTAGACCGTAGCACTCCAAACCAAACCAAACTTAACAGGAGAAAACAGGGCTTAAAATAATGGCATTAAACGCTCGAAAAAGAGGGAAGGGATGGATTTTGAACGTTTTAAAGACGACAGTATTTTTTGCTGTGATATGAGACATACTTATACCAATTTATTTTAGAATCGGATCGATAGCTTAGGAGAAGATAAACTTTATTAGCTTTGAATTTTGTAAACCCTAATTCCTCAAGAATCCAATATGGATATCTCTTTCTATTCCAGGTTCAACCGCTTCATAAATTGGAGAAATGATTAAACGAGAAAGTTAAAGGAAGGACGTCATAATGCTAGAAAAAAAATGTTATTTTTACCTATTTATTATGTGACTAGCATATAGCCCGTCATATGACGGGATCAGTAAAATTTTAATTTTTCCAGAATTGTAAAGAACCTTATGAGGCAGGTAAAAAATGGTTTGCTTTTTGGCTGAGAATTACCTTTCAACAAAATAAATATTAAAATTATCCCATATGTACTTAATCTATTATTTAAGTCAAATAAAAAAGAAAATTATTTAGGTAATATCTAAGTTGAGTGATAAAACGTATGGAAATATTGCAGAAAATATTTAAATAATTTAAAATAAGAAATGATTAAATGAAATGATTAAAGGAATGATGCCATAAGGCTAGAAAAAAAATTGTTATTTTTACCTATTTCTTATGTGATAAATTGATAAATTTAATCGCTTGCTCTTAAAATGGGGCTATATAATGGCATTAAATGCTCGAAAATAGGAGAGATGTGGATTTCGAACGTTTTACAGACGACAGTATTTTTCGCTGTGATACGAAGCTTATTCATACCAATTTACTTCAGAATTGGATTGATAGAAAAGATAAACTTTACTCGCTTTGAATTTTGCTAACCCTAACTCATCAAAAATCCAATATGGATGCTCTATCCATTCCAGGTCCAACCGCTTCATAAATTAGAGGACAGACGGACAGATAACTTAGGCTATTATTACATTAAGAGAAGAAAGTTTAAGGATACACAACATTAAATGTTTATGTGGCCAGGGACATCCGTAAAGTAATAAACGAATTTATTAAAATAAAAAATATAAAAATTATAAAAAGGTGATAAAATAGTAAAATTTATTTTAAAAATAATAAGATGACTTTTAAAATAATAAAATGACTTTTAAAATAATAAAACAACTTTCATAATAAGAATTTAAAGAAAAAGCAGAAAATATTAAATTTATTAGACATTAAAAAAACATTGGCTGCGTCGGGGATAGAACCGTCAACCCGAGAAGTACGACGGACATTCTGCCAAACATACCGGCACGTTGAGAGCAAACTAATTAGAGTATGTGAAGGTTTAAGCAGAAACAGTCCAGAAATTTACATATTACTCTCTGCCTTTGCCATCCTATAAATAATGAATTTTGTATAGAATAAGAGGAAGGATAAGGCTTGCTAAATAATAGCATTAAACGCTCGAAAAGAGGATTTCGAACTCATTTTCAATTTTGCTAACCCTAACTCATGAAAAATCCAATATGGATGTCGGTATCCATTCCAGGTACAACCGCTTCATAAATTCGCAGACAGACAACTTAGGCTATTATTATATAGGGGATGAATTGATCAATTTAATCGCTTGCTCTTAACAGGAGAAAATAGGGCTTGAAATAATGGCATTAAATGCTAGAAACGGGGGGAAGGGAACATTGCTAACCCTAACTCATCAAGAATCCAATATGGATGCCTCTATCCATTCCAGGTACATCCGCTTCATAAATTCGAGGTCAGACGGACAGATAACTTAGGCTATTATTATATATGGGATTATTTATTTGTTTTCATTCTGATATGTATGAATGTAAGAAAAGTGTTAAACAGCTTTAAAGAATATGAGTTATGAAAAATTAACATTAGAAATTAATCCAGAAAATATGGAATAAATATAATTATGAATATTTATATTTAGGATGCAAATGTATAGCTTCTGGTAAGTCTAAAATATAGGCCTTAAAATGAATAAGGAGGGTAACTGGTTGTGAAACACACAACATGCGGATTTGGTGTATCATCAAATCAATATGTGTTGCCTTATCTACTCGACTCGAAAAAGCTTTAAAATTGATGATTTATTTTTCACTGTCGTTATTTATTCATTTCCACTGTGATCTGAATGAACGCAAGAAAAGTTTTAAATTGCTTTAAAGGAAGAGATTCGGGGAAAATGGGGAAATGTTCATTAGCTTTTCAGATTAACCTAGTAATTATAAAATTTACTTTAATCGGTGTTCACGCAGGCAGGTGGCTTACACAGGGAGGATGTTCCACTGAAATATTCATCCCAGTGCTTCCTCATCTGCATTTTCTTGGCAGATGTTGAATAAAAATGTTGAGATTCCACTGATAATTTCTCAACTGTCAATACAAAACTTAATAAATTTTAAGAAAGATATTGTTTTACATAAACACTTAAGTGTATATATATATATATATATATATATATATATATAAATTATATGTGTGTGTGTTATACCGAGGCTAACATTGATATAACAAGTCCTTTTCTAGAAAAAAATAAAAAAAAAACAAGTCCTTTGTTATGTTTTTTATAAGGTAGGAAACAAAATTTTCAAGACATAAAAGCGAAATGTTTTTTTTCGTAACTGAACTGTATTTTATATAAGTATATATTATTAAATTTATAAATATAAATATATAAATATATTTTATAATATAAATACATAACTATATTGTATGTGTGTATATATATGTATATATATATGTATATGAATATATATATATATATATTTATATATATAAATATGTATATATATATGTATATATATATGTATATGTGTATATATATATGCATATATATACATGTATATGTGTGTGTGCGTGTGTGTGTGTTATACCGAGGTTAACATTGATATAAAAAATCACTTTCTAATAAAAAAAAACCTATCCATTTTTTATGCTTTCTTAAGGCAGGAAATAAAATTTTCAAGACGTAAACACAAAATGTTTTTTTTTTAACAGAACTGTATTTTATATAAATGTATATGATTAAATTTATAAATATAAATATATAAATATATTTATAAATATATTTTATAATATAAATACATAACTATATTGTATGTGTGTATATATATATGTATGTATATATATATATATATATATATATATATATATATATATATATATATATGTGTGTATATATATATATATATATATATATATATATATAATATATATATATATATTTATATATATACATATACATATATATATGTATATGTATATATATATATATTTATATATATAAATATGTATATGTATAGATATGTATATATATGTATATGTGTATATATATATATATGTATATGTGTGTATATATATGCATATATATACATGTATATGTGTGTGTGTGTTATACCGAGGTTAACATTGATATAACAAATCACTTTCTAAATAAACCTATGTATATGTGATATATATATATATATATATATATATATATATATATATATATATATATATATATATATGTGTGTGTGTGTGTTATACCGAGTTTAACATTGATATAACAAATCACTTTCTAAAAAAAAACCTTTTGTAAGACCTTTCTAAAAAAACCTATCCAATTTTTATGCTTTTTCAAGGCAGGGAACAAAATTTTCCAGACGTAAACACAAAATGTTTTATTTCCTAACTGAACTGTATTTTATATAAATATATATGATTGATGTTACATATGAACAATAAACTGAATAATCCCTATTTTTTCAGCATGATTTATTGCATTTGTTTGTACTTATAGTGGAAATTTATTCCTATAAAAATTTCATTTTAAATATCTTATAAAGAATTCCTTTTCTGTAATAGAAAAAATTCTGATGATTACAAAAGACTTCCTTCTCCTATTAAATTATGCATAATGTTTGATTGTATGATGAGAATTATCATTTGTCCATTTCCTTCAAGTTTCAAAACTAGCTTTGTTTCACAATGCAACGGTGTTATCTGAGTAAAGTTCGAGTAACGGAATCTGGTGGTGATCTTTAGAGTTAACATTATTATATTGAGATCTTGCATCATTATTTGAGATTATTTTTCTTTTAAACAGTATTATAACTCTTAAAAGACGTCTGTTTCGACCTGTCATTCTGAATTCTTAATAAAATTGGGAAAACATTTGTGAGATATTTAAAATTTCTGTCATTATCTATAAAATTATGAAATTATTCCTCTTAATTGATTACAATAAATTAAATTGAGTAATTAATATGTTTAAGAAATTAAAACTGTGTTAATTAAACATAATTTCCAACTAAAAAATTGCTTTAAAACAATGTTACTTTGTTCTAAGTTATGACTAGTTGGTTATAATCTCATTCTATTTCTACATTGTTTTTTACTTTGATCTCTTTTTATCAAAAAGATTTTTATATCAGTAATTTATTCAAGATAAAATTACTGTAATTTACGTTTTAGATTAATACATATTTTCTAAATTAACCTTAATACAGCACATAATTTTTTCTAAAATTTTAATGTATTGATTATTCCACATTTTCCATGATAACCAAATAAGACGAATTATTTAACGATTTTATAAACGTTAACAGGTTATAACAGGTTTTAAATGTTTCATAAATATTTGTCAAAATTATATTAAGTTTTTAAAGGTTTATTGAAACAAACTAGCTGAATGTAGCAAGACTGGTCTAGAGGGTTTTAGACCCTTCACAGAAATATTCTTTTGATAAATATATGTACTATATATCATTCAACATTTTACATTGTAATCAAATCATTTTTATTTAAATTTTTTCACCTCTCTTTTCGTTTAGACACCTCTCACTTTTTCTATCTTCAAAAAAGAAGAGAAAATTCCGAAGATCAAACAAGAGATGAACAACAAAACCTCTTCTTTTTCTCTTAAAAACTTTCCTCCAATCGCTAATCTTTTCTTTTTTTCTTTTAAAAAGGAAATTACATTGATCGTGATTTAATGAGCAGATTAATCAACGTCTTTAAAACCCGAACCATTAGTTCTGCATAAGATTATGCGTGCTTAACAAAAGGAAATCTGTTTTTTTACTCTACAATCCTTGATGCCCCAGCGAATTTTGCACCAATCGACAGAAGTCGATTTAAGTGCTCAAAATTTACCCTTCAATCTTTTGAAATATGGGCCCATTTCTCTTTGCGCATCGGCACCCAACAATGCGCTTCGGCGCTTGGATTGATCGGCCCACTGGGCATTAACTGTGTTTGTATTGCTCCCAGTCCGATTCTCCCTTATATTTGGATGACTTGGCGAGTTTTTCATCCGCGCTTCGTACTCAAAACTCATCTGAAAAAAAATTAATTTTCTTTTTCTTCTTTTATCTACGAATGTGCTCCTTTAATGAAATTATATCACCCTGTTAAAGGGTGTAAGATGTTAAGCTGATTTCAATGCCGTTTGACAAAGCAGAAGTATATATACTTTTGACTAATACATCTATACATGCAGCGCATTATATGAAATATATATATGTTCGACAAATTTTTTGCGAGTATTTCATGCTGCTTAACTTTCAGAACATTAAATTAACCTGAGATTATTTTTCTGTAATGAAATGGTGTCATACCGCTCAGGAGTATAAGACAGTAAACAGAAAGGAGCAAGAGTAAATAATTCATAATATTTTTTCTTCTTCTGAAATCATAGGATTATTAGTAAGTCTTAAACAGCTTTAAAGGATATGAATTATGAAAAATGCACATTAGCTTTTGAAATTATAGAATAAATATAATTATGAATATTTATATTTAGGATGCAAATGTATAGCTTCTGGTAAGTCTAAAATATACACCTTAAAACCAATAAAGAGGGTAACTGGAATATATACATGTTCGACAAATTTTGGGATTGATTGGCCCACTGGGCATTAACTGTATTTGCCTTGCTCCCAGTTCGACTCTCCCTTATATTTGGATGACTTGGTGAGTTTTTCATCCGCGCTCCGTGCTCAAAACTCACCTGAAAAAAAAGTTAATTTTCTTTTTTAATCTAAGAATGTGCTCCTATAATGATCCTATAACAAATTTTTTGCGAGTATTTCATTTTGTTTAACTTTCAGAACATTAAATTAACCTGAGATTATTTTTCTGTAATAAAATGGTGTCATACCGCTCAGGAGTTTAAGACAGTAAACAGAAAGGAATAAGAATTAATAATTCATAATATTTTTTCTGAAATCGGGGGATTATTACTATGAGATTCTCAGTATTTCAGGTTTTTTCTGTATCACAAATATCTCTGAATATGGTTTCAATTGTTGGGTCATTCGTTTTTTCTCATACAGCAGCTATTAAAAGTGTGGAAATAGCATTAAAGTCTCTTACAAAGTTTTGCATCTCGTTTGACAAGCCAGGACTCTAAATACTGTCAATTAACTCATCTACACATGTAATACATGATTTGAAACACACAAATGCTTGACAAAATTGTTTCAGTTCGTGTTCAGAGCTCTAAATATACCTCAAAAATTGAATTTCTGTTACTTCTTATATTGTAAGAATACATCTTTGTAATGAAATGATGTCAAGTTACTGAGGAGTGTAAGACATATAAAAGAAAATTATTTAAGTAATATCAGTGATAAAATTCTGTGATTCTGTGTGTAATAGCATTAAATGCTAGAAAAAGGGGGGAAGGGGTGGATTTCGAACATTGTTAACTCTAACCCATCAAGAATCCAATATGGATACCTCTACCCATTCCAGGTACAACCGCTTTATAAATTCGAGGACAGAAGGACAGATAACTTAGGCTATTATTATATAGGGGATTATTTATTTCTTTTCCTTCTGATATGTGTGAATGTAAGAAAAGTCTTAAACAGCTTTAAAGGATATGAGTTATTAAAAAAGCACATTAGCTTTTGAGGTTAACCCAAAAATTATAGAATAAATATAATTATGAATATTTATATTTAGGATGCAAATGTATAGCTTCTGGTAAGTCTAAAATATACACCTTAAAATGAATAATGAGGGTAACTGGAATATATACATATTCGACAAATTTTGGGATTGATCGGCCTACTGTGCATTAACTGTGTTTGCCTTGCTCCCAGACCGACTCTCCCTTATATCCTTTGCCCAGTTTGCCTTGGCGAATTTTTCATTGGCGCTCCAAACTCAAAATTCATCTGAAAAAAAGTTGATTTTTTTTCTTTTTTTTTTAATCTAAGAATGTGGTCCTATAATAAAATTATATCATCCTGTTAAAGGGTGTAAAATGTTAAGACGATTTGAATGCCGTTTGGTAAAGCAGAACTCTATATACTTTTGAGTAATACATCTACACATTCAGGACATTATATGAAATATGTACATATAAGACAAATTTGGGGCGAGTATTTCAGTCGGTTTAACTTTCAGAACATTAAATTAACCAGAGATTATTTTTCTGTAATGAAATGCTGTTATACCTCTCAAAAGTGTAAGACAGTAAACGGAAAGGAGCAAGAGTAAATAATTCATAACATTTTTTCTTCTTCTGAAATCAGTGGATTATTAGTAAGTCTTAAACATCTTTAAAGGATATGAATTATGAAAAATGCACATTAGCTTTTGAAATTATAGAATAAATATAATTATGAATATTTATGTTTATGATGCAAATGTATAACTTCTGGTAAGTCTAAAATATAACATTAAAACGAATGAAGAGGATAACTGGAATATATACATGTTGAACAAATTTTTGGATTGATCGGTCCACTAGGCATTAACTGTATTTGCCTTGCTTCCAGTTCGACTCTCCCTTAAATTTGGATGACTTGGTGAGCTTTTCATCCGCGCTCCGTGCTCAAAACTCACCTGAAAAAAAAAGTTAATTTTCTTTTTTAATCTAAGAATGTGCTCCTATAATAAAACTATATATCAATATTTTATGTTCTAGTCTACTGAAATGGGACGCTAGATACTTTTAATCAATGACATTGTGCACATGAAATAAAATACATACATATTTTTCAAATTTAAAATGTGTCTGCAGTGAAGTTACGAGTTAAATTTTCTAAAAAATGTACTATAACATGCTTTAAATCTGTTTCCATTTATTTAGTATGGGAATCTGCAATGAAATGGTACCACCCTGCCGAGCAGTATAAGATACTAAACTTTTCAAAAGTTTTTATCTCATTCGAGATACCAGGATTTTAGATGCTCTCAACTATTGCAAATGTGTATGGAATACATAAAATGCAAGCATGTCTGACAAATGTTAAGGTGAGTTCTGTAAAATAGTCAAATTATGAACTACATCCTCAGAAAACAATATTATAATTAAACAGAATACTGTAGTATTTTTATTACATTATTTAAAAAAATAAACGCTATTCTTAATTAATATGCAACCAAATAATTATTTACTTGAAAAGTTTTCGTTAATAAAATTTTTATTGATTCTTATGCACTTTTTATAGAGTTTTATAAATTATTAACGACATACATCAGGATTGATGTTACTGTATGGGGTGAAAGAGGTACTGGTTTTCAAAATAAATGAAAAATAAATCGAAAATAAAACAACAATACATATGTTACTGAGAGGCGTCCACTTCTTACATATGACACCCATAAAACCACTAATAAGATGTTTCGATTATCTTCGTCAATACCGGGCCTTTAGGTGATTCTATATCGACTCACACGTGTAATAAAATATCCATAATTCCACACTGACCCTTTTTACATTTTTGATGTACAGCTAAATTACGCAGGTCTTCTATAGTAAGGTATACAGATTTGACCTCCAGTATCTCATTCAATTCTGGATATTGCTATACTGGATACTGGATTACTTTATAACTAAATAAAATAAATAAATTACAGTTTTAATGGACACTGCAAAATTATAAACTATAATATAATATGGTGAATATTTGTACATACTGTTAAAAATTATGTATATTGATAAAATGAAAAGGGATATAAATAAATAAATAAATAAATAAATAAATATATATATATATATATATATATATATATATGTATGTATGTATGTATACATATATATACATGTATATATATATACATATATATACATATATACACACATATACATATATATACATATCTATATATATATATATATATATATATATATATATATATATATATATATTGTAAAATATTAAATGTTTAAGAATTGTATAAATATGAATTGTAAAAAAATGTCAAATATAAAATAAGAATGAGTAAATGTAACAAGTTTGTAGATATGTACTAGTTTAAAAATAGTGTAAAAATAGTTTGGTTTGGAGAGTTACAGTTTACTTTATGTAACACGAGGGATAATGTGACCAGAACCTACTGCTCTAAGTCGAATCCGGACGGCTACAACATCTATGCCACTATGTGATTCGAACCCACGAACTCTGGTACCGACGATTAACACCATTCAGCCGTCATTCGGCAGCATAATGCCACTATAAATACTGTACACCCATATTGAACTTTTGTATACATTAAAATATGAAAATGTGTATACAAAAGGATGTATGTAAAAAATTTACCTGCAGTAAAACATAAGATTATAAATTGTATTCCAATAAATACAATTTACAATATATTTCAATAAATATGGGTTCATTGGTTTTCTTTGGCTGGATTGTGTTAGATAGTAAAAGCGGATATTCCATCCCACCTTGAAATTTCTATAAACCCTTCTATAGGGGCTGGAAGTGGAATGGGAGTAAGTAATTACTTTCATGCAGATGCTCTTTTAAACTATACACTGTAGTTATCTTTTAGTATCCCGATTTCAAACTCATGGACCTGAGGCTAATCGAATTAAGGCAAAGGGTTGCGACATTTGTTTATAAGAGCACATGCTATGGAAGTTTTTAACTCAATGTGGATACTCTTAACTTGAAAGCATTTAGAAGCTGAAGATCCACAGGCATGTGCTTTTAATTCCAGAGATATTGTTTAAACTTGAAGGACTTTGAGACCACGAATTTGTTTTACTTGCCTCACATGGTGGTCTTTGAATAGCTTGAACTTCGGACTCACAACCCTACTGCATGGTTGTCGTCTCTCACGATTGAACTACAGTGGTAAATTATATATTTCTTTGCATTATTCGATGGAAGAAAACTGATAAGGCCATCTATATGTTAAAAAAAATATGATCGAGCGAGTGAAGATTTTGCTTGCATCACGAAAATTTTTCTTGCATCACGGTTTTATTTCAATCCTTGTGGTGAAAACAGCATTTCCTTTTATCTTTATCCGTTGCCGAATTGTTCAGTTTTAAAATTTGTTCATCAGAAAATTTAGTTTTAAATCAACAGGTATATGAGTATATGAATACATGCACACACACATATATATAAGTAAAAATTAAAAGGTTAGATAAGATTAAATAAGAATTTGTATTAGTAATCTTGATGCGCCATGTTACGATCAAGAAAAACTAAATTATATATTGATTAAAAGGAAATATATATATAAAGATACAGGATTGGAAAGAATTGGAATAGGAATTGGTTTACTTGAAGCTGTAGGGGGGGAATTGCGGCCCCCACACTCCGGTTAAATAGCCATTTTAATCAACTGAAAAGCTCCCGGTCACTATAAGTACACCAATAAAAACATACTAACAGTCTAAAAACAATCCATACAAAAATAGGACTATATATATATATAATATATATATATGTATGTATATGTATATATATATATATATGTATATATATATATATATATATATATATATGTATATATATATATATATATGTGTATGTATACATATATATATATATATATATATATATATATATATATATATATATATATATATATATATTATATACATACTATATGTATATATATATATATATGTATATATATATGTATATATGTATATGCATATATATATATGTGTATGTATACATATATATATATATATATATATATATATATGTATATATATATATATATGTATGTATATATATATGTGTATATATGTATGTATTTATATACATATATGCATATATATACACACATATATATGGATAGATATATAGGTAGATAAATGTGTGTATTACATATACATGTATCACTTGCAGTAACAAAGGAACAGTATAAAACTGTTAACCTAACTTTGCATTTATAGTATAGAGTATTGCGACACAGTTTAAATTCAAAACCACACATTTTGTTTGACTGCAAACTACACTTATCGCAGTAATGTGGTAATAACAGAATTGGCCGTTCCCTGTAAAGTCCAAAAACTATAAGTCCAAGGCCCCTGCGCCCTTACTTTGTCCATGTGGTTTACAATATTATTAAGCTCTTTGTCTTGTCAAAGTAAGCACAAAACTGATAGGATTTCCTAAGTCACGTACTGTTTAAACTATTGTCATTGGTCATGTGTTGCGTGTATTGGCAATACTCATAATCACTTTACTGATCTGTTATCACCGAAATCAATGTCCCTATTTTGTAACCAGGTGCTCAATCATCATTTTCCTATTTAATAGCTGTGACGTCAAACTTTTACTATTTTTGCGGTAGAGAAAGAACTAAAAGAATAGACGGGAGGAAGAGGAGAAATTTTATGAGAATTTCTTCATGCGTGCAAAGGATGTGTATTTGTGCGTAGATCTAATCATAAGGACCCCTCAAAAATCAAATATTTATAGTATACAGTGATTATCATGCGAAATTTTTATTCCAGTCTGTCTTAACCTGAGCTGGATATAATTGGTTCATTATATAATCTCATTCGTTTTATGTGTCTGTATGTACCTCTGTATACACATACACACATATATATGTATGTATGTATATACGTGTGTATATATCTGTATATGTATATATATATGTATGTATATATAAGTATATATATGTATATATACATATATATATACATATATATATACATATATATATACATACATACATATATATATATGTATATATAAGTATATATATGTATATATACATATATATATACATATATATATACATATATATATACATACATATATAAATATGTATATATATATACATATACATATATATATGTACATATACATATATAGCTATATATATATATATATATATATATATATATATATATATATATATATATATATATATATATATATATATATATATATATATATATATATATATATATATATATTATATATAGTAACAAAAAGTATAATTGATAGAAAATTAAAGACAGAAATTTAATATATTACTTAATATATAATGCGCTAAAAGCTCTTTTTAAGTATTTTTTTTTATTCTTATGGTCTGTCGGGTGTGCGGGAACTTTCAGGTCTTAAAATAATTGTTTAATCGTGTATGGAAGTCGTAAATCTTCCACACCCAATCCATCTTTCTTTCTATTTGTTTTTCCTATTTAAGCTTTTGGAGTTATAATTACTTATTATTCCTTTTTTTTTCTATTATATATATATATATATATATATATATATGTGTGTGTGTGTGTGTGTGTGTGTGTGTGTGTGTGTGTTGGGGGGGGAGATTTATTCCCACGGTGGAAATGATGCACAAAAGCTTAACTAAAACAAACTTATTTAATTAAATGATTTACAAATTATTTACAGAATAGGTGGCCGTGTCTAGGGAGAATTAAAATAAAACTGGACATCAGTGCCCGTCTGGTATAACATCAGTGCCCGTCTTGGCGATTAAAAAGCGGTCATCGAGAAGTGCCGTCTGCACTCGTTACCGTCTAACTCACGTCTGGCATCCGTCTATATCGGCGTTCCACTGGGGAGTACTGTTGCCATACGTTAAAATTAAAACTTCGCTTGCTCGGAGTAAATTCACCTTGCTGAGGATTGCCAAGGGTACTATGCCGACATATATATATATATATATATATATATATATATATATATATATATATATATATATATATATATATATGAATAGTATGTAATTGATTAATTGTGTTATTTAATTCGTTTTATGTGTCTGTGTGTGCCTCTGTATATATACATAAATACATTACACACATATGTATACATTCATACACACAGAACCATATATATATGTGTGTGTGTGTAATATATTACAATTATTACACATAAAATATCTCTCTAAAGTTCTCCTTTCCCCATTCTCATTCTTTTATATCTATTTTACCAGCTAAATAATATCTTATTTAAAGAAGTGTTCGATAACTTAAATTTATTTTTCTCGATCTTCCGAAGCTAACTCTGAAATAAATGCTAATTTTCTGTCTCCTCGCCACATTTTCTGGCTGCCCCAATAAAAATGTTTCACTCTTCCAGTTATCTAAGTATTTTTCTGACTGTTAATATCGCTGATTATTAAGCTGCTCTCTCATGCGAAATTCTCCGTGTCATCTCTTGCTCTGGGTCTAACTTTGTAATAGAAAAGTGATTTCATGTATCATTCCACTCTCTGCTCTTGTCAGAGAAACATGTTATTCGTTAATCTTAAATGTTAGTATTCGTAATCAAGTTAAGTTCCACCACGAATTTTGCTACTTCCTTGTAATGGAGCCACGACTGTGGATTACTTACGCTCACTCATTTCTCAATAATCCCGGGCAATTAAAAATAATTGAGACTATTTTCTTATGTGATGGTGAGAGAAATTTCTCCTGTTACACACACACATTTATATATATATATATATATATATATATATATATATATATATATATATATATATATATATGTGTGTGTGTGTGTGTGTGTGTGTGTGTGTTTGTGCAGTAAGACAGCCTTCATGGTGGATGGTTGCAGTCATGGCCATAAAAATGATACCGCTGTAGTCAAACACCTTTATTAGCAGAACGTTGGTGGATCGGTTCTCACTTCATGATCTTCGGGACAAATTGAGGCTTGGCTTGGTTTGGTTTGGATCTATTTGGTTACTATCTACTGTTTTTCTACAGGAGGGCTAATGAGGCTGGGACCTACTGTTTAAAGCCGATTCCATACGGCTACGACATTCCATACCACCAGCGGGATTCGAACCCATTATCTCGTTTCCAAAGACAAGAACTGTACCATTCGGCCACAAAGAGAGTGAGAGCAGCTAGCATGAAGTTCTATGTAAAAGGATAATTAACACCTGGGTCAATATCTGTTTGAAGATAGTCCATCTATAGTTTGCTTGTAATGTGCATATTTCGTTAATTTCTAAATTATGGGCAGTATAAAGCTTTATGATTTTTGAGAGTTTAAATGACACCTCATTTATTATGTTTGATCAAATTGTCTTGTGGTTGTTTTGCCTTGGTTGTGGTTTTTAATTTTACTATATTAGGCTTGGCTGTTTTGTTTATTCCATTCGAACTCATTTATGTTATCTGTTCCTGTACCATTCGGGCACAAGAGAGTGAGAGCAGCATGAGTTTACTTTTTTGGGGTCAATATCTGTTTGAAGACCTCAGTCCAAAATCTCTAGAAAAATTTGCCTCCGATAACGTGCATCACCTTTCGTTCCAGAATTTCTTAAATTGACCGCTAGGGCAGTATAAAGCTTTAATTGGTTAGATTCCTTCCCTGAGGGCTTTAAATGTAGCCCCCCGTGGTCAATTTAGGTTAGGGGTTAAAAAGGAGAAAGCAAAAAGGGACGTGGGGTTTTTTGCCCTTGACTTAAGATTTGAAAATCCCTGAGAATTTTTTGGGCTTTTATAAAGGCCTTTGGGGGTTTTATACAAAATGCCTACATTAATTTCCTGATCTAGTTTACTTTTCCGTACACACACACACACACACACACACACACATATATATATAGATAGATATAGATATAGATATATGTATATATATATAATGGACCGTTTTGATGGAAAAGTAGAAAAATATTTTAAAAGTACTTGGTTGCACCACGCGTACAGTCATCACAAACGTAATTGGATTAAATTAAAATTCCAACACCGTCTGTACGGGGATCTATCTTGTTACTTGGGAATCATATAAAAGGCCGTTGCACCGACCACTGTGCCACAGATACGTTGTCAGTGAAGGGTTTCATGTAGCATTATAATGACTGACTGAGTGGCCTATTAACAAAGATCCAAACCTACTAATACTGGGAATAAGAAATTTAGAATTTATGTTCTTGATTGTATATATGAAGCTACTAACTGAGAATTCTTCCAAATTCAAAATTTATTGAGGAAATGCAAATAAAATACATATGAATATAAACGTTACAGATAGTTTTTAAGATTGAGTTTAATAATTTGATCTTTGGTTTGGTTTGAAACACTACGGTTTATTTTTTTTTTCCTAGACGAGAATAATAGATGCAAAGATAAAAAAAAAATGTGATTCTTATTTTCATACTTAAATGCTGGTATGAAATTAATATAATTTTACCCATATCTTTTTTTTTTCTTACACGAGAATAATTAGATGCAAAGTTTAAAAAATGTGATTTTTATATTCATACTTAAATACTGGTATGAAATTTATACAATATCACCCATTTCTATTAATACAATTAAAGTATAAGTAATTAATAAACGGGATTTAAAAATTTAATGAAAATGTCGCTTAGAAAACGATTAATATTTTATTTTAGGAAAGCAAAAAATTTAAATTTTTTTTTTCTTTAATTTGAAAGAAATACATTTTAAACATCTAAATCACCTAAATACTCACATACAGCGAAAGTTTCCTGTACAGGATACAATAAACTTTTTTTCTAAGTAGAAACCCTTTGATTTAGAGAATAATATAATATCTAATAATTTTTCGAATACTTTAAAGTAAAAATTGAAGTACAGATAGATTTTTAGAGATTGAAAATCTAAAAATCTATGTTTAGAAATCCATGTAAGAAACTCGAGAGATTAGTCTACAATTAGACTGCAAGGGAAATGAGTTAAAGTAAATTGGGGAGAAATTATCCTTACTTCAGCATTTAATTTTAAATTAATTAAAAATTTTTCAGTTTATGTATATCCCTTTTCTTCTGCAAAAAGGGTTCACGACCTTTTGCTTGATATGTTCACAATACTGCATCAATTAACATCCAACACCAAATTGGTTTGGTTTGGCGTGCTACGGTCTACTTTTTGCAACACGAGGGCTAATGAGACTGGGACCTACAGCTTAAAGCCGATTCCGAAAGGGTTACAAACATCCATGCCACAATGGGATTCGAACCCATGAACTCCGGTACTGAAGGCCAGCACCTTAACCAATCGCCCATCGTTCGGCTCCAACACCAAATGATCCACTTTGCTTGATTTAAGGCTTCATTCAACAGTGGGATCATTTTTGTTGTGATGGTATGAACTTAAACACTTCGCTTTATGAGTGTAAGGTTTGGTTTTATTTAGAGAACCATTATCAATCTTTGGCAACATGAAGGATTAATTAGACCACGTTCCTTCTTAAAGCCGATTGGGAATACCATAAATTATTCACGCTAGTAGCAAAAATCAAATCCTCTGACTTCAGGAACGAAAGACAGGGTTGTACCTGACCACCCTCGTAAGGTGTATGAGCAGAGAATGTTCCAAGATTTTCTCTGGGACTAAACGTCTTGTTGGTGATGTGTCAGCAGATAAAAAATATGTAAAGAATCAGGAACAAAACCCTCCTCCACTCCCTCCTGAGAATAATCCAGATGAAATTTATTCATTGGCATAACATCGTGAGTTTTTTACACCTTCTTGTTAACAATTTGTCATGAATAATTAAAAATGGAGTATATGAAGCTGCCAAGTTTTCCTGGTATGCAACACAAACGTTTATCCTACATCTCCAGAGAGACAGTATTTCCTCTAATGAGTTTAGAGTGGAAAACCGTTTCTGTTGGTCTCGGAAAACACCAAATGACCGAAAATCCTGAGTCTTCTCTCTTACAAATAAATATAATTTCCCCCCAACAGTCACTGGAAACAATCCTAGTACTATGAAAAACTTCATATCAGAATCCCTGAATAGGGCATGCCTCATAATGCACACATTTGCAATTTCAAAAATTCTTTTTAATGTATTTGTCTTTGATTAGAAAGTCTCCTAATAAAGGAAAGCTATTTGGCCTGAAAAAAATTACCAGGGGAGTCGTTTTATTTTAAATAAAAATGAAAATAATCCCAATTTGAATTAAATAATCCTAAAAAAACCCTAGATTTGATTATTTGCTTAGAATGGATTGCCAGTAATTCCAGATCCTGTAGAAGTTATTGGTATCTTGTAACTAAATATTCTCAATTTAGAATAATGCATTTTCTTTAACTGACGAACGAATAAATGTTAGAATATTTATTTTACCACCACTCAATGTTTTAAAATTGGTAGCGAGTTTAGCTGTTTATAGCAGTTATTTTGCACTTTGTACCCTGGTATAATTGAAAAGAAGATCTGCAAGTCTATTAAACATATGGAACAGTCTAAGTAATAATAAATCAGAAAGGAAATGATATAGGAAAATTTTCATTTTGATTTACAACTACTGTAATACAATTTGATAATTCATATTAATTATTTTTAATAAAAGAAAATAGTTATACACACACGAACACATGTACAGATATATAGAGAAAGAGTAAGAGAGAGGGAGAGAGAAGGATAGGTAAAAATTGCTATGTCCATTTTTTATATTTTGCATATTAGTGTATGGTTTGTTTTCTTTTACGCAATAAAAGCATTATCTCCATTTCCTAAAATTCAAAAATTTAGGGAAAAGGCATTATGAATTAACATGGTTTCTAGTTAAAGACTCCCTATTAAAAGATTACTTCTTATTTTTACTGTTTTTGTATATTTGCAGGTATAATATCTTTCATATTATTTCAAAGACTGTTGTAAAACTTTCCACAAATAACTGGCTAACAAGCAAATTTGTAAAAATCTTTATTATGCTCTAGTATGAAATTAGAAATTTATATCATAGTTTCCATTACTTCCTATATAATGTACTTGTAATGCGTAAAATATAGTTATTTAGAGAGATCAAATATTTTTAACTACTTGTTTCCTTTCTTTTTGAACTTTCAATTAGAGTACACCTAGGTATTTTTATTTAGAAGTTACTTCGAGATTAATATGAGAGCTTCAATTCACATCTGGTCTACGGATGGTCGAATAAGTAGGCTTAGTTTTTAAGTACCAGTTATCGAAAGTTCGAAATCCCCCTGTAGGCATACATGTTTGTATCACTTCAAATTTGCAAGAGACACCGATCTAATGAGCATTTGTGTTGCTAAATGATAACCGTACCATTCCGAATTAAAACATCTGCTGAGCAACCTTTCAACATCTACGTCTCTGTATTGAGGTTTAACAGCTGACAGTCCTTGCAAGTATCTTTGTTAGCTGATATTACCGAACTCCATGCTTCTTGACAGTATCGTCAATGGACCATTACAGACAAGCAGTTTGTAATATGGTCTGGCAATTACGCTTCCAGCTTTGCCAAAATATAAAGTTCTGCTTAAGGAGATTTTAGAAGACATGGATTCTTTTTGTAATCAGACAACTATTCAGGCTGTAAGTGGCTCAGTTATGGTAAAGAATTTATTAGACTAGAGGTGAATGAGATTTCTGCTTTGTCTGTAAAGTACTGAGTATGTGCAAATCTTCTCTAACAAATTACATGCTTTCAGCCCATATATCTTTCTCTCTTCTTAGATATATTTGCATCATTCACCCCTCCTATTCTATAGGGTTAGCTTATTGTGCTCCCGATGGGCTTGGGTTCGATTCCTCAGTAAGGATTGGATGTATTTGTGTTGTCCCTTCATAATGAGCGAAGTTTCCTTACTTATATGGCACTCCCACAATCAAAATGGCAGCAAAAACCACCGACTTTGTGTGACGAATGCTATTAATATAGTCAAGTGCTCAGACTGTAAAAAATAAAATAACTAACACTAAAAAAATACCTCGCTGTTTCACACATCTAAAGCTATTAAGTATGATTAGGTGATCATTCTACTGAATTTTGTATTTTGTCTTGGTCAGACAAACTTTTTTTCTCAATATTATAATACTCTAACTCTTCAAGAATGCAGCGTAATTTGTATTACTCTTACAGTCACACAAAACGCCCCCCTTTCCCACAACTGAATGAATATTTTCCTGTCCTGTCTTATTGTCTACATTATTTTAATCTAGTGAAATCTATAACTCATTATATATTAATAGTTATAAGTTTTTACTAAATGTGAATATTAGTAAGGGAATTAAGCTTCTACACATTATAGCATGCTTTCATGCATTCATGTGTATGATGGATATGAAATAGAGAAACACACACTTATATGTGAATAGTGTATATATATAATAGTGTATATATAGCTGATATATATATATATTTATATAATAATAGCCTAAGTTATCTGTCCTCCTGTCCTCGGATTTATGAAGCGGTTGGACCTGGAATGAATAGAGGCTTCCATATTGCATTCTTGATGAGTTAGAGTTAGCAAAATTCAAAGCGAGTAAAGTTTATCTTCTCCTAAACTATCTATCAGATTCTAAAATAAATTGGTATAAATATGCTTCATATCACAGAGAAAAATACTGTCGTCTTTAAAACGTTCGAAATCCACCCCTTCCCCCCTTTTCGAGCATTTAATGTCATTATTTCAAGCCCTATTTTCCCCGGTTAAGAGCAGGCGATTAAATTTATCAATTTATCACGTAATAAATAGGTAAAAATAAAATTTTTTTCTAGTTCTATAATAAATAGGTTAACACAACATTTATTTCTAGCATCATAACGTCATTACTTTAATCATCTCCTATAATCATTTATTTTAAATTATTAAAATTATGCCTTATTTTCATACGTTTTATCACTGAACTTAGATATTTAAATAATTTTCTTTTATATTTCACTTAAATAACATATTAGATACATATGTGATAATTTTAAATTTAATCATCAATTATTTTTTGTTACAAGATAATTCTCAGCCAAAAGAGAAACCTTTTTTTTTTAGCTGCATCATAGGGTACTTTACAATTTTGAAAAATTAAAAATTTTACTGATCCTGTCATATGTCGGGCTATATGCTAGTATATATATATAATATATAAATATACATATATATATATATATATATATATATATAATATATTTATATATATATATATAATATATATATAATATACATACATATATGTGTGTGTGTGTGTGCTGAGTGTCTCGGAGGGCAAGCCACCTGAATTCCTTGATTTCTTTTATTAACTCTGTCTAGAAAGCGTTTTGATTATCTCATTTTAAACAAAGATAATAAATAGTAAAAATTGTAATTTGGAAAATTTTTCATTACACGATTTTTCTAGTGGAAGTACAACTAAAATTCACATAACTATTAATAATTATATGTATGCATAGAAAATTAAACAACCAAGAGGTTTTTTTTATTTTATAGGAAATGTCTAGAGCCATTTAAAGACGGGACGATTTCTAAAAGCCTTAATTACATCCATCCGAACTCGCTAAAAGTAGGTATTTATTTCCTAGTTGTGACACAAATATTTCAGGATTAATGTTATAATAAGTCCCTAGGCTTCGCTCTTAAATATCAGTTCCGCGTTATTCCCTGCCGTACAAATGTTCCGTCCTGTCGCCCTTTCTTTGCAATCTCAATTTTCTCTCCCATTTCCCCCCTCTCGCTGAACTCTCGCTCCTTTGCCCACAGGTGGCCAGCCACCAACAAGTAGCCACCGACTAGACGAGCATAAACTCATCCTGCTAGAGAGCCAGTGACACCTTTTGGATAGGTATCAATTTGCAACTAATGCTTCCAAATGTCACATCCAATGCGCTATTGTGAAGGATCGGCTTTGGGAAAGGATGGCGCGGCTGATATGACTGTGGCTGACAACCCGTAATTTATCGCTAAGTAATGCCGTTCTAATTGCGCGCCCTCTTGACAAACGAGAAAGTGATCTTCATAGAAATCGGCAGCGATATTATCTGAAAATAATTGTCTGGGGGAGAGACCCTTTTAAAGAGAGTGTTATAGGGGGATAGGCTGTTGTTTCTGATGCAGCATCGTACCTGCAGAGGATGTACCAAGATGGAGAACAATGAGTCTCGAGATAGTCAGAGGCTGTGTGCATAGTGTTCCTGGTGAGATAAGGGTGATTTAATACTAAAAGGTGAAAAGAAAAATGTGACACCGTACGTGCGATTCGAAGACAACCAGATTGAATGATTGGCGCCTTATTATTGTTTAGTCTTTGGATTACACTTTACAAACGTTTATCCCACGAAGATGTGAAAGAAAACTCAAAATAAAAACCTTATATTTAGCCAAACGCACTGAAATACTATTAGGAAATATTCATATATTTCGTAGTTTATATAGAAACATTTTTTATAGGTAATAAAAAACGATCTTTGATCGGAACCCATACAAAAAGTTAACTGAAAAAATCTAACACTGTATGGGCGATTCGAAGACAACCAGATTGAATGATTGGCGTCTTATTATTGTTTAGTCTTTGGATTACACTTTACAAACATTTATCCCACGAAGATGTGAAAGAAAATTCAAAATAAAAATCTTATGTTTACCCATATGCACAGAAATACTATAAGAAATATTTATAAATTTCAAAATTTATATAGAAACTTCTTTCCATAGGTAATAAAAAAAACAATCTTTGATCAGAATCCGTACAAAAAGCTAACTGAAAAAAAAGTCTAACACTGTATGTGCGATTCAAAGATAACCAGACTAAATCATTATTTAGTCCTCGGATTAGAACTTTAGTCAATGGGGAACCATGACGATATTTAACCCCCCTCTTCGGAAATTTTAAAGGATGCATGTCGAAATTTAACAATGAAATGAAAACACTCTTTTAAATATAATTTTTTAAAACTACATATTTAAACAAAATTTAGTTTTTAAATTAAAATTTCAATTTTAAAATTCTTATTTAATTTTTTAATTCCAATAGTTTTGTTCCAAATTATTTACATTAGTCCATCTACTAAAGCATATTACATAAGATTGTGCATAAAGTTATAAGTAATATATATGTAAGGAAAATTCTCAGGGGTTTTCAAAACTTAAATCAAGGGCTAAAAATTCCCGCATCATTTTGCATTCCCCTTTTTAACCCCTAACTTAAATTGACCACTAGGGCTACAGTTTACACCCTCATAGAAGGGGTCTGACCAATTATAATCCTACATAGCCCTAGCGGACAATTTAAGAAATTTCCAAATAAAAAGGAGATACACACTGTCGGAGACAGTTTTTTCTAGAGATATTTTCCCACAGATATTGACCCAGGTATTAAGGGTCTTGTACATGCTAGCTGACTCTTCAGTTTGTCCTGTCCCTATGATGAAGTGGGAACCATCCTCCAACGTACTTCTAACAAAGGTCTTTAGTTAGCGTCCGTGGCAAAAAACTGATCTGCATCCTTACCACCCAGTATAGTGAGAAAATACATAAATGTTTTTTTTTCTATATAATGTATTTAGAATGACCTCAAAATATTGTGTTCATTCTTAAAATGTTCCTAGCATATTAATTTTTAATTTTTTCTTCTATATTTATTTTATTATATTCTATAATTAAAAATATTTTTAATAAGTACGTTGAATTAAAAAAAAATTGATAATTTTCGAAATTTAAATTTAGTTTTAATAAAATTTCAAAATTCAAAATGAATACTCGGATTTATATAAAGGTACATTAAGAGTGTTTGGTAAACATTTTGTAAAATCTATAACAAGTTTAGTCTCTAGGAGCATTTTAAAATATAAGAAAATTCATAAAAAAGCAATTTTTAAACACATTCGATTTAAAAAATAAAATCTGATTCTGTAATTAAAAATTTTTTTTCATCTATTTTTAATTTCTACTTGGGGCGAATCTTCTTCTTTCGGACCCCATTTTCCTCACGGTGCGGATCCCCTATAACTGATATGCCCGTGGCAAATGCCACATTTGCCAAGCCCTAGCATCTTCCCTGCATTTTCCTTCCTTCCTCATTGGCATGACAGCCCAGGATGGGCCTTAGCCTTCTCTAGAATTTCATACCAAGCAGTCCCATCTTTGGCTCTGGATTTCCAATTTGAAATTTTCAAGGATCTTATGTCTTTCTCAATGCAGTCAAACCATCTAAGTTTTGGTCGCCCTATTCGGGTTCCTATTGGTTGGGCCGTAAAAACTTTTTTTGTGGATCTATTGTCACTAAGTCGAACTAGGTGTCCGGACCATTTTAATCTTTGTAAGCTAATAAAATTAATTATATCTGGGTTTTTATATGTTCTGAATAATTCAATATTTGTTCTTCTTCTCCATATACCATTTACATTAATTCCCCCAAAAATACTGCTCAATATTTTTTTCTCAAAAACTGCTAGGGTTTCCTTGTCTCTTTCTGTCAATGCCCAGGTTTCAGCTGAGTAAGTAAAAACAGGTCTTATTAGGCATTTATACAACATTATTTTCGTCAATATTTTAATGTACTTACACTTTAAATATTTCTTTAATCCAAAAAAAAACATCGATTAGCAGCAGTAATTCTGCTATGAATTTCAACAGATATATTATTTTATGTATTAATTTCCGAACCTAGGTATATAAACTGCTTTACAGTCTCAAATCTATAACTGCCTATTTCTAAAAAGGAGTGATTATATTCTGATTTTAAACAAGGCATATATTTGGTTTTAGTTTCATTAATGCTCAAATTCATCTTTTTGGCCTCAGTTTCCAGAGAAATAAATGCTTGTTTTAGTGCATCTAATGTCCGGGCTATAATATCAATATCGTCTGCATATGCAAGCAAACGACCCTGCATCTAAATACATCAAAATATCTCTATATGTATCTGTAAAAGTGAGTCTATGTGTATGTAAAATGCTTAATGGGAGAAAACTAAACATTTATGGTTCTGTGATAGCTCATAATAACTGCAATGCATCAAGTTCATTGAAGTGAAAATAGTTTCCATTCTATGGAGTAATATTAAGAAGCGGAACAGAGATTCATATAAAACACAATAAACAAACTAAGAACATTATTGTTTATTGTTCCTTGAAAAGAATTTAAATAATTCAGTCTTTGAGCTTTCGCAAGATAATAATGATTCTATAAACCCTTTAGAAGACATTTTCGATTTGATTGAACTAATATCTTGAAGGTATGGTAAGATATGTTAACCACACAACTTAGTAAATATCTGAAATAAGGGTACACAATAAAAAATGTTACCAACAAAAAGGCAGAAAAAACACTACTTTCGTTTCAGTTAGACATTAAAAGGGAATGCCAAATGTTGGTGGAACTGATCGTTCGAACTGACTAAAAGGCATTGACTTGACTACTACTAGTATCAGTTTATGAGCCGTAGCTAATCTGTTTTCATGATTCCTAAAGCTAACATTTCAGTACATTTAGTTGGTAAGGAATTTGGAAGTGAAAGTACTTTTTAGGTTTGTACTCCTTTCTATTAGAAATAAATTTGAAATCTTTATGGAAGAATTCGAACATTAAATAAATGACATAAGGAAGTATTTTTATTATGTAAAAATTGTAGAAATGGAGATTACAAAATTCTGATGTTTATCACAAAAGAAAAACGAATGTAAAAATAGTAACTTCTCTCTACTAAAAAAGAGCAAGATTATAACTTCTATACTTTGTTGTAAGCCGAATTATCTATTGTAACGAAAAAACCGTTGGAAGAAAAATTTATCATCGTCGTTTCGCTTAGGTTAACGTCTTTTTAAAATGGCTTTTATTTCAGGTAGGATTTCTTTTCAAAAGAAAAAAAAAATAGAAACGGTATTTTAAAACAAAAAGTATGATTTTAAATGTCAGCTTTGTTCAGTATTTTTAAACAGCTTCTCTGTTTTTATGAACAAAATAGTTATAAAAATATTCAGTATAAATTATAAATTATTGTTATTCCCATACAAACACCATTTCTTTGTATTATACAATAACAGATCTTTAAATCCTTAAGTTGTATCTTAACTAATCTTTCAACATTCTTCTCTTAAAACTAGCATATAGCCCGTCATATGACGGGATCAGTAAAATTTTAAATTTTCCAGAATTGTAAAGTACCCTATGAGGCAGGTGAAAAAAAATGGTTTGTTTTTTGGCTGAGAATTATCTTTCAACAAAAATAATCAATTAAAAATCACATATGTACCTAATTTATTTTTTAAGCCAAATGTAAAAGAAAATTATTTACATAATATCTAAGTTTAGTGATAAAGCGTATGGAAATAATGCAGAAGATATTTAAATAATTTAAAATAAATGATTGAGATGGTTAAAGTAATGACGTCATAGAAGATAGAAAAAAAATTGTTGTTTTTATGTTTCTTAAAATTTGTTATTATTATGTGATAAATTGGGGCTTGATATAATGGCATTAAACGCTCAAAAAGGGGGACGGGGTGGATTTCGAACATTTTAAAGATGAATGACAGTATTTTTTGCTGTGATACGAAGCTTATTGATACCAATTTATTTTAGAATCGAATCTATAGTCTAGGAAAAGATAAACTTGACTCGCTTTGAATTTTGCTAACCCTAACGCATCAATATGGATGCTCATCCATTCCAGGTCCAACCGCTTCATAAATTCGAGGACAGACGGACAAATAACTTGGGTTATTATTACATTACGAGAAGAAAGTTTAAGGATACAAAACATGAAATGCTTATGTGGCCAGGGGCATCCGTACAACAATACGTGAATTTAATAAAATAAAAATATAAAAAATTATAAAAAGTTGAAAAAGTAGGAAACATTTATTTTAAAAATAATAAAACAACTTTATTAATAAGAATTTAAAAGAAAAAGCAGAAAATATTAAAATAATTAGACATGCAGGGAATTTTGGCTGTGTGGGGGACAGAGCCGTTACCCCGAGATATACGACTACCAATTGGGCAGACACTCTACTGAACGTGCCACATTCTCACATGCGGTTAAGGAACTGATTAGAGTATATGAGGTCGAGTAAAAACAGTCCAGTTTAACTACTACTCTCTATCTTATCAAGAATGAATTTAGTATAGAATAAAAGGGAGAAATAAGGCTTGAAATAATAGCATTAAACGTTCGAAAAGTGGGGATGGGGTGGATTTCGAACTCGCTTTGAATTTTGCTAACCCTAACGCATCAATATGGATGCTCTATCCATTCCAGGTCCAACCGCTTCATAAATTCGAGGACAGACGGACAAATAACTTGGGTTATTATTACATTACGAGAAGAAAGTTTAGGGATACAAAACATGAAATGCTTATGTGGCCAGGGGCATCCGTACAACAATACGTGAATTTAATAAAATAAAAATATAAAAAATTATAAAAAGTTGAAAAAGTAAGAAACATTTATTTTAAAAATAATAAAACAACTTTATTAATAAGAATTTAAAAGAAAAAGCAGAAAATATTAAAATAATTAGACATGCAGGGAATTTTGGCTGTGTGGGGGACAGAGCCGTTACCCCGAGATATACGACTACCAATTGGGCAGACACTCTACTGAACGTGCCACATTCTCACATGCGGTTAAGGAACTGATTAGAGTATATGAGGTCGAGTAAAAACAGTCCAGTTTAACTACTACTCTCTATCTTATCAAGAATGAATTTAGTATAGAATAAAAGGGAGAAATAAGGCTTGAAATAATAGCATTAAACGTTCGAAAAGTGGGGATGGGGTGGATTTCGAACTCGCTTTGAATTTTGCTAACCCTAACGCATCAATATGGATGCTCTATCCATTCCAGGTCCAACCGCTTCATAAATTCGAGGACAGACGGACAAATAACTTGGGTTATTATTACATTACGAGAAGAAAGTTTAGGGATACAAAACATGAAATGCTTATGTGGCCAGGGGCATCCGTACAACAATACGTGAATTTAATAAAATAAAAATATAAAAAATTATAAAAAGTTGAAAAAGTAGGAAACATTTATTTTAAAAATAATAAAACAACTTTAGGAATAAGAATTTAAAAGAAAAAGCAGAAAATACTAAATTAATTAGACATTCAGGGAATTTTGGATGCTTGGGGGACAGAACCGTTACCCCGAAAAGTACGACAACCAATTGGGGGTTGCTCTAATTAAAGCAAAAAGACTAAAACTTGTCTAGTTCCAACCTACAGTCACTATCCATTAAATGAACTTAATATTGCAATCTCTTGCTGTAATTAAATAGTATTACTTCATAGGGTAGGAATTCAACGGATAGGAGTAAAAATTTTAAGACTGCAAATTTACAAATTTATCTCATGGCTTCGAATAGATATAAATCTAAACAGCCAATAACAACTGTAAAGTAACGACTTTCAGTGATTGCTAAAGGAACAAACCAGAAGCACAATTTTCTCGCATTTTTATTCACTCCACGACCAGCTACTCATTTCTTGTTACTATGAAACGAAAATATTTGCAAGTGTAAAACCTGACATCAGCTCTGTGAAAAGCCTTACTTGATTACAATGATCAATTAATATATGAGCACTTTCGAACCTACGCCCTGAAACACTCCTTCTGCGTTCAGCTTAAGTACTATCGAGCCACATACACAGTTTCAACTCCTCCGTAATCTCCGTCCTTCATAGTAATAAAAACAACAAACATCTCGCCGATCAGATAAGCAATGGAATCACAATCAGATAATCCCTGAATCTCCATAGTCCATTTGCATGAAACCTTCCCGTTGATGTCCTTCTACGGTGAGTAATAGGTGCGGCGAAATTGACTGGCATTTGGACTGAAGACATTCAAATTTGCTTAATGGTTTCTTTACACGACTTCTGAGTCTTTCCTACCAAGACATATCCTGAGTGCTAGATTCTTTTATGTAAGGTATTAAGTGTGGTATCTGAAGGCCCACATATTTTTAGGATATTATACAAAGTATGGCAAAAGATTCAAGTTCAAATGGTTGAGGAGATGGAAAAGTTATTAAGGCAACTTTGTTCATGAGACTAGCTCTGAATGTTAGTAGACAGTGGTTAAATGTATGCTCATATATTTCAGTAGGGGTGTGATATGAAGAAGTTATAATATTATGGCTTTATATTATTAGATATTTAAATTTTTAGAAAACATCATTAGTTATTTGGTTTGAATTAAAAAGCTGTTTAAGTAGTAACAGAGCTATTGGAAAGAAAGTCAATGATTAAATAGTTGAGGTTTTATCATAATTTTGCAAAATTGCATAAATTATGTAAAGTAAATATTAAACTGAAAAATTACTTTTCTAATTTTCTATGCAACTACTTTATGTAAGTATGCATGCATGTACTGCTGATGTTTACATTTGAGGAAGACTTACATAGGCAGACAAATAACTAATAAAAAACCTAAACATAATACTTAATAATTAGCCCAAACGTCTATAAATTACAACGTCTATATAAATAATTAACTAGTATTTTTTAATTATGAACAGTTGTTAGTAGTTACCTCATTAAATTAAAAAAATATATTAAGAATTTTTTAAAAATAATTCTGATTTATGACTAAAAGTGCTTCCTTTAAGCTAAGTAAATAGTTAAATAGGAAATATTTTGTTAACCGTTGCTCTTAATACAGAGGTTAAGTAATAAACTCACTTGTTTGTTACTGAGAAAAAAAATCAAGGGTGTACTTCATACACTTTAATGAAGATGAGCTACAACATACGAGATAGCAATTGAATTACAACTGCAACTCAAGGAAAGTATATAACAAAATAAACTCTAAACCATAGAAAGCTATTTATTTAATACATAAAAACAAACTAATAAATTAATTTTAAAATTGGCATAGCACTTTGAGAAACCCTAATAAATATTTTATGGACATAAGTATTGATTTTAAAAGGATATGGAAGATATTTCACTGACTTTCATGCATCAGACATTTAAAGTTGACCTATTAGATCTGATAAAGTTATTGAATCATGGTAATTCTACCACGTCCTCCAAGACATGACTGTAATAGAGTTGCTTTGCCAAGCCAGCCCTGGCTTTAACATTAAGTGTAACCAGTGAGAAATAATTATATATATATATATATATATATATATATATATATATATATATATATATATATATATATATATATATATATATACCATTTTATCTTTTAGAAAATAGCTGTAGACTATATTTTTAATTTTTAAGCACCTTCAAATTTGAAACTTCGATAATCTGATGAAGTTTCATCTTTAGTCTGTCTTCAGCCAACAAAGCTCCAATAAATCAGTTTTTTTTTCCAATCACGGATATTTCTATTATTCCGTGAAATATTTACAAAAAATGAACTATACACGTCTGTCACAAGACATTCTCAGGAGCACAAGAAGATCTTGTTAGCATGCCAGGCTGGAATCCCGAGGTACCGGGTTTGAACATGGTATTCACTAACAGTTCCCTGTATACGCAGAGAACATGGAGGATAAATATTGGGCAGGATAACAGGGCAGCAGGGAATATAGGATAAATATTGGAATTTGGAAAACATAGGAGGACTTCCTATGATTTTGCCCGATAGTCCAAGAGAAATGCTGTTTTGGCAATAGAAAAATAAAACTTTCCTTGCGTTTTCTCCTCCTTCTTAAAACCAAATTTCATATTTTATGAACAAAAATCTATTAATGGACTGTAATAAAAGTAGGAGAAGACGTAAGGCACGTCTTTCTCATATTGTTAACGCAGCATTTCTCTCCGACAATCGAATAAAATCATAGAGGATCCTTTCCCCACACTGGATTCGAAGAGCATACTCTACAGTTTCTCAAGAAGTATTTAATAGGAGTAAGATGTCTTCTCCTCCTTTCATTAAAGTCCATTTTAAAACTTAACTAAAAAGTTTATTAATGGAGTGTAATAAATAGAAAAGTCTAAAGGCATGTCTTACTTACCAAAGCATCCTTTCTCTCTGGCAATCGGACAAAAACATAGGGGTCTCTTTCCCTACATTGGGTCTAAAGAGCTCCCTCTACAATTTGTCAAGGTTATTTAATGGGAGTAAGACGGGCCTTGATCCTTCTCTTCCTTTCATTACAGTTCTATATATATATATATATATATATATATATATATATATATATATATATATATATATATATATATATATATATATATATATATATATTGTAGCGTTTTGGGCTCTAATTGAGCTCGAAAAAGGATATCGGAGGCCTACGAACAGACAAAAGATCTTTATTAGAAACAAAATGTTGAAGTTATGATGAAGACAGATAAAAACTATGAATATCTACAAATGAAAATGACGATCGTTACAGGAATCAGCTTCCTAGTCGTCTGCAGAGAAAAGGGGGGGGGGAGAGAAAGACACTCTCAGTCGCTCGCCTCGACGCTCTCGGCTGATGAGTTCACAGCAGTCTCGATCGGTCAAAAATTTCTCTGATCCATGAACTCTGGATTTTTTATATCGTCGCCTGACCGCAAATTTTCATCTTCAGTCAATCGGACATCTGGTTGACGACGTAGTGAGGAAACTGTTTGTAGAACTCTAGGCGGACAGGTGCAAACCCGGTTCCAAGGGAAATTTGCAGTAATCGGGAGCAATCTAGCAGATCATTAATCGATGTCTCTGGACAAACCTTTGGAAAGCAATGTAGGAAAGTATTGTTGTTTACCTTACAATGTAGAGGATTTCTGCCGTGTGAAACTCTTTCTTCGGGATGCCATTGAAACTAACACTTGAAACACTTCGCCAGTATTCTAATGAATTTTTCAGACAGAATAATTGAGATGGTCCTCGGTGTTAACAATCCTCTATTCAGCATCTTATTCCGCGCGAAACAACATCCTTTCACTAAGTTAAGATGAGCTCAGTTCAAGTGCTCACAAAAGGCACGTTTGCTATTTCCACCTTATGCCGTTTTTTCTCACGGTCGTAGATAAGTCTGTATCTGGAAATTTAATGTAACGAGAATTCGTTACAATATATATATATATATATATATATATATATATATATATATATATATATATATATATATATATATATATACATATATATATATGTATATATATAAATATATATATATAATTCCATGAGAGAATTGTAATTAACCGCAAATAATTAACCATTCGTCCCCGCAATGACGCAACTCACCTAAAATCCCCTTTATGATATAAAGTTAAGTTTACAAACTCCTCAGGTTAATATTGGAATAAACACTGCAGTGTGTGATGCAACTGTGTTCATACTAAATTTTTTTTCTTGTTTTTAAAACTTACCCATATTATTGGGCCATGTAAAAAGTTCTAATTTTTATTAAAATGTTTAGTTGATATTAATGTTTTTAAAGGCATTGTCCTGTCGAAGAATGCATAGTTATAATAAAGTAACAGAGAATTAAGTTTAGTAAAATAAATAACTTTTTAGTTAGCCAAAAAGTTGTTCAATTTTTAAGTATAATTTTGACAATATCTTGCTTAATAACTGAAAAATAACTTCAAGGCAGAAGAGTATAACTGTGTGTGACCTAAACAAATGTTCTAAAAGAGTAAACGGTACTATTTGTTCAATGGAGTTCTACATTTAAAAGATATATCAACAATTTTTCTGAAGGATTTTAGAAATCGTAAAATTCCGTAATTTTTTTTTTTACTCTACTCTTGTAGTTCGTAACTTAAAATGATTTTCCGCGTCTTTTAAGAAGGTTCTCTTCCTTTAAGAAGGTTACTGTTATTATTCTGCTTAATCGAGTCAAAAATGGACTCCTTTTGCTCTCCTAACCGTATATTTATTGAGTGCCATGAGTCTCGCCTTAAGTACAGAGATTTCCTGGAAATTACAAAGATGCTTTTTCGAATATTTCGTATTCCACAAGCCATTCACTTGATTGCGATTGTGTCTCGTTGAGTGACAGTTGATGCATTTAGTCACGTGAGGATGATATTTGTCATGGGGAATGGTCTTCAGTGGGGCTCCCTTGGTGGCCGTATTTTTTTCTGTTAGAGTACTGTTCACATGGCAATAGCAAAACTGTCATTGATGGATCTAACAGAGAGTCGGTGTACGCGTAACAACAAAGCATAAAATTAATACCTGTAATCTTCAGATATTAAGGCGAGCTAATGGTGAAATTTAAACAAATAGTAGCCTAAGGTTGCGGACCTAATACATAACGTGCGCAAAGTGGTTGGAGCAGCACGCATTCTAACACGCGCGGTTGCACACCATGGAGAACACGGAGGAGTGTGATTTTATCTCGAATCGAAGGAAGTCTACAATAAGGGTTTGATTGATGGTTTTTGACAGGTATGTTTGTTTTGTTAAGGGGGAAAGGAAGATCCAGTTTGTTGAAAAATATAGTGATTTTCACTTCATTTTCATATGTCGATTATGGCCAACATAGGGTTTACTTATTGTTCTAAGAATAAATAGAGAAATGCCGTCACGACCGGAAAAAAATCCATTAGATCTAATCAGATTATGGAAAATTCTACCCTTAGAATGGAGGACACATTTATTAACTCTTTCCTTTTTGAAGATCATTTCAGGAGCGTTTAGAAATCACGTCTTTAAAAATCAGAATATTTTAGTAGTGACCCCTGGGTATGACAAGAACAAGAAAAAAAAAAGACATGACATTCCTAGAAAATGTTCAGGAACTAGAGAAATTACGATCTAATTCTGCAGAACAAGCTTACACAAATTATATGTGGTATAAAAAGATGATTTCCAGCATCTTTTTGTCACAAATGAATAAATATCAAGCAATTGAACTAAAAATGTCATTCTATTCTTAAATTTTCAATGTAAACGATACTTTTTTGGGCTTAAGTTAATATTTATATTTAAAACATTTTGTAAAATATATCTTTGTACAGTGATTTTTATTAACTCTATTTAATATAAGTGGCATTTATTAAATCTTTCCTCAACGAAGATCATTTCAGAAGCGTTTAGAAATTCCGTCTATAAAAAAACAAAATAGTATAGTGGCAACCCCTAGGTATGAAAAAAAAAAAGAAAAAAACCCATTGATTTCCTAGAAAATGTTTAGGAACTTCGAAAATTAAGGTCAAGTCCTGCATCCATCTACAGTGATAAATTATATCTTTGTTCAGTGAATATAACTATTCAAATTTCATTTTTTTTATTTTAAAAGGAAACAAAAGATATTAATTCTGTTAAATTAACTGAGGCAAGTAGTCAATATCCTTTTTCAAGAAATGTCCATGAATAAAATACTGTTAAGCCAGATATGTTGAGATTTTGCATTTTAGATTAATATTTTAATTCTTTTCCTACCGTTCACAAAGTCGCGGGACCATTTTAGACCAAATAAAATCCAGTGCTTAGCTTATGTAAATATAGTTAAGGAACATTATGAGTGATAGGCTCACTAAGAATCTATCTGTGCTATTGATGAACTTAAATATCTATTTATAACCTTCAAAAATGACAAATACTGAAATTGGTAGACGTTGTGCAGTTCCAGACTTATGTCTCGTAATACATTAGCCAGCTTGTTACCAGTGAAGAGATCAGTTATGGTTTGGTCTTTATTCTCAAGCAGATGGGACCGGCGTGAAATGGAGTAGAGCCATGAAGTCTAGGGTTGTGACACTATAGCATAATATCTTTCACGGTTCTGATGGCTGGCCGATACAAATTAATATTGAGGCATATCGATTAACTCCTAATCTCCCCAGCCTATGAGAGCCCCGGAAAATGAGTGATGTTATGCTGATCCGACGTCACTTCGGGAAGCTTTAAAAATGGGAGTAAGCCATCTCGTATTTTGGAAACGGGCATCGCTTGCACAGGGACATGCTCCACCCTTCTAGAGAGAGGAAAGTTTCGGGGAGTCGGAGACTGTTTTTGAGGACTTCCAGCTGTGAGCCAAGTCCTGATTGATAGACTACCAGAGTCTAAGAAAAGATTTCTCTTCATTTTATGGCCAAGTTTCCAGTAAAGTATTAGGGAGCATAGTGAAAAAAGAGAAGGTTTCTCTTCCCTTAGCAGCCAAGCTGCCAGAAAGATATTTAGGAAGTGATCAGCTACATCTCGCAGAGAAGCAGCGGAAGAAGAACGGGTCTACACCTGTTATCAGCAGCAGAGGATCTCCATTCTGTGGACCTTTGTATATATTTCTTGTATATACCCATTTTATACGAGATCCTTCATAAAGGAAATTTAAGGGAAATGGTTGTCTGTGTGGTCTCTTTAAACACCTGTACACTTTGATCTAGGAGCTGAATACGTTACAATGTCTAACAATGGCAGAAAAGTGCTACTTTGTATTAAAATGCCAACTAAAAAAGCAGATTTCTTAAACAAAAAACAAAAATTAACATTTATAAAACACTCCTACGGCCTAGGATTTTATATGGTAGTGAATGCTGGGCCTTAATAAATTAGAGGAGAGCTAATTAATGATTTTTGAGCGAAAGATACTCATAAGACTTTTTAAAGCTGTTTAAAAAAACAACAAATGGCGTACCTTAAATGATCACGAGTTATATCAAAAATATGAACAACCAGACACAATCAATGTTATTAAAGCCAGGCGCATTCAATGGCTGGGACACCTTTATCAATCTGAAAACCAAAATTTTGCAGATAATTAACATTCTTTAAACCAGAAGGAAGAAGAAAAAAGGGTTGTCCGTCAACTAGGTGGCTGGGTGCAGTTGAGGACAAGAAGAAAATTGGTGTGACAAACTAGAGAGACATGGCGCAGAATGGGTCAATATAGCAAAAACTTATTAGAATGGTCCTGGCCTGCTATGGACTGTAGTGCCGAAGAATATGAAAAATATGAGCACAAAGCAAATTGTGGTGCAACGAGATAAGTCTCATATATCCATGCCGGACGATGGCCAAATGGTTAGGGTGCTGGCCTTCGGAACTGGAGTTCGTGGGTTCGAATCCCT
>CM063504.1:30681730-30779230 GCA_032207245.1 Pardosa pseudoannulata | reverse complement strand
GCTAGAGAAAAGAATGCAATTTGGCTATAAAACTGTCGGCCTTGATTTTTGCATAGCGATTCGTAAAACGATTTTTTGACTAACGCTTCGATGGTGGAGTTAGTCGGCTAAAGTCTTCATCATTTAGTTTTGTGGGAGAGCAACTGCTTTTCTGTTGGGAATTTATAAAAACCAGTATATTCTAGAGTAGTGAAACTCTAGGGTGTTCGTCAGCAGAATTTTAAAGAGTCATCTAAGAGAAACGCCATTTTTTTTTCTTATTTTTGAGAAAACACTTGTGCTTCAGGTAGCAGTTGGGCTATAGAATTTTAAAGTTAGATACTAGCATAGTTATCGTGAACTACAAGATCGCTATAGACGAGTGCAGCATCCTGCAGCATTCTTGCTGCAGTAGATTTCTCGTCAAACAATGTTTTAGAGTAGTGAAACTTTAGGGTGTTCGCCAATAGAATTTTAAAGAGTCAGCTAAGAGAAAAGCCAGTCTTTGCTTATTTTTGAGGAAACACCTGTACTTCAGGTAACCGTTGGGCTATAGAATTTTAAAGTTAGATACTATTAGGCATAGCTCTCGTGAACTACTTTATCGCTTATAAAAAGCGAGTGCATCCTGTAGCATTCTTGCTCCGACTTTTTTTTTGGAAAAGAAAATTTTAGTAAACTATGCCATTTTAAACAAAATGATAGTCACACATAGATACGTATTTCTTTATTTTTTTTTCTTTTACATTACAATTATTTCATCGACAGGAAGAAAAAATTGGTGGATTAATTTTGTTGACAATTATACGACTTATCACGACTTGATGATGTTCTTGGCAACAGTACTTGCACCTATTTCAGGTCACGTAACACAATTTTCGTAATGCAAGTGAGCCTAAAAAGCACATAACCATTAATATATAATTCATGTATATGTGTACGTTGGATAGACCATAAAATATCTGTAAAAAAATTGAATATATTTCTAAACAGTCTTGCTAAAGCTTTTTTGTTTGTTAGCTGCCGTTAGGAATAGTATTTCAAAACTGAGTGTATTTTACATGCACATATAAATCCTTATAAAATATTTCATGCAGGCAAGTAATTTTATTTAGTAAAACACACTTTCTTTGCCTGGCATTATTCAAAATATTTTTCTATTTAATTTTGACTAATGTGTTTGTTTACTCCTTGTCCTTTGAAAAATAAACACTTTCAAGGTGAATAACTTTTAAGTTATTCGGAAAGCCTTTAAGTATATTATTTATAACAGACTATTTGGTATGATTACCAGGTTTTTTATTTTTACCGCACTGATTATGATGTACCTTTTTCTTCATTCAGCATTAAAACAACAATAAATAGTAATAAAGAAAAACTAAAATACGATTGTCAAGCTAACCGAAAAACAAAGCTGTCAGCAATCTATTCTGAAGAGATACTGTCGAACCCAACTACAACTGTCTTGTCAAGTATTATCAATAGCTGTCTCGAAAATGGCGCCATCCTGGATTAAAATGGCGCCAGTTATGAAATAACTTCCAGACGGATGAGTTTCCTTATTTTATTATTTTTCTCCTAATGAGTATACGTACATACACGTTTGGTCATATTTGTATTAAGCGCATATAAATAAGATTTTCAACAATAATCCAATGATCATCTCTTCAGAAAGAACTCTGAAGACTAAATATGCATGGTGGGAAAATAAAAACCTAGTAGCAGTTTCACTTTTTCTCATAGTTTTTACGTTGGTCTCAGTAACACTTACCTGACAAATCTAATTTGTCTTTTTCAGAGATCTTACCGCTGCAGTTTTAGCCATTAATCTTTTAGGAAAAGCTTTTTTTTTCCAAAGAGGATATTTGCTTGGCATTAACTGAGAATTTATCATCTGCCTAGCGTGTGATGTCATATTCATTTACACGTGTTCTCAGAGGTCAAAATCTCTTCATATTAAAATAAAAAAAATTCTAGAATCGTATTGATATTCTTTGCACAATGCTTGTATGAGCAAATAATGCAACAGCATATAGCAACGAAAAATTAGTACAGATTAGGTTTGGTTTGATTTGGAGCACTACGACCTACTTTTTTGAAACAGTAGGGCTAATGAGACCGGAACCTGCTGTTTAAAGTTGATTCCGAATGGCTGTGAATATCCATGCTACAGTTGGATTCGAACCTAAGAACTCTTTTACCGATGATCAGCACCCTAACTCTTCGCCCATCGTTCGGTATTACATATTCAAATATTATAGTTTAAGCAAAAATTATTTTATTTTAGGATATAATGTATATAAATTAGCAGTATATTACTTTATATGACAAATATTTAAAAAAAAATTTCTGGTGAAATTTTGAGAAAGATGTTTGCAATTTCTTTTAGCCATGTTTAGGCGACGCTTAAAGCAATTTTTATATTTTTATAAATTTGAAAATATTTTAAAAATTGAAGTATATTTTGCTTATATATTAATCTTATTTTATAGTTATCTTACTTTACGTTAACCCTTACTTTATATTAACCTTAAAACGGTACTTTTAAGACAGATATTTTAATAATGAAAATTAGGAACTGTTAAAGGATGAAAATAACTTTAGTGGGCTATAAATAACTTTTAGTGGATCAAATTTTTCACGTATTTTCTTTGATACCATGAGTAGTTGGTCATCGCCGATATTACAACTTATCCCGCCCATCCTAACACGTAGTACGACAAGTTAGAGGTTATTCAAGTTATCGGTTGACGATACATTGCAGAAGATGAATGTTATTGTTACCTTTTAATGCACGGAAAAATAGATTAGTGAGCAACCAATAATTTATCCAAATATATAATTGTTTTACAACTTTGAAATGAATTTTGCATTAAGATATAAAGAATCCCATTCAAAACCATAGCATAATGAAAACTGTGCCAAATTACCTGCTTAAACAGAAATTTTGTTGGCATGCTATGCTTTTATGTTCTTTTATTGTTTTGATATCCTTATCTTGGAAAGGACATCGCATCTTCTTTCAGATGAAAGGGACCTGGGTTGTAATTTTACTTTCATTTTATGAAAGGTATCGTTGGAACAGAATGTAACCACAACATATAAAAAACGGTCATGTTTTGGTTAACGGAATACAAGGATAAATCCTCAAATACTGCAAAAAATAGCATTTTTTAACTTCCTGATTTATTTTAAATTAAAATGGTCCACAAGAGGTATTTCTAATGATCATAGGATATTACTAATTATGAATAACCAGATTGAAGTTAATTTTTGTGTAAAGTGGAAACTTCATGTAATGATGGTGGTAGGCAAGGCCTGGACGAAAGAAAATTGGTGTTTATTCAGGCCCTCCTACTAGAAGTTTAGCATGACGTATAACGTATGTGTGTAGGGAGAGGGAGGAATGAAAGCAGTTACTTAAAAAAAGCAGGTTCTTGACAGCCCAATGGTGTCTTTATCCACACTGGGTGCATATCACTTAGTAATTAACATACTAATTGTGTGATATAACACTGTTTCTAAGATGAAGTCTATTTTACTTCCCTGATTTTTGAATTCTATTTTCGCATATTCGATTGATATTCTGTTACGAAAAGAGAGATCCCGACATCAGACTTTCGCCTATACTCCATGACTTTTTAAATTGGATCTTGGTGATATGCACCCACAAAGGAGAGTTTACATCACATATACTTAATTCAAATGAACTCACCAAAAGGAAAACGGAAGAGAATACAAGAAATGTTGCAGTATATAGCCAGTACAACTAAAGAAGGAGTACTGCGACATAAACTTACTGCGTGATCAAAAACTGATACTCATTAGCAAACTATGCAATGAAATCACTGAGATGTGGTTGGGTAATAGGATCCAAAACGAGACGAGAACTGCGGTAGCTCAGTCGGCAAAGGCAACGTTCTCGTAACTGGAGGGTTGTGGGTTCAAAGCCCCAGCCAGCCTAAGATCTACTGCGTTCGTCGTTAAAGGTGACTGGGGTACGTAAAATATGGTCATAGTATAAAGTCCTCAATCAATACCTCTGAAGGTGGCACGTCAAGCCTATGGGTCTTCTGCTTGGATCCTGCTTTTAAATTACGAGGACCTACTTGAGCATAAGTCGTTCTTTCACCCTAGCGCTGCTCTTTGAAAAACGAAAGGTGCACCCCTTACGAGTAGCGTATGGCTCAATCGGGCTTGGTTTGACCAAGTGTCATCAGAAATAACAATAACTGCAAAATGAGACGAGCTAAAGAAATGGCAGTTAAATTTGGGGGGAGACGGGTAGATTAAAAAACCATTAATAAGGGGTCAAGAATAAACTTAATGTAAAGCATCAGCCGTATAACAGACACACTCGCAAGCAGTATTTGTCCTAAGTAATAGATGATAGTAAGACGGAAATCTACTATGAATAGTAAAGATCTGACAAAGAAAGTGATTACAGCTTGGGGTTACATGGAGCATAATCAGAAGCTTTTATGGAAAAAAACACATAAAACATGATAAGATTGTAAAAATTAAAAAAGAAAACATAGAAAAGGTTATAGAGTTATGAAAATACGCCGCATTTCAACATTAGAGAGAAGAAATAGAATATTTTTATTAGCATAATTTCGAAAACTGATTAGAATATTAAATTAAATGAAATTAATTTGATTGTTTGGTGTTAAATTATAAGTTAATCGCACACAGTTTCATTTATTGGATTAGATATAGCAGATTTTTTATTTATTTCTATTATGGAAAATAAAAAAAATACTTCCTCAGATATAAAAAAGGCAAAGTCCTGCACAAGGAAAACATTTTGTTGTAACTTTATACGCTTTAGAAGATTTAGAAATTTTTGATGAAGGAAAAAGGAATTATGTACATTTAATTATAGCATACTAGTTAAATTGTTTGCATTCTTTAAGACTATATTTAGATGAATATGTGAGTATTATTTTAATTACAAGTATCCCTAAATGTCAATTGTGCTATTAACATCGTGTTACCAACTAATAACAAAATTAATTATGATTAATTTGGTGTCAATGATACTGGTAATTGGAACTCAATTTTAATACTGATTGATGATTTTTCAAATACGCTGATCTTCTTATTTATTCATAGCGTAAGGATAATTTCTAAGTAAAAGTAGTAGTTATAAAAAAATTTTAATGTTCTTTCATTTTTTTTTCTAAATTCGGGTAGAATGTTGTGGAATTAAAACAAGTTTCCCTTCGTATGAATTAAAAATATACAAAAAAAAGCAGGTGTTATAATTCTCGTAACACATACTATATTTTTTATTATTTGGATGTATCATGGTTTAGTGATAACCATGATCATTTCCTTACCATTCATTAAAATGTATTTTAAAGGTAATTAAAATTGATTCGCACTTACTATCTTCCAGCTCATTCAATAAATTTGTAAAACTTTTCAGACTGTCAATATAGAGAGTAAAGAAAGGAATGACTCTTATTGTAAACAAGTGAAATTTATGAACTAGTTCTATTCAGTTGCACTTTACTTTTGGGTACACTTGAATAACTTAAAATATTGCTTATGATGAAGAACGAAGTTAGATATATTTTACTATTAGTGACGACTTGAAGCAGAAATTTAGGGAACCGTCTGAGATAACGGAGACTCTTCTCTTTCATCTTTATTATATAAATTTTCTCAAATATCAAGATGGTCTTTTTATGTAATAGTAACACAACAGGAAGAAAAAATTGCCGGATAAATTTTGTTGACAATTATACGACTTATTACGACTTGATGCTGTTCTTGGCAACAGTACTTGCACCTATTCCAGGTCACGTAACACAATTTTCGTAATGCAAGTGAGCCTAAAAAGGACATAGACATTAATATATAATTCATGTATATGTGTACGTTAGATATGTCATTAAATATTTAAACTTGTAAAAAAAAATTAAATAGCTTTCTAAATAGTCTTGCTAAAGCTTTTATGTTTGTCCAGTGCCATTAAGAATAGTATTTCAAAACTGAGTGTGTTTTACGTGCACATAAAAAGACATGCACATAAATGACCCTCTTGATATTTGAGAAAATTTATATATTAAACATGAAAGAGAAGAGCCTCCGTTATCTCGGACGGTTCCCTAAATTTCTGCTCAAAGTCTTCACTAATAACAAAATATAGCTCACTTTGTCCTTCATCATATCGTCCAAGATAACGGAGGCTCTTCTCTTCCATCTTTATTATATAAATTTTCTCAAATATCAAGATGGTCTTTTTATGTAATTGTAACACAACAGTTTGCCTCATGCTGGAAAACTAATATGTTGTCTATGGGGTAGAAACTCGACCGTTTAGCCAATGCGTAGCCAGAGATTTATATTAGGATAGGATACAAAATCTGGTTCTACGATACAAGTGCCTTGATAATGGTGAAAATTGTGTTGCAATGTAGGTTAAAGTACAGGCATTGGAGGATTAGACTTTCATGGCACTATATCCTTCTGAGAAACTCGAACGTTTAGCCAATAACTAGCCAGAGATTTATATTAAGATAGGATACAAAATCTGGTTCTACGATACAAGTGCCTTGATAATGGTGAAAATTGTGTTGCAATGTAGGTTAAAGTACAGGCATTGGAGGATTAGACTTTCATGGCACTATATCCTTCTGAGAAATTTGAACGTTTAGCCAATGACTAGCCAGAGATTTATATTAGGATAGGATTCAAAAGCTGGTTCTACGATACAAGTGCCTTGATAATGGTGAAAATTATGTTGCAATGTATGTTAAAGTACAGGCTTTGGATGATTAGACGTTCATGGCACTATATACTTCTGGGATAAATTGTGCCAAACACAAAAATTAAGAAATATTAAAAAGTTTTAAAAATATTAAAATTAAATAAATGCGAAATGATGAAGAAACAAACTGCACGCAAGAAATAAAATTGAGAAAAAAAAGTAAGAAAATGTCAAATATGAGAGTGAACACAATTAACTTTTAAAAAGGTAAAAATTTCAGAATGTGGCGATGTATTTAAAAGATATTTCATATCAGGCTTTAATTTAAACCAAAACTTATAAAAAAGTACATTTATGTGTTTTTGATTTCGAAACTGTGATTAAAAAACAAGCCTCCCTTCATCGTTGAAAAGGTATTTTCGGAATTCCTGACCAGTGGACATATCTCCAATATTTACGATGCAGAACGATGGCCGAATGGTTAGGGTGCCGGCCTTCGGAACCGGAGTTCGTGGGTTCGAATCCCATAGTGGCATGGATGTTCGTAGCCGTTCGAAATCAGCTTTAAGCAGTAGGTCCTGGTTTCATTAACCCTCGTGCTGCAGAAAGTAGACCGTAGAGCTCCGAACTAAAGCCAAAACCAATATTTATGTTAAATCAGTTCTTGCAATAATTAGTTCATAAGGAGTATGTGTTATTTTAAAGGCCTTATCATACGTCAACATTTACGTGTTAAAAAAGCAACTAGTTAGTTTATGATTTTTTTTCTGGTTAAGATTGTGCGAATGCCTTAGAAACTTTTCAACTGATTTATTTTAATGCAGTTTGGCGTGTAATAAGGATTTTAATCAGTTAAAAATTTTGTTTTCACAACACGTTGCTGTACATCTAGTGTTATACATGTACCTATTGACGTGGAATAAGACCTTTAAGATGACAATTACTGAAGTATTTTACCAAAGGATGGAAAAACATTAGATACTTATGGGATAAAGGTATGAGAAATAGAATTACAGAATATTTTAATAATAACATTTAGATGCCGGACAATAGCTGAAGGGGTTGGGTGCTGTTGTCCAGTACGGGACTTTGTGTTTTAGATTCACACTGCTGGCTTGGATGCTCGCATCCCTTTGAAATCAGATTACCCGAAGCGTAGCAAAGAGTAAACTGTAGCGCTCCAAACTAACCAAACTGCAGTATATAATACATAAAGAAAAATAATAATCGTAAAGCATATCCATAAAAAGCAGTAAATATATAAAATAGTAACGATAACACCATTCATACAATTTGATATAGTAAGTAGCATGCCAGCAAACATGTCATGTTAAAAAAGCAACGAATTCAGTTTATGATTTTTTTTTCTAGTTAAGATTGTGCAGATGCCTCAGAAAACATTCAACCGATTTATTTCAGTGCAGGACGGCGTGTAATAAGGATTTTAATCAGTTAAAAATTTTGCTGTCACAACACGTTGCTGTAGATGTACTAATTGTCGTACATGTTGACTTGGATAAGACATTTAAGATGACAATTACTAAAGTATTTTGCCAAAGGATGGAAGAACATTAGATACTTATGAGATTAAGATATGAGAAATAGAACTACAGAATATTTTAGTACTAACAGTTACATTCCAGACAATAGCTGAATAGGTAGGGCGCTGTTCTTCGGTAAGGGACTTGGTGTGTTAGATTCACACTGCTGACTTGGATGCTCGTAGCCGTTTGAAATCAGATTAAGAGGCAGGTTCCGGTTTCATTATCCGAAGCGTTGAAAAGGGTACAATGTAGGGCTCCAAACTAAACGAACTGGAGTATTTAATACATAAAGAAAAATAATAATCATAAAGCATATCCATAAAAAGCAGTTAATATATAAAATAGTAACGATAACACTATTCATACAATTTGATATAGTAAGTAGCATGCCAGCAAACATGTTAAGATTGTGCGGCTGCCTTAGAAAATTTTCAACCGATTTATTTCAGTGCAGGACGGCGTGTAATAAGGATTTTAATCAATTAAAAATTTTGCTTTCACAACACGTTGTTGAACATGTAGAGTATTATGCATGTACTATTGTCGTACATGTTGACGTGGGATAAGACCTTTAAGATGACAATTGCTGAAGTATTTTGCCAAAGGATGGAAGAACATTGGATACTTCTAAGATTAAGATATGAGAAATAGAATTATAGAATATTTTAATAATAACATTTAGATGCCGAACAATAGCTGAATGGGTTGGGTGCTGTTGTCCAGTACGGGACTTTGTGTTTTAGATTCACACTGCTAACTTGGATGCTCGTAGCCATTTGAAATCAGTTTAAGCAGTAGATTCCGGTCTCATTACCCGAAGCGTAGCAAAGAGTAAACTGTAGTGCTCCAAACTAAACGAACTGGAGTATTTAATACATAAAGAAAAATAATAATCATAAAGCATGTCCATAAAAAGCAGTTAATATATAAAATAGTAACGATAACGCCATTCATACAATTTGATATAGTAAGTAGCATGTCAGCAAACATGTCATGTTGAAAAAGCAAATAATTCAGTTTATGATTTTTTTCTAGTTAAGAATGTGCAGATGCCTTAGAAAATTTTCAACCGATTTATTTCAGTGCAGGACGGCTTGTAATAAGGATTTTAATCAGTTAAAAATTTTGCTTTCACAACACTTTGCTGTACATGTAGTGTTATACGTGTACTATTGTCGTACATGTTGACTTGGATAAGACCCTTAAGACGACAATTACTGAAGTATTTTGCCAAAAGATGGAAGAACATTAGATACTTCTGAGATTAAGATATGAGGAATAGAACTACAAAATATTTTAGTACTAACAGTTACATGCCGGACAATGGCTGAATGGGTTGAGCTCTGTTCTTCGGTACGTGACTTTGTGTGTTAGATTCACACTGCTGGCTTGGATGCTCTCAGCCGTTTGAAATCAGATTAAGCAGCAGGTTCCGGTCTCATTATCCGAGGCGCAGCAAAGAGTAGACTGTAGTGCTCCATACTAAACAAACTGGTTTATTTATTACATAAAGAAAACAAATCATAAAGCATATGCATAAAAAGCAGTTAATATATAAAATAATAATGATAACGCCATTCATACAATTTGATATAGTAAGTAGCATGCCAGCAAACATGTTATGTTGAAAAAGCAAATAATTAAATTTATGATTTTTTTTTTCTAGTTAAGATTGTGCTGATGCCTTAGAAAATTTTCAACCGATTTATTTCAGTGCAGGACGGCTTGTAATAAGGATTTTAATCAGTTAAAAATTTTGCTAACACAACACGTTGCTGTACATGTAGTATTATACATGTACTAATTGTCGTACATGTTGACTTGGATAAGACATTTAAGATGACAATTACTGAAGTATTTTGCTAAAGTATGGAAGAACATTAGATACTTCTGTGATTAAGATATGAGGGATAGAACTACAGAATATTTTAGTACTAATAGTTGCATTAAGGACAATGGTTGAATGGGTTGGGTGCTGTTCTTCGGTACGGGACTTTGTGTGTTAGATTCACACTGCTGGCTTCGATGCTCGTAGCCATTTGAAATCAGATTAAGCAGCAGGTTCCGGTCTCATTATGCGACGAGTAGCAAAGAGTAGACTGTTGTGCTCCAAACTAAACAAACTGGAGTATTTAATACATAAAGAAAAACAATAATCATCAAGCATATTCATAAAAAGCTGTTAATATATAAAATAATAACGAAAACACCATTCATACAATTTGATGTAGTAAGTAGCCTGCCAGTAAAAAAGACTGAGATATCACAGCCTCTAAAACACGGGATACTGTTGTCTATCAAAAATGAAATTGAATTGTCTTGGATTTCTGTCAGCTTGTTTTGCATGTCTATTACCGATAGTCAAGTTCGTAAGGGATTTCATTCAAATAATAATCCAGAGAATTGAGCTATCAGGTAGCCATTCAGTGCCTTATCAGATTAACTGCAATTGTTGATCTTGTTGCTGACAAAAAGAGGATTACAGTGTAGGAGACATATTCTAGTGCTTAATCATATTCATCTCATATTTACCTGTCACAAGACAATGAATTTAATGCGTCTTGTAAAAAATGCATTTTTTTCCGCTCTGTGTTCTGGCGCTAGAATTAAAATACCGCTCTTGAAATAAGAATGAAAACTTGACATTGAAGAATGACTTTGATTAGGCTTGAGGAAACAATACAAGCACTGTTTTTATTAGATAGTAATTGCTATGTATAAATATTTTATGCCTGGATTATTCAAATTATTTTAATTATTTTTTGAAGTTAATATAATTTATTTATATATTTTTAATTTAACTTTTTTTATTTGTACTATGTTAAATTGTGAATCTGTAGTTTTGAACTAATTAGAATAGTTTATGTTCAGGAAATTTAAAGAAAGTGCTTAATACACATAACAATTATTTTGTGGAGACCGAAATAGTATATATTTTTTCTTTTTTTTGTATGTGTGTGTGTTATTTAACTTACTCTCTGTTGATCACAGAAATACCTCCCACAAAATTATCTCAGCTTGTCTGTTGCTGTGGAAACAAGACTTGCTCCATTTTTGACAGGGGAAGCCAGAAGAGAGACATTCACTTTGTCTTACTAAGCGTCTCGTTATTCTGTCAATTCCTCAAGCGCCTAACCCTTATTCAAAATGGACAAGTCCTTTTTCTATGGACTTGTCCATAGAAAAAGGACTATAGGAACTATACTATATAGGAGACTATATAGAAACTATAGGATTATAGGACTGTAGGTCCATAGAAAATGTTTACATTTTCCTTGTTATTATACTTCGCTAACCAGATTTCTTCCCGAGAGCTATATTTTACTAGACAGACAGCTAATGGTTAATAATTTTGTTTCCTTTATAGAAATGAATTATGTAGGTGGATTAAATGGGCTATGGCCATACAAAAAATTATTTTTTTCTGCCTAAAATTACTTTTTTTTGCACTTTAAAAACTACAATGGTTTAGGTTTCAAAAACAGATTGAACTTTTTTTCTACGAACATCTCAAACGGAAATATAGTAATTTAATTAAAGGTAGATTCTTGAAACCACCGGAAGTGGTTGTTTAAATATTCCTCTCTTCAGTAAGTAATCGAGAGCTACAGGTGTTAAAAGGAGAAAAATGGAAAGCTTGCTCGAACGAATTTTGAATGTTGCTTTCCTTAAGAACAATGAGTTAATAAAACTTATTATTATCAAGAAGACTGTTGTCCATTCGCTTTAACTCTGCACCACGACTTGTAATATATATATATATATATATATATATATGTGTGTGTGTGTGTGTGTGTGTGTGTGTGTGTGTGTATGTATATATATGTATTATGCCTTTGTAAGAAGACAGTGAAAATTCAAAATCTTTATAAATGGCAATTAATGGGAGTTAAATGGCAAAAGGTTGATCATCCCAGGTACAAACCATAAGATGGTGTAAATATATTATCCAATATAATAATCTGTCATAATATTATTTTTATATCAATATATCAATGTAATACATAAGGATCAGTTCTCCGTTCATTAGCAACTCCATTCAGATATTTTGCAAGGCAAGAAAAAAAAAAGTTCTCAGGGCATCTGTTAGATAAGGAGAAGAATCTGTTGAATGATACAGAAAATTACGACTCCTCCAAGCATTTGACTCCACTATCGTCGGAACCATTTTACGTCCTCGCTTATACGTCTCGGTACTTTAGGTAACGTCCAGTCGGGCGTGATTGGTATTCTGCCGAGGTTCCTAATTCACTGCTTAAAAGCCGAACCTTTATGTTTTCTTAAGTGGTGAACCTCTTCTTATCTCCACCAGCGACAACTACGTGGTTTACATAGCAAGGCATCCGAAGAGGAATGAAAAGTGCCTCACTTGCGCTTAATTGTCGCAGCTTTAGCGCTTCCTTCCCCATGGCACTCAATACAGATTACGGACTCGCAATGGAAGAAAGTAGTAAATGTCCGAAATTACAGGATGCTCGGCACTTTACAGCTCGTCGCTTTTAAATGGTGTTTACAGGAGCACAAGGTGAACCGGTTATAGACACCTTTTTTTATGCTTCTCCGTAAGCATTGACATCTGTGCCATTTAGAAAGAATTGGATTTGAACGCAATATGTAATCACTTCTTCGCGTTAAATGTACATATCTCAAATGTGCTAGTAAAATATTACGGAATTTATTAAGTCTTAAATCTATAAATAAAACAGATATTACCTATAAACAGATATTATATGCAATTTTTATAGTTTTAAATTTGAAGTAGTTGAAGTATAGAATGGCATTGTACATTACCATATCGTACATTATCATATACTAGCATATAACCCGTCATATGTCGGGATCAGTAAAATTTTCAAGAATTGTAAAGGTACCCTATGAGGCAGGTAAAAAAAAATGGTTTGTTTTTTTGGCTGAGAATTATCTGGTACAAGCCCAATAATTTGTTTATCTTTACTGACTGCATGTTAGTTACCAACCTTAATTTAACTTGTTATATTACGTGAGGGGATGGACAGTAGATGTTTTAATATTGACAGCGATTATTTGGCGGTATATATGAATGATGTCCCAGACTTAGCGAATCTATTGCAAACCGTGTGGCTATGCATAAAAAACAAACACAAGAACAAACTTAATTTTCAATGATATATAACTTAAACGCTAGATGTTTATTAGCCCGTGAAATAGACTACTAGACTTTTATGAAAATAATTTGTTGTTATTACCGGTGATAAAAATTTCATTGCAACAAAAAATAATCGATGATTAAATTTAAAATCATCCCATATGTAACTAATCTATTATTTAAGCCAAATATAAAAAAAAATCATTTACGTATTATCTAAGTTCAGTGATAAAACGTATAAATATAATGCAGACGATAATTAAATAATTTAAAATAAGAAATGATTAAATGAGATGATTAAAGGAATGACGTCATAATGCTAAAAAAAAATATTTTCATCTACTTATAATGTGATAAATTGATGAATTTAATCATCACCTGTTCTTAACCGGGAAAAATAGGGCTTGAAATAATGGCATTAAACAATCGAAAAGGAGATTCCGATTGTTTTTGAACTCGTGTTGAATTTTGCTAACCCTAACTCATCCAGAATCTAATATGGATGCCTCTATCCATTCCAGGTCCAACCACTTCATAAATTCGAGGACAGACGGACAGATAACTTAGGCTATTATTATATGAGGATTCTTGAAAATGGGTGATACGTTTTAAAAATCCGTGAAAACGTGAGTTTCAAGATGTGATAATTATTTTTTAAAAATTCAAAATAGGTGATTTGTTTTACAAATTTTCGAAATATCACCTGTAAGAAATTTTTTTGAGTTGGAAGAGGACATATAGTTCACTCGTGTTCCATCACTCATTTAGTATCTACCGAGGAAAATGTGTTAAAAACACGCAAAATATCACTTAAGCATGAAAAGAAAAAAAGAAACAGACAGAATTATTCGATTTTCGAATGAAGGGCTTTGAGAAGTTTCTTCCAGCGATTATTTGTGCACAGTAGCATGTAATATTACAGTTTTAACCGCAATTTTTTCATTATCTTACATGAATCTGTACATCATACATGAATAAGTAATACGCTAATACTTTCAAACGTAACCTCACACACTCATACTTTCATATGTATATGTATGTATATATATATATATATATATATATATATATATATATATATATATATATATATATATATATATATACACACACATATACTTATACAATTCTGTCCATGTGCTTGTAATAGAACTCCTCCTAAACGGCTGGACTGATTTTGATGAAATTTTCTGTATCTAATTAAGGTGATTCGAGAATAGTTTAGATTCACAATCTGATCCAACAGCATCGGCGCGTATCGGTAACGTATCAGCTCGACGGGCTTTAGTGCTAGCAGTAACAGGTTCGAAGCCCCGTACAGGCGATGCGTTAATTTTGATTTAATAAAATTACTTTTGTGATAACTGTACGCGTGGTGGCGTCAAGTATTTTCAAAATTTTTTGTTTCCTTATTTTTCCATCAAAACGGTCCAATTTTTAATTTATTCAAAAGCATTTTACAATATTTGGATTTACAGAGTTAAAACAGGACAACGTCTGTCGGGGAGTCTAATATATATATATATATATATATATATATATATATATATATATATATATATATATATATATATATATATATATATATACATACATGTATATATATAAATATATATATATATATATATATATGTATGTATGTATGTATATGTGTGTGTGTGAATGATCATATACATTGATAAAAATTAGCTTTTAAGGGAAAAGACTTGAAAGAAAGACACACACACATATATATTTATATGTGTGTGTGTGTGTATTCGGTACCTGAGTTTATGGGTTCGAATACCATTGTGGCATGGATGTTCTTAGCCATTCAGAATCGGCTTTAAGCAGTAAGTCCTGGTCTCATTAGCCCTCGTGTTGCAAAAAAGATCGTAGCACTGCAAACCAAACCAACCAATAGGTGTGTACTACCTATAACCAGCCAATAGGTATGTGTGTGTGTGTGTGCGTGCGTGTGCGTGTGTACTCATCCTGTTCCCTGGTTTGCTACTTGGGGTTTTTCATAGCTGCCAGACACTGTTAGAAAAAGCCCAAGAAACAAACCAGGGTGACAATATGAATATATATATATATATATATATATATATATATATATATATATATATATATATATATGTGTGTGTGTGTGTGTATGTGTGTGTGTGTGTGTATGCGTGTGCGCTCATCCTGTTCCCCTGGTTTGCTGCTACTTGTAGTTTTTCATAGCTGCCAGACACTGTTAGAAAAACCCCAAGAAGTAAACCAGGGTGACAATATGAATATATATATATATATATATATATATATATATATATATATATATATATATATATATATATGTGTGTGTGTGTGTATATATATATATATTCCTATATTTGTACATATATATATATGTATATATATATATATATATATATATATATATATATATATATATATATATATATATATATATATATATATATATATATATATATATATATGTTATGTGGACATACAGGTAAAGAAAAAGTTGCGAAATAAACTGTAATATTTCATTTTATTCTGTACAACGCCACAAAAAACATAGTGTCTAAAGTAATTGCTTTTAGTATGAATTCTTTGCGGTCAAATATAGGACAGGCACATTTTTTATGGCAAAAAGAAACAAACAAAAAACAAAAAAGCATTGAAAATTTGATACACGAAAGGAGGGAGGCATGTTCGCCATTTTTATGTAAATATACATGAGTGTATTCATTCTCTCCATTTCATACAAGAAGTATTAAACAAACAGAGAATAAAAAAGAGATAAATATTGTTTGCACTGAGGTTGGCAAATGTCATCTTGGATGTATTCGGATGGACTCTTTGCTATGATAGTGAAAAAAGTGTTTCAGTGAAAGCAAATGAGGCGCTTTATGGTATATATACGTGTTCAGCAGAGCCGTGTCATGACTCTTAAGAAATTTCCTCCGAATCACGTTCGTGACAGCATTCATTTGCTTCGGCTCGACGCAACTACGAAGTCCTGTGTGCCATTCTTATTGAATAAATGTAAATGTAATTGTATTTTCGCTGCGAGAACGCGCCTCTTTGCTTGTTCCAATTTGTTTCGGTGCTTTCTTTTTTTTTTCTTTTTACGTTTTCTCCCTTCTTTTGCTTTCTTCCACCGTGTGGCTTGTAATTACAGGCATGGAAGTCTTCAGTGTTTGGAGGGTCTAGCATCCACTCCTATCGATGTCCAAACAAAGTGTTGTAGTCTCGGGGATGTGAGTCTCGAAGACGTTGAAACCGGCAATTACCCCCGTCCAGAGTGTCAGGCGGTACAAAATTTTATGATTAATTATGACACCATCGCGTCCGGAAGTGACGGATTAGTAGGTACGAAAGGCAAATTAAACTGAAAAGGTCCCGAGGCGGTACACCTACCGCAGCGTTGACACCAGTGGATGAAAGAGACGGTGCCAATTTTTAAGTCACTTTGTTATTAATGATGGCAGTCACGGCATCGAATAGCATCGAAAACCATTAGCCACCTAAAAAAACATTAAGCAGCTGAAAAGCGAATGCTATCTGACCAAGATCGTAATGGATCGAAACATGATAATCTGGTGTACAAAAATTACCCGACGTTGTAAAATAGAAAAAACCCGAAGAAAAATGATCCTCCACCGTATTACAAACTCACCCTCGGGTTCCCTAAATTAATTTGTATTCGCTTAGGAAGCGTAATATGGGCCGACATCATAAGATGATGATGCTGTGATGGAAATTTCAAGGCATCGAAGGTTCGTGCAAAGCATGGGAGGGACCGGGGTGGATACTACATTCGGCCACCCACAGATTCGGCTGCCGATAAGTGTGGATGGAACTAACAAGAACGGGCTCTTTAAGCGAAAAAACAACGCGCTGGAATTCGACCCTTGTTTGAAAGGGGGAAATTGAATGGTAATCATCCTCTCTTAGATTACTACATGTTCTCGAACGAAGTGTAACAAGCATCTAAACGCGCATGTTTTCGAAAACGGTACGAAAATTGCAGGTAGGAATCTTTTGGGAAGAGTCAAAGGACGAAAAACGCGCGTGCAGCTGTGGAACACCTGTAGAAATTTCCATATAATTTACTAGACATGTATTCAGAACATCGTTCTAACCCTTCAAAGTGGCTGGTTCTTTTTATTCTAAGAACATCATTGGTTTAAAATTATGCTATCTTGTTTTAACCTAGTATTCATAAGCTTTCATGTTCGTCTTGTTTTTGAATACGCTTGTTGTCTATTGCAATGTTACATCTCACAAAAGTTGTTACAACATAACTATCCTTATTTTATTTTACTTTTACGAGGCTTTGGGGGTTTAAAAAAGCAATTACCTTTATATCAAAATTAAAAAAAAAAACAGTATACGCGAGTCAGTTATTTGTTATCTGTAGTGTTTCAAGAATACTAGAATTAAAAAAAATATTCTTTTAAAGTAAAAAGTATAAAGCTAAACATAAATAAAGATAACATTTTACTTCTCCTCTTTAAACTTTTAATGAGTTCATAATTTATATTTTATGGTTGACTCATGTCAAGTGCGTATTGTAAGTAAATAATAAATTAAAATATTGCTCTTAAATTCGCACTAATCATTAAGGCAGTGGAAAAGTTTTAGCGAAGACTTTCAAAAGGCAGAATGATTAAAAGCCCCTGATACTGCTTAGAAATTGCTAAAATTTTTTCTTAATGAACGTACAATATTATACTATATTTGCTTTTAATTTTATAAATTGGATTCTCATAGTCTAAAGTTAAAATGCAAACAGAATTACTAAGAAATTAATGATAGTAGGATAAAAATTGAGATCTTTTTTTAATTTCCATTAGCGCCAGAAAGATAATCTTATTTTATAGAATATTAATGATAGCCATACTTGAATTTGATCTTTACATGTTTGAGTGCATGTATTTTGGATTGTATGTTTAATATGTTTGTGTAAGTGGTTTTGTAATGACATTGTGCAATGCCACTGTAATGCCATGCGTGTTATGGATATACGAAAAACATTAAGGTTTTATATTAAGTTTTAACATTAAAACTTTTCAAAATTGATTGGACATTGTTGATTCGACATATATTAACTTTATAGGATTAAACTATATACCAGGTTGATGCAGTACTATTAAACTCGAACTATTTTTATATATTAGAATCGCCTGTACATTAACCGAGCATCTGAACCACAGGTAGGGAACGTGAGGCTTTGAAGATGGCCTTCATATAAGCTAGTTAAATAGATTACGGCAGTTTAAAAATCAATAGAATTAATTAAAGAACGGCATGAATGTAAGTGTCAGTGGTTACTTGTGATGTTAGCCAATTGTGTATTTCAAATGTTAGAACACCATCTAGTGCAAAATGGTAATACTACTATTTGATATGGTATTTAAATATGTAGTTGATCGTTAAAAACACAGCTAAATATTAATATTATAGCAAGTTATTACCCTTATGTGTATAAAGATATTTAATAGTATAACTTTTATATTAAGTAATAAATAAAATGCTTAATGTTTCTGCATCATTTCTATAGAATGCAATATATTGATAAAGCTGTACAAAAATAGTTATAATGCTGCATAAATCACATTTGTAGGTATATCAGCTTATGCGGACTCATTTAATATTGCTTAGTTAAAATGCGGCCTTTAACAGCAAAAAGTTTACCCTCTACCCCTTCTCTAGTCCAAAACAAAACAAGAATGTAATAAAACATGTTAAATTCGTGGAAAATATAATCGTGAAACCAGTATGTATTGGGTTTATGTATGTGATATTGTAAATATGAATTTGGCATGATCATGCATAAAGTTAGAATAATTTTGGCTTAATCTAGTAAAAGAATCCTAGTAAAAGAATCGAGTGATGACATTCCTGTGGTTTTCTAATAAATAAAATTATTTGCAGTTATTGTGCTAAGCCTGAAAGAAAAAAAATCCATTTCAAGTTAGACTAGAAAGAGCTAAAATAATAATAAATCAATAGAAATGTTAAAAATTTCAATACTTGGCGTTTTTATATATTATCTGTACCCTCCAACTAATACGGATTATCCGACGCAGTTTTGTGTGGAAAATACGAAGTAATCCCCAAATTACGTATCTGTGCTAAAATAAATAAATAAATAAAAAATACGGATTTTTCTCTTATTGAGGAGTATTTTCCCAAAAGAAGCTAACAGCGTAATGCATAATTTTTCTTTTGAAATATGTATGCGTATTTTATTATACAATTTAATCTTGAATATGTTGGGTAATTAAGAAATTATAATTGGGTAATTTTCGTAATAAATTGTTAGAATTGATTGAGCATATGCCTATTATTGTTTATAAAGTAGACGTCTACACTATATTATATACATATATATTTGTTTACTACTGTTTTCGAAATAGTTAGGGGTTTTTAATTTAGGGGTAATCTGTATACTATTTTACTGTACAATTCAATCTTGAATATCTTGAATAATTAAGAAATTATAATTGGATAATTTTCGTAATTAATTGTTAGAATTGATTGGGTATAAGATTATTATTGGTTATATATTAGATGCCTATATTATATTATATACATATATATTTGTTTATTATTGTTTTCAAAATAGCTAGGTTATTTTCATTAATGTTTTTAAGCTAGATTTTTTAACTTTAGCTAACATTTGAAAAGTAGTATAGGTTATGGTGTTAGTTTGCAATCATCAGAATTTTTCTTAAATATGTGTGCTTCATTTATATTATAAAAATATTACTTTTATAATCTGAATCTGACTTTTTCAGAACAAATCTTATTCTTTGTTTTTTGGTGAAAATTTGAGCAATTCATGAAATTCACAGTACACAGACGTAGTACGTAATTCAGTAATTTCTTCGTATTTTTCAGTTTGATTTGATTTCGTTGTACTTTTTTCTACAAGAGGGTAATAAGACCAGAACATACTGCTTAAAGCCGATTCTGAACGGCTACATACGTCTATAATAGAAGTGGGATTTGAACCCCCAAACTCCGGTATCAAATATAAGCGCCCTACCCATTCGACCATTGTTCAGCTCGTATTTTCAAAAATGACTACAGAAAATCCATAGCAGTTAGAGGGTTTTCTTTTTGTGCTATCAAGTGAAACTTGTATGCATACTTCATGATGTTAAATGTATATTATACGTACACTGCATTGAAAATAATTCCTTAGAGAGTATTATTACCTTTGTTGGCAGTCTTATAAAAATTTAAATTCAATAAAAGCTGATTTAGCAAATATCTATTTAAAAACAAAAAAATTGTAGAATATTTGCCTTTTTAATGAACTATAGTTAATTAGAAGACAATTTTCATCTTCATCTAAAAATGCATAGCTTTATAGTGTAAGAGATAATTCTGGGAAATACTGGGATAATGTGGTACACACGTTATCAAATTTTCATGATCTAAGCCTGGATTTCTCAGGGTAAAAACTAATAGTGATATTAAAATATCCATTATCTGTCTCTCATGCTAGGTTATTATATTAATATTAACGTTGTGCCAAATTTGATCGATCAATACCAAATCATAAACTTGATCGCTGCTGAATAAGATTCTATTTTATTATTCTTGTTTTTTAAAATTAGAAACACTTTATAATGAACGTTTTTATATTCTAAAATAATTTTCATATCTTATAAATTATAAAACTCTTAAACACTGTTGTTTTTATTAAATCATTATTTTAAATAGTTAAGCCCTTGATATAATGAATTTCTCATCCCGAGATGTCTATATTATTTTACTTTTCTGTGTCACTCTAAAACAACATATGTAAACATACAGACCTTTCCTTTTAGCGGCAAAGGGCGAGTGTTAAGTTTGCAGAGAGACGTAGAAAAGCATACATCTCTGTAATGTTTAATTATTGCGTATTATGGAGATTACTTGTTTATGGCTTCTTAAAGAACTGTATCTGAACAGTTTATTTTGAAAAATGAGATATCTTTAAACTATCTGGTAAATATTCACTAATACCAATATATATGGATGTATATACATGACATTTTTTTATGGAATAATGCTTTAGTTGTAGGTACCTATGAAGTACCCACAACTAAAATTTTATTGAAACATTATTACTTATACGTTTTACTTCCATGCTTTTGGTTAATTTCTTTTTTTAACAGTTTATTTAAAAAAATGAGATATCTTTAAACTATTTTTTCCGGAATTATTGTTCCTATCCTTCCCTGGTAAATATTCACTAATACCGATATATATGGATGTATATACGTGACATTTTGGAGGAATAATGATTTAGCTGTGGGTACCTATGAAGTACCCAGAACTAAAACATTTTATTGAAACACATAAGTACCTCAATGTTTTACTTCCATGCTTTTGGTAAATCTCCTTTAAAATACCATGCTATGGAACATAAATAAATCTTAGAAACGTATACGATTCAAATTTTGTCAAAATAAATTACCTTTCAACTATTTTTGCTTTATGATGCCCAAATGTTCAAAGAACAACCAAAATTTTATTAAATTTTGGGACGCACAAAAATATGAAATTAAACATAGTTAAATACCAAGAGGGAATGTATAACGACGTTAAATACATCGTTTAGGTGTATTCTTTTTATTTTTTAGTAAGTACAGAAACGTTCATTTATCACGAAATATCTAATTCCGCTTATTCACAAAGTGGTTTATATTCAACAATCTTCACATCTTTAGTATAAATATTAACTCCATTCGCAATTTTTTTTAGCTTTTAACATTAATTTGCTGCGTGAAATTCCGGGAACGTGTTGGCATCTGTTCTGCTATATTTTATTCATTCATCTAAATTATTCTCTAAATGCTCTAAAACCGTACCAGCATGAATCTTGCATATTCCTGACCAGAATATCATTTTCTTCATTACACTTCTTTTTTCAAGTGACCAGTTTCACACAATTCAACCCCTTTTTCTCAGACCACTGGCATTGAACCTAATTACATTAATTATGTGCCATTAGGATTTCATCCGTCTTGCTTTCGATTACGATACCATAATTAACATTCTATTAAAATTTCTAGAAGTGATTATTTAATCATAGACACACAGAACTGTGAATAAAAGACTGGCAACGAACAACAGTGGTGCACTCAGTTCTGGGTCATGGCATGCAGTGAAGCGCCCATTAGTGGTAATTGCTGAGTGGTAAAAAGTTAATTTTCAAAATCATTTGTTGGTTGGATGGTAACGTGAATAACCTTGAAGTGGAATACCATTTATTATATAACCTAATCATATATTTACTGGAACTTAAGTTAAGGTAATATTTGCATTTTACTGGACAGATGTTTCCTATTGCAAATATGAAAGTTGATATAAATGCATGAGGTAGCATTACGTATTCGGTAAAGGCAATGTTTGATTATAATAATAATTCTTTAGCATGAAAATAGAATTTTCATGTAGTGTCCTCATTTAACCACAAGGTTCTCAGTTTGGAAATTTTGTAGCAGGAGGAGATAATTAAAATGCATAACCCTTAATCTGACAAAATGTTTTTCAAATATTTTTTAATTTCTGTTTTTTCCCCTTGTCTGTATAGACATTAGGATCTCTGTAAAATAAACAAAAAAAATATATATATCATTTTCCATTTTTGAGATAATTAATATCCGCTGTGGCCAACACTGACAATTATGTTATATAGTAGTTATAAATATACATGTCCGGTGTAGCGGACTTAGTCAAATTAAGGGATAACTAGCAAATATTTATTACACATTGTGCGCGAGTATATTTCGCAGCGGAATTATACGGGAGCAAGCGTTTTGCGCGTAAATTTAGTTATTCAGTTAAATCTCAATAGATCGAAAATTATTTAATTTTTTAACCAACTTTTCGTATTTTATATTGAAATATATAAACAAATATATAAATAGAAATATATCAATAACAACCATAAGATTTTTGTAAACAAAAAATATATTTTTTAGTGGATACATTTATAATAGTATCGTGAACATGAAAAATCAAATAGAAATAGTAGTGTATAGTTTTAATTTTTTTCCTTTCTGTGGTTTTGCATCGACTGCTGTAAAAACTAGTTTTTATTTGTCTAAATGTTTCCAGAATCTATGTATTAGACAAGAACATTCGGCTTCGTTTTCCTGTATATATCGTTATTTTTGTACCCACAAACAAACCCTGTTGTTACACTAACCCTTACTAGTACGTGACCCGCGCTCAAGTATCAGTCGTCAGAAAACGTACTAGTACGTGTCCCGCATACAATGTGGTGAATTTGATAGTCCTCTAATTGTTCCTATAGCTTATTATCTAAAAATTAAGCTAACATTTCCCAACATAGTTTTCTTCTTTACCTGTCATGTGCATAATAAACGAGAATGTAGGATGCTGTCATTTTTTTCCCATAAGTTTGAAATGCCCTGTCTTTAATATTAATTATCTTTAGTATTAATTAACTCTTCAATGCATTTTTCTGATAGTATCGATCAGAAAGGTGGCGTTACTCACCAACGCTCTTTAAATTTTCAATGGAACGAAAATTCTTTAGATCTTTTCAAAAGTCAGAAAATGTCATTTTTGTAATTCTGTGTATATATGTATATAATGATTCTAAAAAATGACTGACATAGCGCAGTGATCAGCGTAAAAGACTTGTATTCCCGAGTGCTGGGTTTAAAACACTAGAGTGCATGAAACATCTCAATGTACACCCAGAGAATATCTAGATTAAATCTGTGGGTCTGCATGTCCTCTCATAATGAAGTTTGTCAGGTATGAAATAAAGAAGCAAAAATCACCCCGCCTTTTGCAGAAAATCGGATTTCCGAGGATTCTCCAGCACGGCATTGCGTACGCTTTACATCTGTCAAGGTAAACCAAATTTAAACCCATTATGTCGTTCTGCAAAGATAATATAGAATTATAGATTACATAATGCATAGGTGATAGAAGAATTAATTATATATTTATATATTATATGGGCGGTTTTTGTTGACTCTTTAAAACAATGCTATAATGCTGAATGTCTTCCTTTTATTTTCTAAATTTACATTATTATGGCAGAAACTATTTCTCTTATTCCAGAGATAGACCAAAATGTGATTATAGTCCACGAGTTGGAAAATGCTCTGAATGTACTACTGGACATTTACAGCTTATGTTTTACAAAGCAGATTCATGCCAATTTAGTACATGTGCTCGAGCCTCCATTTTACAGCGACCCTTATTTGCCTTGTATCATAATCTGGATTAGTTTAGAGCACTCCGTTCTACATTTTCTGCTCCACGAGGGCTAATGAATGACCAGGATCTATTGCTTAAAGCCGATTCCGAATGGCTGGAAAAATCCATGACAACCGCGGGATTCGAAACAGTGCCCTTCCATTTGGCAATAGTCCGTTCATAGTCTGGAATTCCATTTTTTAGAGTAAAGGGAAACTTTTGCTAATGGTGAATAAAAATTAATTTTGTCTCACCCGATGTCTAATTGCACAAAACAAAGGCCTTCCTGTTCATTAAAATGATTCTAGAAGGATTTAAATCGTTTTAAATCTTCTTTAAGAATCTCTCTTTAGTCAATCAAATTAATAGCTCTTGCTTTATCACTATTAGAACCTGATGTAACACAAAGATTTTAACGATGTTACTGGTGTTATGAATAAATAAAAATATAGACAAGTAAAATAAAATAAATATGTTAATAAATAAATAAAGCGAATAAATGTATGAAAATGATTAAGTGTTAAAATATTTCACTGTTGGTTATTATACTATATAAGTTTTATTTTGTCCTTTTTTCGAATTTAATTCCCGTTGTCAGGTAGATCTTATTGACTTTCAGTCTCAGCCAGATAGAGAATACAAATTTATTATGGTGTACTAAGATCATCTCAAAAAATTTGTGATTCTCAAGTATCTAACGTCAAGAAGAGCCGAAGAAGTAGCTTACAACCTAGTGGACATATTCTCCTTGCTTGGAGTGCCATCTATATTACAGTCTGACAATGGTAGGGAATTTGTCAATAATGTAGTGACCAGCTTGAAGGAGTTTGGGCCAGCACTGAAGACCGTCCATGGGAAGCCTTGCCATTCACAAAGCCAGGGTAGTGTCGAAAGAGCTAATCAAGGTATCGAAAATATGTTCTATAGTTGGATGCAAGACAACAAATCTGACCGTTGGAGTGAAGGACTGCGTTTCGTTCAATTTATGAAAAATAGAGCTTATCATTCTGGGATAAAAAAACACCATATGAAGCTCTTTTTGGCTGCAAACCTAAGGTAGGACTTACATCATCTTTTCTACCCGAAGATGTTTTAGAAGGCATAAATACAAAAGAGCAGCTAGAAAAAGTAATAGAAAGCGTCCAAACAATGGAAAATAGTGAAACTAATCATATTATGCAAGAAAAAGAGCCTGTTTCAAAAAACACGTTTGAGATTATAGTCGATAGTGGATTAAACCAACATGATGAAGAAATGCTTACCGAAGAGATTTCCATCTCTGATACATGTTGTATGTGTTTAAAGGGAACAAGTGATGCACTGTTATACAAAAAGTGTCGTCAAAAAATTCATACCTTCTGTGGTCATGCTAGTAAATATGATGAAATGGTGCACCCTTTGTTTCAAAACTGAAAATGCTATTGAAGGTAAAATAAATTCTAAAATCAATCTGGAAATACAAGCTAAAAAAATGAAAATGAATTTTGAAAAAAAAATTCCAACTACTCCTTTGGGAAATACTGTATGAGTTCCTATTCCCGACGTCGACAAGAGGCGAGGTCATTCGCGCAATATATTGGCAGTTGTAATGAGTGTGACCGAGGATGGTTTCTACCGACTTGAAACTTCCGAAGGAATTTTAAAACAAGTATATGCGAGGTCACAATTTACTTTATGTCCTAAGAACTTGCTTAGAATTGAAGATATTCCTAACCAAGAAATTCCTCTCCGGTCAGTTGCAATTGCTCAGTCCAGTGGAAGCGGAAAAGGATTCGTCAAATGTATGTGTAAAACAAAGTGCCAAAATAAGAAATGTCTTTGTGTGAAAAATGTAATGAAATGTTATTCAAAATGCCATTCAAGCCTGCCATGTTGTAACAAGTAGCTTAATTTTAATTTCTTATTTTTTATATGAAAATTTTGTATCCCTTAATAAGAAAGGCATAAATTTTATTTTGTACAACTTTCATTTTTTCTTTACGCATTTTTGAATAATTTTTTTAATAGCACTCTCATTTTTTCAGAACAGAATTTGTATTTTTGAGGAATGCAAGTCATTTATATAATAGCCTTCTCAGGACCTTTCTTTTTCATACTTTGCCTAAATAGAATTTGTCATTCTATAGAATGTCTAAGTATTATATGCAATGCCTAGGGAAAGTATGTAATAATTCTCATATTTCATAATTTGCCTAAAATCACCCGACATTCTACAGAATGCCGGAGTTTCATACTTTGCCGGTAACATATACGAGACAATATTTACAAAGACTGAATATGACGTCAACGGCCTTAATTAGAAATGATGCTATGACGTCAATCCTCGGCGAATCAAAACGAGGCAACGACTTTATTTGTTATTGCGTAATCACCGTAAAACTTTTAAAGATTACTAATAAAATAACTAATTCAAATTCCAAAAATGTATAATCTAAACTGATCGTGAGTCTCTTACAAAGAAATTTTATTAAGCCGTAACAGAGATATACACCAAGATATCATTTTATTTAAAAAGATTTTCATCTTCTGTACTTATAACGTTAGTTTTAGTTAGATTCTTCCAATAATTATTCAACTTTTTAAAATTCTTAAGCATTTGCCAGGTGATAAATAACATGTTTCCATGATAAGGTCAAATTCGTTTTTACGTTACAGATCATTATGCAGCGAATTTCCCGATATTTTTTCTGGAAAATTTTTTCCTACCATATTAATACATCAAACAAATCTGAAACGTATTACTCTAGTGACTACACCATACAACACGTGATATTTGGAACAAATTAAATTGTTTTAACCGCTATTCAAGACCTTTTCAAGTATTCTGAATTTCCCATAGGTACCAAATTACACATCGTTAAAATTATGACATTGTTAAAACGTGCTTGCATTTGCTAATGAAATCTAAAATAAGTATCTTGAAAGCTATTTATTCAATAGTGACTTTGATACGTGATCGGCTTCATAACACCCCAGACAGCTGGAAAACATTCGTTTTTATTCCTTTTGCTCTTTAATAGTTTTGTTAAAATGGACGATGCCATTTCTTGTTCCATGAAATTGAGAGAAATTTATGGCTAACAGAGAGAGCGAAAGTGTGTGTGTATATATATAAAAGGTCGCCGGAGGCATTCTTTGGTGTGCCTTTCTCGGGCTATCGTTAATTCAGAAATTATTTAAATAGACATAAATGGGTGCGTATTTACCATAGCCTTATTACTTTTGCAGTTGCGCAATGTATTTCTCAAAGGAGTGCTTGTTTTTTTTAAATACGGGAATCGATTTCATTATATGCGATTTAAATTAGGCTTGGGATGAATATTTACCAGTGAAAACGACAAGCCGGGGATCGAATTTTTATTAGTCTTGGCTTGTGGTCGGATGAAATTTATTAGAGGTTTTGAATGTAAAAGAGCATGTCTAAAGGTTTTATACATAAGTTGAATGAACTGTGGAGAGGTGAGCGGTATTTACTTGATGACGAGAAACTGTGTTAGAATGAAGAGTAAATAAGACTGACATTTTTCTTTGAAATACAAATTACTAGTGTAACTCAGCATGATCATGGCTTTATCCTAATGATCAAATGAATTAAAAAAATGGACAATAGTCAGTTTAATATGAAAATTAAATTAAACACAGTATACAATCACTTAAATAGTAACTTTTTTCATTCTCGATTTTAAATTGTATTGCTATTGTATGATGTTTTTTTCAGTTATGCATTATTTTAAACTAAACCCTAGGAGGCCAGGGCCTACGCTGCCAATCTCCGTTTCCGAGACCAAGAACCTTGGGGTGCGAAGCATACGTTAGGTGGTCAACCTTACGCGGAACCCCCAGTGTTTAGTTCTCAAGCATGCTTGATCCTCAGTTTGTCTATCCACTAAAGGGATGAAAGGCTGAGTCAACCTTGCCCAGCCCGGTAATCGAACCTCGGACCTGTGTCGTGGGAGCGCGAAGCCACTGGGCTTATGCATTATTTTACTGAAATGAATTTTACTCGTTCAATACTGCAAGTGAACTTGAATGCATTTCCTAGGCATCTGTTCCCTATTCAATTTTACTCCTTTTATATGGGACTTAATTTTGTATGGACCATTAATGCTTGAACCATTTTTACTAAATACATACGGTTGAATATTTTAAATCTTATTTATTATGAATGCATGGGGGTAAATAAAAAGGAAATTCTAACAACTTTGAATGTTACAGGTCGTCCTCATGAGTGATGAGCTGGGATTTTAACCAACATAAGATGACATTAATAAACAAAAAAGAGTTCATGATAAGAGATTTATTTAAGGATACTGTTTTGTGACCTACACTATGTTTGTCCTGAATTTGAGATCAGTGGCGTAGCTATAAGGATGGACAAAGGGGGCTATCATATTCCGTACGCCTCTCGTAGAGATGCGCCAAATTGTAGATTTATTTAAGGATACTGTTTTGTGACTTACTATGTTTGCCCTGAATTTCAGATCAGTGGCATAGCGATAAGGGTTGACAAAGGGATCTATCATACTCCGTACGTCTTTCGTAAAGATGCGCCAAATTGTAGATTTAATAAAGGATACTGTTTTGTGACTTACACTATGTTTGCCCTGAATTTCAGATCAGTGGCGTAGCGATAAGGGTTGACAAAGGGGTCTATCATACTCCGTACACCTCCCGTAAAGATGAGCCAAATTGTAGATTTTTTAAGGATACTGTTTTGTGACTTACACTATGTTTGCCCTGAATTTCAGATCAGGGGCGTAGCGAGAAGGGTGGACAAAGGGGTCTATCATACTCCGTACGCCTCTCTTAAAGATGTGAGAAATTGTATATTATGTATACTATATTACTCTACGTGCCGACCGCATTGTGGTTAAGGTATTATATTCCCACATTATCTTGAATTTGGTTCCGATTAAGGAATTATGATCCCGCATCCAGCAAACTAGAACTGAACTGGAACGGTTCTAGAACTGAAACGAGATCTTCATAAGGTTTGGAACTCTTTGAGGCCCCAGCTCATCCACATCTCATAGAAAATATGTGGAATCATTGTGCTTGGCTGCCAAAGGCTACCACACACTTTATTAAACTGTCAAATTCCCTTTTTATTTTAATTTCTTTAAAGTATAAAATATTCACATTTTTCTTTGACACTTTTTCCTTGAATAAAAATGAATGACAATTTATTTTTTTGCATTGTCTTCTTCTGTTATAATTGTAAAGCACTCGCATACTATGTTTCCCTCAATTCTGATTCTCTTAATATTTACATAAATCTAAATTATGCGTAACACCAGTGTTGCTGTGTTTGCACTTGCGATTATTCATCTGTATGAGTAGCGATTAAGTAAAGTTGTCAATTAATGAATATGTATGAAATGTCTCTAGCCCAATTTATGATCCTACATTATGGTTTTTTGTAACAGACGTTATAGTTTGTTGTTTTCTTGCTGTTCTTAAAAAGGTTTTTGCAGTGTAAAAATATCGTGCTAGTTAAGCGCAGTTTTTAAAGAAGTTTTTTAAGAGTGCATTGAAATAATCTAATATGAATATTACTAAGTCAAGTGTTTTGTATAATATAAAGCGATTTTTTTTCCACTTTATTAAATTTCAAAAAGGCATGAAAGTAAAAATTTATAATTATATTGAATTTTAAAAAATTCGTTATATTTGAACATTAATATGTTAATACCTTAATATTTTAGTAAATATACAAGATGAGATTTAATATCTTGTAAAATTATTAAACTATAAGATAATTTTCCCACTAAACAAAATTTCTATTGCATAATTTCTATTAAATATAATTTTATATTAATGAATCTTCGTAGGTTTAATATGTTATAGCTAAATTGGGAAATAATATAGTTTCATATGAAATTTCTTTTGAAAATTATAATTTAAAAATATATAAATAAAAACTCTGATCTCAGTTTCCTATCTATCCCTAAAGTATGTTTCATCCCAAAGTGTAAAATAATCACCTAAATGAGAGAAAAAAAAACATTCGGAAAACAATGACCACAGCACCGAACTTCTGACATATCATGTTACGATAAAATAATAAAAAGTAAGCATTTCGTCCAAAATATGTGTTCTAATCATTAACCCTTTGCCTGTCCTGTACATCATGCATGATATATACATCTAATGGTTTATACGCTTGTAATATACAATAAACTATATTTTAAGCGAAAAATAGTTCAAATTTAATTATATTGAGTCCGAAATTTAATTATATTTTTTAGTTAGACGTTTGAAATTTAAAGCTCTATTTCTATTGTACATCTATAATTATTTCCTCGTTTGTAAACAGCCATATAGTTAAAAAAAAAAGTCAGTTTGTAGAGCTTTTTAAACCCCAAAATTTCCTTTTCAAGACTGTAGATCTCACGGCTATCTAAACCCTAAGTTCTATAGTATTCCAAAACAAAATGCAAAATAATCACCTCATTTCAGACACTGCAAAACAGATTGACTTTTCGCTGCCTTACTTGATAACGCCATAGTGTATTTAATTAGTTTTTAAATACGCAGCGCTTTTAGGAGAGAAAAAGAAAAAAATGAAGTCGCAAACCGTTGAGTATAACATGGAATTCTCTGATTGTCCATCATAGAATTTCCGAATTATGGTCAAAGAATAATGAAAAGTTATTCTGTCCACAAATGTGTTCTATTCGTAGTAAATTCACTTTGCAAATATCTTTAACCTCAAGGTATACGTTGTAGACTGCATTTGACGACTATCTAAATCCTGCGTTATTATTACATTCTACCATCAGTATAAAAATAATCATATTGTTTCCCATCGTAGATTAACTTTTCTTTAACCCATTAACGCCCGGATATTTCTGATGACTATAAGTAAATACCTGACATATAAGCTAGACACCTGGAATGAAATATGAAATTTAAACACCTTTAAATATGACACCAAGTCATCAGTAGTGAGGAGGTATCATTTTAAAACATCATAAGATGTCATTAAAAAAATAGTGAAAACTTCGCGATGAGAAATTTATATGCTATCATATATGAGCAAAGTACTGTAAAGGGATGATTTATTACAGATATGACTATTCGCCATGGTTTCGGCCGGTGTACGTTCATGAACAATAAGTTCCTATTCTAAGCTAGAAAATTATAAAACGTCGATCGAAATGACAAAATTATAGATAATATCATATTTGAAAACTTGTTAGATTATTCATAAGATTAATATCTATCTTCATTAAAAAGGAAGAATCGTTTTAAGAAATCGTTTTAAGAATCGTTTTAATCGTTTAAAGAAATTTCATTCCGAACGAATTTCCTTCTGAAATGTGTCCTAATCATTAAAAAGTCGCTTTGCAAACCTCTGCAACCCCGAGATTTTCTTTGCGAGCTATATCGCACGGTTATCTAAATCCTGCGTTACCCCTAAGTGTAAAATAATCACCTCGTTTCAAACCCCACAGCACAGATTAGCTTTTCATTAAAAGAACCACGGCCTTGCGATAGTTCCACTGTACTCTCTCATTCACGCCTCCGCGGTTTTATGAGAGGAAGAGAAAGAAAAAAGGAAAAACCTTTCGCAAATCATCGACCACAACTGTGAGCCACGCGCGGGGGGCGCTCTTACAGGGGCCACGTGGCCCCGAGGAGAAAGGGCAAACAAGCGACTGCTAATACTTTATCAAAATTGAGGGGGTGGGGGATTAGTGATGACATTTCCCACGCAAAAGTGATTGGGGATAGGGAGAATAGTGTTTGATGATATGGAGTGGGGTAAGTATATCGTGTTTTACTTTCTCAGGTTTGCTGAAGTGGAAGTCACGGCCGGCATAGATGAATGTATAGAGACAGACAGCCTTTATGAAATGTCGGAGTCGCTGTTCAGTTTTAATATACACGGCTGGGAATATGCCTCGCTGTATGTATAGTTGGAGAAAAGAGCAGCTGTTATTGCTTTTGGCGTGTGAATGAGCAAAAATGCATTTTTATTTATTATCATAATATTGCCCATAAAACATTAAGTAATTAGAAGTTGTGATATTTTTAAAATGTTTTAATTTTACTTTGGAAGAATATATGCTCTATTTAGCATGCATAGTTAGGAGTGAGCCTCTGGTTAGTTCAGGTACAGGAAAGGACACGTTAACCCGTTCCGGTAAAATGACGAGTCTAGCTCGTCATTAGTTTTTCATTCCATACCGCACAATGACGAGCTACACTCGTCATGCGATTAAAGTTACTGTTAAATATGATAATTAATTTAGTTTAAAATTTCTAGTGTACTGAATTTGGCAACACTTTTATCACTTGTGAAAATCACAAGTCACTATTGCATATTGTTTACTTAGAATTTCTTGGTACAAGTCATTGCCAAATTAATGAGTCAGAATAAAAGAAAACCTACTAAGAAATGCCGTGTGTGTTCAAGAATCAAATTAAAAGTGAGACTACTTGGCGATGTAAACAATTAAGAATTCCTTTGCACTTTGTTTTGAAAAGTACCACTAGCTTGAAGACTATTATCTGTATACCTTATTAATGTTTTGCTTTGATATTTTCTTAATTTTACTGTTTCTGATATTATTTAACACTATGTAAAAAGTGGATTTTAATTAAGAATGTGTAAGAATTGTAAAATGAAACAAGTTTTTTAAATAAAAATTAAATGGTTATTTCATGCACAGTTTTTCATTATTAAATCATACCGGAAGGGGTTAATGCTTTTAAAATACAATCTTAGAGAAAAACATTTTTTACACATGAGATAAACTTTTTCTTTAATTGAAGATTTTAAATTTTAAACTTGATTACTTATATCAAAAGTATAAAAAAACTGATAACAGACTTTTCTCTCTCACTTTTTTTTTCAAGTATTTCAAAATTAATTATTACTGTTATGATACTTTTTGATACAAAGTATCAAAACATTAACACTAATAATTAATTTAATAGTGAAGATTTATTTATTAATTAAATAGTGAAGTAAATAAGTCTTGTAATATAACCCGTTTTTTATATTAGTTTCGCTTTTACTAATAGATTAAAAAAACATATTTCTACCCATCTTTATATAAACTTTACCCTAATATTTTCAACTCTTGTTTTAACTATGTGCTGTAATATATCATAAGTATATCAATTCTTTGCCGAGTTGTCTGTGATATCTGAATCTACTAAATTTGTTGTAAATAAGTAAAATATTTTAGAATAACAAAAATGAATTTTATTATTTGTTAAAATGCTTTCACAAAATAAATACGAGTTTTCAAATTTTATGCGATGTCGCAAAGAGAAACCCTCACCAATTTCTTGAATAGAGGTTTGCAACAATCAAAATTAATTTCTTATATATATATATATATATATATATATATATGTATGTAATATATCAAAATTATTTTACTTTAATATCTCTTTAAAAACCTCCTCTCCCATTCTAATTCCTTAAAATCTATTTTCCCAGCCACAAAATGTCTTAATCAAAGGAGTGTCTTCAGCTTAAAATTCCTCCAACACATTTCCCAAAGCTTTCTGTGCAATAGATGCAAATTTTCTGTCCATTTAACATATTTTCCAAGTGTCGTCAGCAAATGATTCAGTTTTTCCTCTTATCACTGATCCTGTTAAATTCGCTAAGTTTCTTGTCCCTTGCGAAAATTCATTCTCTTGTTTGCCATTGACAGACAAAGATGTCTTTTTAGCAGCTCCTCAATAAAGATTTAAGTTGTTCTCAAAATTGTGCTTCTCTTAAATATGGGCCGGCTGCAACATTATTCATTGTCTAGCTGCATAGCTTTCTCTTGCCCATTAGCCCTGGCAAATAAAAAGAATAGGGGCTACACAATTATTGTGAACAGAGGAAATAATTTCCGCAGGATTGCATGTATATACTTCAGTCAAGTCATACCTGTATCATTGTTTTTCCGATTGCTGTTAGAATCCCTTTTGCTAAATATATATCGACTTAATTCTAAATTACTGTGGACTTTTGTTAGTAAAATATTTAAGAAATTTAAGGAACTTCAAATATTGCTACCTGTTCACCGTAGATACCAGATGACAATTTAAATGCCATCGGAGGCCATTTATAGAATATGAAAAACTTCGGATATTTTATTAGTATACCCTGAAAAAACACCCGTGCAAAATCTTGGTACAGTGCTGTAACCAGAATTTTTTTCCAGGAGGGTCCAAGGTCTTAATCCAAAGTACAGTGACCTTTCAATCTCATATAATAAAAATCATTAATCATACACTTATAGTACATACTTACATGCATAAGTCTTACACACCCATAGATTTTCATGGATTCAAATAAATGCATCATAAAATGGATCAGCAACGTTATACATAATTTCATATATCTTTAAAAATATGTTTGCAACCACATTGTATCTTTTAATTTACGCTCCAAGTTTCTACGAAGTTTAAATTTACTCTTAAATACTAGAGCATATGAAGTTACTCCATGGCAACACAAGCGACTCTCAAGGACATCTGCACTTGCACGCGCCTGGCATCCTGCCAAAGATATAATTTGCATGTTTTTCTTCTCGCTTCTCGGCAGGTATAAAAGCCGAGGGAAAATGTAACCAGAGAGAGCGCATTTCAGTACGAAGTACGTACGCCTTGAATAAATGTTTTTATCTTAAATGGAGTCAGTTACTTAGTAGGTAAAATCTACATGCAACCTCAACAGCAATCACCTACAATGGTGACCCGGTAACGACAAAATTTTAAATCGTTAAAAGTTTAACAAAAAAAAAACTTTTCCTAATTTTTCGAGGATTTAAAACCGTTGGTTCAGCACTTCAAGCAGAAGAATGACGACTCCGGACGGGGAGGCAACTGCTGCGGTGAAAATACCGATGTACAACCACATTGATCCCACCCTATGGTTCGCTATGTGCGAGTCGACGTTTGCTTTAGCCACGCCGAAGCCTATTACGGACCCAACGACAAAATTCAACTACTGCGTAGCCCACTTGCCGCCGGAAACCGCCGCAATGGTTCGAGATGTCATTCTCAAGGACCGCACCGCCGATTCTTACAAGGAGCTAAGAACCGCCATCATTGAGCGTGGAGGGGAAAGCAGTACGCAAGAAATCAGAAAACTACTCGCCGGAGAGCAGCTTAGAGATAGGAAGCCGTCCGAACTCCTGAGAATTATGGAAAGACGTGGAGCCAAACACGATATTTCAGACTCATTACCTACACATACACATACAATCACCTACACATATTTAATTTATGCTCCTGCTCTTGCCAGGCAAATTTTAAATTAAGAATATTATGAATAACTATGAAAGTGAAAAAATAAATATTGAGAAAGAAGTTTTGACATATTCTTTTTCTTTTACAAAGTTACATACCTCGTATGACAACAAAATTCGGAAATAGAATAGCATGACATAATCAGCAATTTTTAAACTACCGTTTTATGGCAGTAAATTAATTCTTCTAGCTTTTAAGGCCAGCTTGTTTAAACCCTCATCTGCATTTATATTCTTTCCTCTATACATCGATAGTAACGGTATATTTGTGAACCTCCTGTGCCCAATTCTAATGCCAAGAAATGGTTTTACTCTGTTCATGTTGAAAACTGTCATTTTCAATCTTGTCTTTTTCAACTGTGTTTTTCAACACTTTCAGTGCAAACTAGTAATGCACACAAATTTTAATAAATTTTAAAACATTTTGTAATGTATACATTGAAAATATTTCGAAAAACGTTCTGACTCCCTGGGTCTCCTCCTCGGCCCTTATTTGGTGACCTTTGGAAAGTTACGGCTAGATTGGGAGGAGAGCGTCTTCTGTAGGCAAACCATCATATGCAAGCACAGAACTATAAAGTGAAGTTTTATAACAAACTAGCATATAGCCCGTCATATGGTGGGATCATTAAAATTTTTAATTTTCCAGAATTGCGAAGTACCCTATGAGGTAGGTAAAAAAATGGTTTGTTTTTTGGCTGTGAATTATCTGGTACACGGTCAATAATTTGTTTATCTTTACTGACCGCATGTTAGTTCCGAACTATAATTTGACTTGCCATATGACGTGATAGAATAGACAGTAGAGGTTTTAATATTGACAGTGATTATTTGGCGGTATATATGAATGATGTCCAAAATTTAGGGAATCGATTGCAAACAGTGGGGTTATGTATAAAAAACAGACACACAAAAGAACAAACTTCTTAATTTTCAAAGATATATAATATAAACGCTAGATATTTATTATTCCTTGAAATAGACTCCAAGACTTTTATGAAAAGAATTTGTTGTTAATACCGGTGATAAAAATTTCATTGAAACAAAAAATAATCGATGATTAAATTTAAAATTATCACATATGTACTTAGTCTAATATTTAAGTCAAATATAAGAAAATTATTTACGTAATATCTAAGTTCAGTGAGAACACGTATGAAAAAAATGCAGACGATATTTAAATAATTTAAAATAAGAAGGGATTAAATGCAATGGTTAATGGAATGACGTCATAATGCTAGACAAAAATTTATTTTCATCTACTTATAACGGGATAAACTGATGAATTTAATCGCCTGCTTTTAACCAGGAAAAACAGGGCTTGAAATAATGGCATAAAACAATCGAAAAGGGGTGGATTTCGAACGTTTTCTAACTCGCTTTGAATTTTGCAAACCCTAACTCATCAAGAATCCAATATGGATACCTCTATCCATTCCAGGTCCAACCGCTTCATAAATTCGAGGACAGACGGATAGATAACTTAGGCTATTATTATATAGGGGATAGAGATGTTTGTCATAATTTCTGTCGATGTATTTGTAAAAAAGTAAATTTTCTAAAAATCATACATGTCGACCCGAATGGCAGAGGTATAAATAATAGTTGATATTAAAAAATATATAAAGATTGTTCAAAGTTTTATCATCTACTTTCGCTGAAAAGGAAATGTCTTATTTATCTCTAATAATAAAAATTCTACTTACTATTTTTTAGCTGAAACTATAAAGGGACATTAGGCATTAATGGGTTAAATATGTTTCTAATCCTTTTAAAAGCAAAAACCCGGTTCATTTGTTGCCAACTCAATACAGGTAGGTATTTAAATGGAAAGTACAATTTTTATTTAAGTTCGGCGAAGAGTGAAAAATCTATTGAAATCTTCCTTCTGCTTCTCCTGCCTTTTATCAACTGATAAGAGGTGAGAGGGTATGAGCACTTAGGGATGTTTTCATTGAAACACGTGACCAGAGATAACTCCCCCAAGCCATGCAACAGGATATCAATAACATCAAAGAGAGAGGGGGCCGTGGGAACAGAGGTCGTGACGTCACTTGACATCCAATATGGAAGAGAACATCTTTTATTTATTGTTCAATATAATAGCGGGGAGCCGGGATACGATAGGTACAACGGAGAGACAATGATAAAAAGGTCATTGTTAGTGAAAGCAATAAGTAATATTTATATAATATGCGGAAAATAGCAATATCAGCTTCGGAATAATAATTTTAAAATTGATTATTTTTTTTAAATGAATTATTTACTCCCGTAGGAGTCAATGTAACAAAAGATATTTGAAGATTTTGAAAGAAATATGCGAGCATTTAAACGGTGAATATTCTTTTATTGTTACACGCTTTTAATCGGTTAGAATTTTAAAACAATTTTAATGAATTAATGTTTAGTAAATATAAACTGTCAATAACTGATAGCTTAATTAATAAGTGTCTTCTTTAATAATGGAGCAAAAAATTAATTTTACTACTGAAACTCATTTCATTTAGAACAAGTAAAAATATTATATTTCTAAAATTTGTAATTTATAATTGTTTTTGTAATTTGAAAAATATTGTTTTCCTATAGCTTTTTGACTTATGTAATATTATTCTTTGTAAAACATTTCAATATTTTTGGTGAATGTGAATATGAATATCTTCTCCACGCTGGCTGAATGGTAGAGCGTTGCTTTTCGGAACCTGAGTTCGCGGGTTCGAATCTCACTGCAGGCATGGATGTAATGTAACCGTTCGGAATCGGCTTTAAGTAGAAGGTCCCGGTTTCATTAGTCCTCATGTGCAAAACAGTAGACTGTAGCGCACCAAACCAAACCATGTCTTTGGCAGTTGTAAACATTTTTGGTTGGCCGTGGGACTGAGTGTCATTTGTTAACTATCTATTTGCAGGCGTTTTCTCAAAATTTAAGTAGTCAAAATTAAGGAGTATTTATTTTTATAGTTAAATTTTAGGTACTTATGGGTATATTGAAATATAGTTTAAATACTTATATAAATCAAAGTTAGTTATATCAATCAATAACCATCATTATTAAGGTATACAAATTTCTATATCAAAATATCAGTACCGAATATTAAAAGCCATTATTAAAAATATTAATGGACATATCTATATTTTATTGAAATTAAACATTTTGCACATATTTTGCAGTTTTTCTTCTGTACAATTGTCGATAGTAGTTAAATGTAACTGCATTGCTTCAATAAACATAATGCAGAAGTAAGATAATACCGGTATATGTAGGCACAACATCTACAAATATGCATAAAAATAATATTTATAACATTTCTCTTACCTTTTGGAATCAAAACAGTAATATTTACTTTTAGCAAAAAGAAAAACATTTACTAAATGCTTTGTCATCATCAGGATTACTTAATTGGAAAATTCCTACTTTAGTTTCTGCTTTGCCTGTTGGAATTTTCTTGCATAAATAGTTTCCCTATGAATATAACAGCAAATAAGTATGACATTTTTAGTTTTTACTTACTTTTATACTTTATTACTTTAACTTAACTGATTTGTCACAAACGCACACACAGAGTAGTCTTTCTCTCCATAAAGACATAATTAAAATTATGTTAAAGATGTTATTTCAATGATGTAATTTTTATTTAAATCGTTTACCAACTTCAAAATCTTGATGAAACAATCATTGTCAATTGGATGCTGTAAAAATAGCTCTACAAAACTTTATTGAAATCATTAAAAATGCTTAATTATTCAGACAAAATGATTAAAAAATAAATAAGTTATATCTAAATAAACATTTGTCTTGTATCCAGTACAGTATCTGAATAAATAATCAATAGCAATAATGAACAAATATTGACATTATTGGAAGATCTGAAAGGGCAGTGAAAGAAGCCTTCAGAGCCTTAGAAACCTCTGCCACAAACATGGGCCTCACTATTAATGAAGACAAGACATAGTTTATGGAAGTATCGTTCTAGACTGTGAACTAATCCCCTTTTTGCATTAACGGGTATACCTTTCAAAAAGTTAGTGAATTTAAATACCTTGGAACAATTATTAATGATCAAAACAAGCTGAAAACGGAGGTCAACAGCAGAAAAATATCAGCTAATAAATGCTTCTACGGACTGAAAAAAAAAACAGTTAAGATCCAAACTTATCAGTCGAATAACCAAACAGAGACTTTACAAGACTCTTATACTTCTTGTGCTACTATATGTCAAAACTTAGGTATTAAACCTGGACAATTATTACCTGAAAGAAAAGCTAAGAGCTATTTCGGACCTGTAAACGATCTGCTGGCGAACCAGATTTAATTTTGAACTATATAGGCTTACAAAACTCGGGTTACGCAAGTTATTCGTAGTAATAGACTGAGATAGCTTGGACTTATCTAGAACCCCTGATAACAATCCTACTAAACTGTATACTTTTAAAAACCTGGATCCCGTACCCGATGCCCTAGATGGCTACTTTGAAAGAACATCCTTGAAGATTAAGAACTAAAAGATTTCTCGGACCTCTAGGGGTGCTGGCGAACAGATTTAATTTTGACTATGAAGAAGATGAATAATGCAAGTTGAAAGAGCCTCCTCTTACCATTTTTTTTGCTAGTAATGGAGACACACCACTGTGAGATACTCTTCAACCCTTCTATTATACAAATTTTGCTACAAAGAGGGGTGCATGTACTAAAAACCTTTACCATAAGTATAAATCCCCATACCAAATGGTCTGAATCTTTATACAGTAGACAGAGGAATGTTTTACTAACATTTTCCAACTTACCGTGACTTATAAAAAATTGCTCTGTACACCGTGTTTGTAAGCGTGCTGTCTAGAAGCTGGACTTATAAAATAGTGTATGCAATTAAAAGAGAATGGTTTAGACACAATGTTTGATTGAAAATGTATTTTTTTTATTAAAAACCATTGCTTTTTTGCATAATGCCACTTAAAACCCATTGCTGCCAACGTTTTCGGCTGCTCATTATCAAAGTGCTTCAGTACGAGAGTCCAGGATTGAATCGTACGGTCATAATATTTTAATTTAATCACATGTGATAACTGTACTCTTGGTGATATTTTTTTATAATATTTTTTTCATTACTTTTCCATACGGTCTACTGTATGATTTATTTTATTTACATGGATTTATGCTTTAAAACAGGAGTCTCTATTCACATTTGGTTGTTTGTTCTAAATGTGGCATGTTATACTAACGAATTGTCTTAGCGGCTAGATCAGATATAAAATGCTACTATTCACCTAGGACATATTTTTTGTACAGAAATCATCAATTTGAGGATGTAAAGAACTGCTCTTAAATGGTGACAGTTTTGTAATGTTTTTTATGTTATAATTAAATATTATTTTGGTTTGTCACGCATGATTATGTATTTTTTTATTTAAAAATCAAATTTTAAGCATACTATTTGAAAACCAAATAATTTGACTGTAAGTGAATGGCCAATTTAATCTGCTCAAATTAATTAATTGAGAAAGTGGTCAGTCGTGGGGCTTCAGTACGAGAAGTCCCATGATTGAATCCCCGTACAGGTCATGTGGGAATTTTAATTTAATTTAATCACGTTTGTGATAACTGTACTCGTGGTGATATTTTTTAAATATTTTTTTTCATTACTTTTCCATCAAAACGGTCTACTTTATAATTTATTTTTTAAAAAAAATTACAATTTTTGGATTTACTGCTTTAAAACAGGAAAACGTCATCTAGATTCACATAAAATGCTTGTTAGTTCTAAATGTGGCCTATGTATGGAAAATACTTACTGGGAATTGTGCGATCATTAGCTAGTGTTCTAGATTCTCCTAGACACCTCCAGAATGTCTACCAGTATTTACCTAGGTAACATATCATTTAGTGTATAGAAATCATCAATTTGAGGATGAAAACTGTCTTTCACCATATCAAATAGGTGATCAGTTTTGTAATGTTTTTTTATGTTATATACTTGTATATATTATTTTGGTTTGCCATGCATGTATATTATCTGTATTTTGTTATATTTAAAATTTTTAGGCAACTTTTAAGCATACAACCCATTTGAAAACCAAATAAGTTTGAACTGTGGAAGTGAATGGCAGTTTAAATCTTGACCAGACAAATTAATTAATTGAGAAGTTACATAAATACGTACATGTAAAAGTTATATATATATATATATATATATATATATCTGAATAATAAGAATTGAAGCAGAGTTAAAATGAAAAACGCTAAAAGAAAAAGTTATAAAATTTTAATTTACAGTAAAAGAATTGAAGTTTCATGCAACAGAAACTGAAAAAACTTAGAAAGCCATAATTTATAATTATAATGTTTGCTGACAAAAATATGTTGCATAATAAATCCCTAATCATTGGTTATATATCTTAAAATTAATCAAATTTAAATAATTATCAAATCTTAAAATTAAAATACTATTAACTTTTCCTCTTAAATCTAAGAAAAAATACTTATCAGTTTTCTCGGGGCTAAACTTTATTATAATTCTTTTAGTTTGATTTTGGCGAACAATTATGCCATAAAAACTTAGAAATAAATTCCCTGAAAAACTAGAGAAAATAAAGTAGTTACAGAATTAGTATACTCGTAAAAACCAAAGCTGAACCATTAACCTTTTTTATGCTAGTACTCGATTAAATGCAAGGAAATTAACACTTAGCTAATAGTCATGACATCTCTGATCTTTCGTGAGACACAACATTACGTAACTGGTGATTTCTTTACGAAAGTCTTTCCGGTCTACAATTCTTTTTACTTTAAAGACGATAGTTAAGCATGCAAATCAATAGTTGCAATAAGGGGAAACCCAAGATTTGCATTAATGAAGTGTCGGAAATTATTATCCGCTTGTCAGGTCATTTGTATTTTCTCACAACTTTCTTTAGTTTTCTGTAAGAAATACCTATGTTGACATCATATTCATTTACTTTCACAGCTATGGAATAATCTTATTTTCAATTGTCCCTCCCTGTTTATTTCACCATAAATAGAAAAGGTTAAGAAACCTTGGCAATTACTCACATTGTAAAAAGTCACATCGTACATTTCTTGCCAAGAACTTCAGCAGAAGGATTCTTTTATCACTCTTTCTTACTCTTTCCCAACCAAAGTTTTAGATTTATTAGCTCATCCCAATACATTGCGATACTTGTTTGAGCATATTTCTCTGATATAAGAAATGAACCCGAATAGGTAATAGTATATTATATCTGCAAACCTCACTGTGATACTTTTAAATAAAGTATTAATTTTCCTTCAAATTTCCTTAAACCAATGAGAAGGCACATCTCCCTATCAGCATTCGAAAAGTAGACCTTAGCACTCCAAACCAAACCAAACCTATCAGTATTCGTCTGTATTATCGTTAACTATTTTCTAAGGGAACATCGCATGGGCTGCGAATAATGCTTACTATAAAGCAGAGGTGGGCAAAAGCCGGCCCGCGAGCCGGATCCGGCCCTTTTGCTTACTTTATCCGGCCCGTTGAAAAATCCTGCATGCAATTTTTTTAATCTCTTATATGCGATTTTGTTGAAATCAACAGTATTTGTATGCGTAGTGTACAACATATATTTGTGAAAGAACTTTTTCGTTAATGATTTACACAAAAAATATTAATATCGATCACAGATTACTGACGAAAATCTACACTCGGTATTAAGAATAGCTACAAGTGATTTGGATCCAAATTTTGAAGAAATAATATCAAATCAACATTCCAGATTTCACGTTTCGCATTAACTAAAACTATTCTATTTTAACGTTTGATGTTTGTCTTTTCTTTTTATAATTCTATTTACTATTATATTTACAAAATGTAATATAAATAAAAAAAGGTAATAACTATGATCAAAATAAAATAATTTGTATCGTTAAGACATAAATAAATTGGTTTGGTTTGGAGCGCTACGGTCTACTGTTTTGCACACGAGGGCTAATGTGATTGGGACCTACTGCTTAAAGCCGATTCCGAACGGCTACGAACATCCATGCCATAATGGGATTCGAACCCACGAACTCTGGTATCTACGATTAGCGCCCTAACCAATCGGCCAGCAAGAAATAAATAAATATCAAAATAAAATCTTTCATTAACTGATTTATTTAATGACCATTAATTTCATATAATGGATCATATTCCTTTAAAAATTAAGTGACAAATTTTACTGGGCACAAATTGTTCGCATATACACCTAAGTAAGACAATTTATTCTTACTATTATCTTTTATTAACTGTCAAATTTCTCTGTCCAAATGCTTTAAAATGATACTTATAGTGTTTTTGTCAAAAACATTTCTTGGGCAGGGAGAAAATTCCACCCAAAACATTCCTGATTGCACAAAGTAAGCGGTATAGTTCTCCGGCCCGAAGACATTTTGAAAATTTCTTTTTGGCCCGCCTTAAAAGTATTTTCCCACCCCTGCTATAAAGAGATAACACAAATTACATACAAGCCTTACTCAGAAATCGAACTAATTCCACTGGATAAAAGCGCGATCCGCTAACTACTATACGACGAGGACGACTTTCTGTTCAAAAGCTCTTAGTTATTTGTTTCAATCATTGATCGTGAACTAAATATTTAAGCTCTATTTTCAAGTGGAATGAATTTATTTCTGATTTCAGTACTTGAAAAATGATGTTGAAGAAACATCTCCCCTATTTTATTAATGGGCAGTTTTGGGGCTCCTCAGTCAAACGGCATTACCTCCGATCCTAAAGACAAAAAGTTATTAAGGAGGAATCTTTAAGTATAAATTAAGGTTGAAATTTTTGATAAGGAGTAGTATTAAAGATACCGGTCATGAAAAGCAGGTAAAGAGTCAATAATCCATAAGGGCTGGGTGAGGTTGTAATGGTTTATAAATATACAAAATACTTGATTAGTACCCTGAAAGAGAAAAAAGGATGAGTACACATAATGCGAAACCTTATATTACTTATTTTCTTGATAGATGGTGCAGTTTTATAGTATAAATACACATTTTTTTATTTAAAATGTTGTTATTACACAAACACAGCATAGACATATTATATTTTATAAATAAGGTACCTAGTAGAAGTAACAAGAGTTTAAAGGATGTAGAAGGTTTAAGACAGGTAATTTAAAAGTTATATTGCATATTTTCAAAATCAAATTCTGTAGGTTAAAATAACATTTAACTCTCCTTCACCTCAACTTTGAGAGACTGGGTATTTTCAGTCTTTCGAATTTAGATTTGATCAGTAATTACAGATTTAATTAACCTTTGTAAATAAAACAATAACTGCAGCATTCTTATTCAATATAATTTTATTAAATATTTGTTTTTCTATATAATGCTTGTGATTCGTCTTAGATTCTGATATTCGGAAATTATTTACAGTTGTCTCTATGGTAATTTTCAGTAAATAATAAAATAATTTTCATTTTTTTTTTAATTTCCGTTTTAAGAGTTCCCTTTTGTGAATTCCTGAATTTTCATATGTCAAGAATTTTAAAGACTTCTAAAACTGCATGCATTATTTTCCATATTAACAAAGATAAAAACGATATCAGTATTTTTTTCAGTTACTTTACTATTTCTCATATTTCTTATTGGCTTGGAAGTTAGGTTTTTCCTTAATCGTAAAATTTATTTCAAATCTTTTCCCTGAAAAGGTTTTATTTATTTATGAATATGATCATTCACAGACTTCTAAAACTGCATACATTATTCTCCATATTAACAAAGATAAAAACGATATCAGTATTTTTTTTCAGAAACTTTACTATTTCTCATATTTATTATTGGTTTGGAAGTTAGGTTTTTCCTTAATCGTAAAATTTATTTCAAGTCTTTTCCCTTAAAAGCTCTTTTTTATTTATGTATATGATCATTCCCATTCCCATATATATATATATATATATATATATATATATATATATATATATATATATATATATATATATATGTATATATATATGTATATATGTATATATATGTGTGTGTGTGTGTACGTATATGTAATTCTGCATCAATCTTGTAATTCATATTTAGATGTTAGATATTAGTGCTTAAAGAAAAAAATATTTTGAAATAACTTTTCGAATGAAACTATGCAGATGAATCCCACGAAATAACTTGACTCTATTTTTTTGCTACATTCATATTGTAAATTTAGATTAATAATTCTAGGTTAATTGGAAATAAAATATTAATTTACTTCTATACATTTATACACATACACCATTTACTTCAATGATTGTGCGGGATTTTCTACAACGGCTATGAATCATCGTTACCGAAATAACACTTTTCTTCAGTTTAAAGGGATGCTATTTATGCATTTTTCAGTTCTCATACATGGGAGAGTTTCTCAGGACCATGGTAGCACATACTACATAAAATCTGTATGCGATAGAGAAGTATATAAAAAAGCAGTTTTCTATTAACTGGTTATATATACTGAACCAACGAATTCTCTGTATCCAGTGTCAATGCCTATTGTGCAGTTTGTTCAAGTACAGCTCTTATGTACAGCTGCCTTCTATTAGTATTTTCATAGTGAACCGCAAAGGTTTTGATGTGGGAAGTGAGCTTGTACAAAATTTCGAGGGGCCGTATAAAATATAATTCGGTTACTTGCGATTTACTGGAGTTACATTTATATAGAAATAGCATTGTAACAATTGAACTTCGTGTTATTTAATATACTATTGTTTTATATTTTAACCTATCTTGATTCAGGAAAAATAATTTTGTTCTTGGAGTAACTATTAGCGTTTAAAAATAAAGAAATATTAAAGGATTATATAAAAAATAATGCATAAAATTATTAAATGTTAAATATTAGATGCTTAAAATAAAGAGCAAATTCATTCATTTATTTATTTATATTTGCTCATTTAAATCTTTTTAATTCGTGGGCTAAGTGCTTTATTACGTTTAAGAAACTTTTAATATCAACTTCATAGTTTATCATGAATAGGAATGGTCTTTAGGAGTTAAACGGATAAAAGGAAGAATTTACATAAATATGCAACTAAAATATATTTATAGCTTGATGCAAAAATAATAATAAAACTTTTTGTGTTACAGTCATTTTAAAACTAAAATGAATACTTAAATTTACATTAATTATTTAACATTAATTTACTTTAATGGTAAATACTTTGCTCTAGTAACTTTCCCTCACTATATTTACTTTTTATAAATTACGAAAACAATGCAGATTTAAATTGGAGTATTTCAAAACACAAGTCATATCAAAAACACAAGTCATTTTATCGGATAAAATATTTTAAAATTTTACTTTTGATATAGCTATAAAATTCTTATGTACATACAGTAACATAACCTATCAAACGTATTGTTTAATAACACATTTTGTAAAAATTGAATTTATAAATAGCTTTTTCTTATTCCGATATCGAAAATTAATTTTTTTAAGACTGAAAAAGTTTAAAAGTTCACTTTTTTAATTCAAGTACTTCTTAGTTATATGAAAAGAATGTTTTTAAACACATTGAGGACTTATTTGAAGCAGCTTCTTTTAATTGTAATAAGATCAAAATTTAAATATTGGTCGGAATATCACATGATATTGATCCTCTAAGCTATGAGTTCATTGAATGACACCTGGAATATTTTAAATTAAAAAGGCGCAATTTTTAAGAATTTTAATAAAACTTTAAAATAAATATATTGTGTCTGACGTCTGAAAACAAACTGAATGTAAATAAACAAGCATAACTGTTCCAAAAATTAAGTGGTTAGATTAAGTTTCAGCTTTTCTGAGAATGGTTAGAAAGCATTAAGATGCTTTTTAACAAAATCTGAAGAGTATTTTAAACAGATTGAGTAAGTTATATGACTCTTCGATAAATTTTGATGACGTTAAGTTAAAGACATTCAAAGTTGATCAGTTCGTGACTACGTTCTAATCAGCTACAGCTGAAGGTTCCGTTATTTTTAGAATATTAAGTCTGAATTATTTCCTAAACTAAGTAATGAGTCATCGGATGATTAATATAAAATAGGAATTAAAACTTCAATCTGAATTCAAACTGTACATCTTGTGAGATCCGTTAACAAAAAAAGTTTATTGCTGATAGAATTTCAAGTAAAGTGAAATCTAGCTACCATACTATCCTATACTGAGCAAATATATCAAATATGGGATTGCAAAAGAAAATGTAAATTCATTTTCCAATGTCTAATGAAGGATACAATGTGGTCTTCTGAGAATCCTTATCGTTTAGAATACACCTTAATCATACGGCAGCAACTCAATGGTGATCTCACATCTTCATCCGGATGATTCAACTAGTTTGCGCTTCGGCTTGTTCGTCCGATAAATCTGAAACCCAAACTTTGCCTTTGGATCTCCAAGTTTGCTTTCGGTTACTTCAAATCGACCCCCCATGGAGCAAACTATGAATCCTCACACTCTGCATACGGATAAAGATCGAGAGATCCTGTGAGGGCGCGAAGGCTAACACAAACAGAGGGAAAACCCATATGCCACAGAGGACTCAAAGAATGGTAGACCTGCCACCCCGTATAATATCGAGACAGGCCTTCCCATTGTATTTCAAATGTTGGACATATGTCCCGCTGCTTTTTTACTTCTTTTTTGATACAAAAAAAGGAAAGCAAGCAGCCCGACAAATTATTCCCAGTCTTTCTGAAGGGCTCATACATGAATTGGGGGGATATCATATCCTCCGATATTTTCATGAAAGATATTTTTTGTACAGTTTTGTAAGGAGTAAAGGCATTCGCTACGCTTCGTGAATTTTCTGATACGGTATCGGATGGGTGCAAACTTGCTTATCGGATATTACGTTTATCAGACTTTGAAAAAGTCTAATAAACCTAAATACTTTTACAACTTCCATTATGATATATTACAGGAAGTGAAAAAAAATGATAAAAAAACTATTTTTAAATATGGTTTTTAATACTGTATTATAATAATTGTATTAAAAAGTTAATTCATGAAATAAATAAAAATACAATTTTTTTTATTTACATGCATCTGGCCATCAAGTACTTCATATTTTGTAGAATATAATTTCCGACTGGATTTTTTGAAACATGATGATATTTGGGAAAAAAAAACTAACAGTGTTGTCAAGACAATCCTGACGAGATATTAAGTAGTATTTGATTTTCTTTCTATATTATCTTCTACTTGCCAGTTACCCTAGCTCATTTAAATTGAATCTAGTCTATGAGAGAGACTATGAAAATAAGTTATATATATATATATATATATATATATATATATATATACATACATATATATACATACATATATATACATACATATATATACATATATATATACATATATATATATATATATATATATATATATATATATATATATATATATATATATATATATATATATATATATATATATATATATATATAGATAGATAGATAGATAGATATAGATAGATAGATAGATAGATATTATTATTCATAGAAAAGCTAAGATTAGATTTTATGTACTGATATATTTTAAATTTAGAGATTTCCAATACTAGACTACGTACTATTGTTGACATTTTTAATCCTGTAAGCGTTACACACGTTTTCTGGTACGTGCGTACGTACGAAAAAATTACGTGACTGGTAAATTATATTTAGATCCGAAACTTTTATTATAACTGTTAAAAGCATTTAATTAAAAGAATTTTGTATGGATCTAAATCACCTCATGACATTTACACCCCCGTTTGAAAATACCATCATTTGGGCAAAAAATTACGTACGCAACGCTTAGGTGATTAAAGTCAGCTTCCGAAAATGATATTCTGTTGTTCGGTGTACAACACCACTTCTGTTGTCTTAACCTGTGAAGAATTTCGTAAACTATTTCAATCTCACCTGAAATATAAAGACAGAACACTATTTATAAATCTAAATATTCACAACGTAGTCTATAAATAGAAGCCTCCTTAAAGTTCGACATATTTAGGATTTTTGAAAGAGTTGATAATGATGAACAACACATATATCATTAATATTTTTGACATTTTCATATTCACTTTTCAAAACGCTCACGTAAATGCAGAAACTAAAATAAATCTGAGGATGGTAAGATAGATAAATGTTGCATAAAATTGCTGCACGAAGCATTATTAATGATGTATGAAGGGAAATTTCAGATTACAGAGAGATTCAAACCCCGCCTACAGCATATAATGGTTAACATATCGAATCTCTTGGAAATGGGTTGAGGCTCGAAACCCACTTGGAGGGGGGGGGGAAGGATATCATCTTCTTGAGAAAAAATAATCACTCGAAGACCCATTTGCAGGACTTTCTGTGAAATAAAATTTAAATTTGACAAGCATAAGGGGTTTGGCCTTCTTTGTGTCCATATGCGTAAACGAAATAACTCAATAACGTAACAAATTCGATTTCATAAAGTACATTCTTTTGAAAATGCCTATATGTTCTCGATCACATGGTTGATTACTTTATAATTATTTTGGTCATAGTTAATTGCAAATTAGATGTAATTGAATATTAAGAGTACTAAAAGACGTCTTTGTACCATGTAAAACTAAAATTAATCTTCATTTTGCTGTTGTATGAGTTTATATATATATATATATATATATATATATATATATATATATATATATATATATGTGTGTGTGTGTGTGTGTGTGTATATATATATATATATATATATATAATGTAAGGAAAATTCTCAGGGGTTTTCAAAACTTAAATCAAGGGTAAAAATTCCCGCGTCATTTTTCAATCCCCTTTTTAACCCCTAACCTAAATTGACCACTGGGGCTACAGGTTAAGCCGTCAGAGAAGGGGCCTAGCCAATTATAAACCTACATAGCCCTAGCGGACAATTTAGGAAATTTCCTAAATTGTCCCTTCTCTGACGGCTTAACCTGTAGCCCAGTGGTCAATTTAGGTTAGAGGTTAAAAAAGGGATTGGAAAATGAAGCTGGAATTTTTACCCTTGATTTAAGTTTTGAAAACTCCTGAGAATTTTCATTACATATACATATACATACATATATATATATATATATATATTAAAAATATAATTACTACTAACTATAATCTTTCGTTTTTAATACAACGTTGGATAAAAATTACGTGCTCCACAGATATGTTCCAGAACGTCAACTGAAATTCCTGCAATGATACATTCTCTCATTCCAAGAATTAGCTATTCATGGAATGAGAGAATGTGTCATTGCAGAAATTAAAACTATTTAAGACTATTAAGATTATTTTGACATTCTCTCACATTTTTGACTCGTCCTTGCTCTTTATCTAAATTGTTTCGCTTTCTAATTCTGAGTTCAGTCTCTTCGAGAGTTTTATTTAAATAATTTTTGAAGTTATATATTAAAAAGAATATATGAAAAAATTATAAATTCTATGTTCTCACTCAGTAGCTAACGTTTATTTACATTATGGTTGGTGTTACTAATACAAATTATACAAATAACGCTAATCTTGGTTCTACGCGAATTATGGGTAAGACCCCATTGACAATATTTGTATTGGCGACTTTTTGTTATCCAGCTTAAATGACTAATATCGAATTAAATAAAAATTTATTTTAGAAAATTTAAATTAAAAAATAATACAATAAGAAAATAACGGGAACTTTGTAGATTCACTTTTTATGGACATGCTTACACGGAAATTTTGAAACCTTCGCAATTTACATACATTATAATTTATAAAAATATATGGAACAATCACCAGGTGTAAAAGCCAGAAATGGGGTGCTATACTAAAACTGTTCCTGAATCCTTTATCTTTATTTAACTTTATTATAGTTATTGTTAATATAATTTTATGATAACCTAAAAATTATGTATCTACTAATAATACTTCAATGTATCATAAAAATTATAAAACCAATTTTGGTTTGACATCAGTACCCCCAACTCGGTAATATAGTGGGATTTTTTTCTATTAATTTAGAGCTATTGGGCATGAAATCTGTCGAGGGTTTAAATACCCATTGCAAGGTTTGTAAGTGGTTAAGGTCAAATAATTTTTTGTTTTTAAAGGTAATTTTCTTCCCATAATATTTAAATTTTGTTCGGTTAATTATTTAAATTTATATTAATTAATAATTAAATGTATAATAGTAATTAATTTAGTAGTGGAGTTCGTCAAAATACCAGGGGTACTTGAATACAAAACTACCCTGTTCTGAGGGAATACCCAAATTTTGTAGTTCGAACATGTTTCCTTCTCTTCAGAAACAATATAAAAGGAAATAGTTGGAAGGGAAATAAACATGGTTTTATGTGAATTACTCTACAGCGCTACAATCAGTTTTGCTCTCCAACTATCTCAGTTCCCTGCGAACAAATGTCCGATAAGCATCACATCCATCTGTCGATCAAACTGTAATCCATTCGATCAGAAAAACCCCATTTATGCCTCTCGAAATCCTCCCAACTATCCCAGCTTCATGCATTTTCAATTCCTATGGTTGCGAAAAAGCTGGCAAAGTTATAGGCTTACACCAGCAACTGCTGTCAGAGCAACAAAGGTTGCCTACTGACTAGCAGTTATTGGATCAGTATAAGACTTCCTAATTCACTTTCACGCCGTATCGAGAATACGGAGTCCTTTGTTGGGGGAAAGGGTCGAACAAATAGGTTATGGCTCGCATATTGGCATTGTTGGCCCTCTGGCAGGCGAACCTCATTGTTGGGGCGCCCTTTTCACAGCAGTTCTACAATGATTTTTGGATATATAGAAAATAGGTAGACGCTGTTTTTCGACCAGAGTGTATACCGTAGCCAATTTTATTATTGATGTTATGGGAGGCATTTTTTTTCTCTGAACGTGCATGTTTTTTTTCACCTCTAAGGAAATTTGAGTGAGAATATTCACGGGTCTTGCGTAAAAAGAGGAGAGCAAAGTTAAAATATGTGTTACTTCCTGCATTACGCAGCGATGGGTATCACTAAAGTCACAGGATTCCGTTTTATTTCCTAATTTTTTTCTTTCAGCGGAACTTGGGAGGGAAAAGTATCCTTTGGGTTTCCCCACAGAGCTTTACTAAATGTTAGATGCTATTACAAAAAGAATTTTAAGCAGCCCAAAAGTTAGTACAGAGGAATTAATTTATAAAAGTTCTTTCTTTAATAATTACCTAAGAAAAATTTCATTCTCGCCAAAAACAAATTTCCTTCCTCTGTGTACTAAAACTAGTTTATTGGATGTTGGATAATACAGTAGCCTATCGTTATATAGCGCTTATAGGGAGTCAAGTAAAATATGACCAAATCGTGTGGTATATCTGAGAGATAAGGAAAATATGGTAAATATTTTACTTTTGCATTTAAATGCATTACTTACAAATTTAAAATATAATAATAAAATTAATAATATAAATAAAGCAATGAAAATAATCATTTGAAAAATAAAAGTATAGAATTTCCATTCACCTCTTAATCTTCTGTACAAGTACACATCTATTTACACTTTTCAAACAGAAAATAATGACATTAAAAACCGCGATATATCAGAATGAGCGATATATCGAGACGCAATATAACGATGGGCTCCTGTACTTAAATATACGCAACAATTTTATAGTGATGTATTATATATAACCGATTAATTATTACATTTATCCTATCTGAAATAAATAGCAGTTTTTGTAAAGTAGCGATGTTCCTTGTAAATCACCTTAAAACTACTCTCTATCTAAAGTTTCAGGACATTTAGATAATGTTTATCAAACATCTGTTTAGCATTAAAAAATTTTCTGATTCCCTTTAAATATTAAAATTTTAAAGATCTATAGTCATTAATTGTTGTTCCTAAGTTATTAAGGATTTAATTTGCACAACTTCTAAAAACTTAAAAAATTGAAAAAAAATTTGAAAGGTTTAACGTCTTTAAGACGCTTGCTAAAGAACAATTTTCATTTAAATTTCCCACTTCATCTGAAAAATATAACTTCGATGCATCACACACATACAAGGTGATATAATCATACTTGATTATATATGAGTTATATAGCAATCTGCTTCATTTAAAATTAAATATTTTAAATTTTTACTTTGAATGTATATGGATTTTACTGACTACATAACTCTCTGGTTTATAAACATAAATAATTATCTTTCTGATTTTAAAATTTTTTAACTTTTCAAACTTGAAAACTGTCATATTATATAACTACATTATACTATGCAGCTACTTATATTCTATGAAGAAATTCTTAATCTAACGTAATTTATCTTTCATCGATACTAATAAAGAAGAGTGTTTTTGTGTATGTGCATTTATATGTAAACAAGATTGCGCTTAAACGTTAATCCACGTTCACGAAAATTGGTACATTGATTATTTGTGACACCGTACACTATGCCTCTTGGAAGCATTTTTACAATTCAAATTAGGTTTTTATTATTTTATTTTAAGCCATTATCAATGGTTTTTTTTATTTATTTTCAAACAGTGCTTTCAATATTAGCCGCAGACAACCAGCTTGTTGTAATAAATATAACTTTCGACGTTACTTACTGCGATAACGTTTGAAATAAATATAACATTCATTTAGGAACCCTAATTATCCAGAACCAAAAGCTGGGGGCGAAGCAGTTAGTATTCATTATAATCGTTAAATCATTAACACATTGTATGCGGGATACGTACTAGTACGTTTTCTGACGATTGATACTTGAGCGTGGGACACGTACTAGTATGTTTTCGATTAATACTTGAGCGCTAGTCACGTACTAGTACGGGTTAATGTAACAACATGGTTTGTTTGTGGGTACCAAAATAGCGGTATATACAGGAAAACGAAGAGGAATGTTCTTGTCTTTCATTTTTTTTATAATGTAAAAATGTTTCTATATAACATAATTAAAAAAAAATTAAAACTATATACTACTATTTCTATTTGATTTTTCATATTTACGATACTATTATAAATTTATCAAGTAAAAAATATATTTTTGTTTACAAAAATCTTATGGTTGTTATTTATATATTTGTTTATATGTTTAATATAAAATACGAAAAGTTGATTAAAAAATTAAATAATTTTCGATCTATTGAGATTTAACTGAATAAATAAATTTACGCGCAAAATGCCCTCTCCCGGTACAATTCCGTTGCGAAATGTATCCGCACACAATGTGTTAAATGATATGTAGATTATCATATTTTTGCGTAAATATCTAGATTAAAGCATCAAGGAGTCTTTTGGTAATAAACTGTACATTTTAATTTTAATATTTTTGACTTAATTTAAATTCATATTCAAAATAAGTTGGGAGGTTTTTACTTAAATGTGCATTTCAACTTGATTCTTTTCCATTGAGTTACATCACTTTTATAAAAGTAGTTTGCATTGTAGGAATATATACTAGATTTGATTCTATAAAACGGAAAATGGATGCTTTTATGTTTCTTTGATTTTACATTTACAATCTTCAAAGATTAAAAAAAAAAGGAATTAAAAATATTAACCATTTGTTTTACTGTGCTAAACAAGCGGTTTAGTATTTTATCTCATTGTTTCATAAAACAATTACGCTAAGTTTACTTCATATTATCAATGGCTTATAAAACAAATTATAGATAAATTCCTTTTCAATGATTGCAAATCCGGTTCAATTATGCAAATGCGATTGAAAAGAATTGCTTCGAGTGTACATTACGTATGTTCCATCATCTTACTGCTATCACTTAATCCATCATTCTCGTTGCCAAACTGAGACTAAAATTGCATAGAAATTGACATGTATACTCAATTAACAATAAATATATACCGTATACATACCGAAAGTGATCAGATAAGAAAGCTCAGTCTTTATATTCATCAGACTTCATTCGTCGGTTTTTGTGACAATAGAGAGAATATTTCTCTCACCTAATTGTATTACATCACGGATTCGCCTTTCTTTTCGGCCATCTAAATGTCTTCCTTTCTTAATGGCGAGAGACACATTCGATTTAAACAGCACTCCAGAGGAATCATTTACCATCATAAGTCGGCGAAATTAGACTAAAGCCTTGGTGTAGGTAATACCTAATTACCTCGCCGATAACATCGTTTAGAACAAGGGCCCAACACGGAGGGAAAAAGACAGGAAAATAAAATTACATTTAATGATGTTGGCTTGGCGCATCCCTCTGATGAGATTTTTTGCCCCCACAAACGCGTGTTAAGATCGTGTCTTGCTACTTTGACGGGCTGTGAAAGATGTGCTTTTAAAATGCTCTCTTTCCAACTCGGCGGCGAAATGGGAATGGAGCTTGTTTCTTACGCAAGTATAAATATACTAGCTGCTTCGCACCCAGCCTTCGGTCTGGGTTTTAAAATAGTTCGATGAAAGGTTTAGAACCACTATTAAAGATAGTAAAACGTATTAATAGAAATGTTTATAAATCTCCTATTCTGCAGATTGTTGACGGATATGATAGTTAATTAATAACCGACAATCGTAACTATAAATATGTACATGCACATTCTTGCCCGTAAACCACAGCGTGATACTAAATTCCACGAGATTCTGTGCTAAATGAGTCAATTTTCAACATGTTTTGGATGTGTATGCATATAATATCAAATAGATTTTTAAGAAAATTTTTATTACATACCCGATTTTAATCTTCCTTTCTATGGTGTATGGAATAGTTTCCTTTAACTATGTAAATGAACAAAGAAATTATAAAAATGAATTATTTGATTTTTTTAAAAATCATAATTTATTATTTATCATATAGGTTAAACCACATAAAACATACGAAAACCTTATGTTAGTTACGTTATAATCGTTCGATTACTTAAATTGTGACGTTTATAAAGGCTTAAGTTAAATTTTGTTTAATTTTTGGAAAATGGCAAAAAAATATATGTTGTTACTTTCGATTTTTACTTGCACAGATTGTCATTCCACGGGATTGATTGGTAGGAAATTTTAATATTGGGAGTGAATATTTGCGGATATCAAGGATTTTAGAAACTACTACGTACCGTATGCATTTATACAAACCAAACACACACAGACACTGTTGTATGTATAGAGTAATATCTATCAATTTAAAGGTACTTTTTGTTGTTAGAATATTGATGATAAACATTTCATTGCAACTTAAAAATTAACCAAGAATTAAATTTAAAATTAGTTCTCATATAAAAATGTTATAATATGCGTCACATAGAAGTGAAAGTGAATCACTTTATATTTCAATTTCCAGGTCAAATCGAATTGATACTACGCAGACGATGTTTAAACAATATAAAATAAGAAATGAATAAATGAGATATTTAGAGGAATGACGTCATAATGATAGAAAAATATCATTTTCACCTATGTATTATGTAATAAATTAAAAACTTTAATCTTCTGCTTTTAACCGAGGAAAACTGAGTTTAAAACAATTACTTGGGATGACGGCACATTGCTAGAAATATTGCTTCTTTCACTTAGATATCATGCGATAAATTAAAAATTTAATCGTTTGCTTTTAACCGGGGAAAATAATGCTTGGAATGATGACATGAAATGCTCGAAAAAGGGGAAAGGAATGGATTTCGAACGTTAAAAATTTACAAAAACCTTCCCAGGGATATATCTAAACATTTCCCAAATTTTCACAGCGATTGGATGCATGATTTTCGAGTCTATCGAGTACATATATACAGACAGACAGACACAAATTCATTTTTATATATATAGACTAGCATATAATTCGTCATGAGACGGGATCAGTAAAATTTTTAATTTTCCAGAATTGTAAAGTACCCTATGGGGCAGGTAAAAAAAATGGTTTGTTTATTGGCTGAGAATTATTTTGCAACAAGATATTACCTTAAAAAAATTATTTACGTAATATCTAAGTCTAATGATAAAACGTATGGAAATAATGCAGAAGATATTTAAATAATCTAAAATAAATGATTAAATGAGATGATTAAAGGAATGACGTCATAATGCTAGAAATTTTTTTTTATTTTTACCTATTTATTATGGGATAAATTGATGCATTTAATCGCCTGCTCTTAAAATGGGGCTTGATATAACAATGGTAATACGTGAATTTAATAAAATAAAAATAATAAAAATCATAAAAATTTGAAAAATCTTAAAAATTTATTTTAAAAATAATAAAACAACTTTAGGAATAAGAATTCAAAAGAAAAAGCAAAAATTATTAAATTAATTAGACATTTAGAAAACTTCGACTACGTCGGGGGCAGAACCATCAACCCAAGAAGTACGACGATCAAATGGGCAGACACTCTACCCCGTGTGCCAGCTTACACATAGTGATAGAATGGTTAGAATATATAAGGGTCAAGTAAAAACTATCCAGAAATTTAAATATTGCGATCCACTCTAACCATCCTATCAATAATGAATTTACTATGGAATAAGAGGGCGAATAAGGCTTGAAATAATACATTAAATGCTCGAAAAGGGGGGATGAGGTGGATTTCGAACTCGCTTTGATTTTTGGTAAACCTAACTCATAAAAAATCCAATATGGATGCCGGTATCCATTCCAGGTACAACCGCTTCATAAATTCGCGGACAGATAACTTAGGCTATTATTCTATAGGGGATTTTACTACGCCTTGCCATGGTGTGTATGTAGTGTTAAAAATATATAACAGCATTTAAAGTTCGTGTTGATGCCATTAATGGAAGGAGAAAAGAAACGAATGATTTATAATAGCATGTATCAATCGAAACAATAGTAATTGTCTTTCTTGGTGTAGAGTAGAATAAAAGTGGGAAATTTAGTACTTAGAACTATGATCCTCTTTATGATTTCTACTTGGATTATCTAAAGCTTTACCCTCTGACTGCTCAACCCGTTATTTCCACGGGCAACTCAAATGTAGCAAAATATGCCCATCCCGCGATTTTCGCAGACATATGTTTTTCCGCCTTTATTATGGAGCGTATCCCGCCTTTTGTGACTGTATAACCAGTGAAATATATTTATATAGTATTAGTTATTTAATTATGAATAGATTATAAATAGATTATAAATAAATAGATTTATATGACTAGAACTACAGTTATATTAGATAATAGAAATATAGACATTATGTAATAAATATAAATTAACTACAATCCAAATGAAATTTATTAAAAAATAAATTTTGTATGTTTTAACATCTGAAATTAATTTTTCTGATAGCTTAGATACTCTTGATAAAAATCAATATAAAAATTCTTTTCTAGAAAGACAGAATACGTATTTCAGTTCACCAATATATATATATATATATATATATATATATATATATATATATATATATATATATATATATATATATATATATATATATATATATATATATATATATATATATATATATATATATATATATAGATTTAAATATGAAAAAAAGTGCAACTTTTGAAGCTGTTTCGATTAACAAATTAAGTACTCAGAGGGTTAATGCTATTTACAAATTTATGACTGCTTACAAACCCTCTTTAGGTTTAAATATAAACTTATCTGTCACAAATATTTTTGTTTATACTTAATTTCTGCAACATCTTTATCCGTTGATTCTAGTAAAATAACTATCCAGCAATGCTTGAAAGATTTATTGCATTTTCATTGTTTCACTGGAATTACAAGAAGTTATTTGATTTCTCTAAAAAATAAAAGGTTTTGCATGTAAAAGCCGTATACCAAAACAAAAGAGAAGAGAAAAATACAAAACAACTTTTGGTTGCATTACTAATGCTATGATTCAAAAGCGTTTATGATTTCTATATGGATTATCTAAAGCTTAATGCTATTTACAAATCTCTGACTACTTACAAACTCTCGTTAGGGTTGATTATAAATTTTTCTGTCAGAAATATTTTTGTTTATACTTAATTTCTGCAACATCTTTATATGACAGTTGATTATAGTAAAATAACTACCCAGCATTGCTTGAAAGATTTATTGCATTTTCATTTTTTCTGCAATTACAAGAAGTTGTTTGATTTCTCTAAAAATAAAAACTTTTGCATGAAAAAGCCTTATACCAGAACAAAATAGAGTAAAATACAAAACAACTTTTGGTTGCATTACTAATGCTATGATTCGAAAATGTTTATGATTTCTATATGGATTATCTAAATCTTAAAGCTATTTACATATTTATGACTACTTACAAACCCTCTTTATGTTTAAATATAAATTTTTCTGTCACAAACATTTTTGTTTATACTTAATTTCTGCAACATCTTTATATGGCAGTTGATTCTAGTAAAATAACTACCCAGCATTGCTTGAAAGATTTATTGCAGTTTCATTGTTTCACTGGAATTACAAGAAGTTATTTGATTTCTCTGAAAAATAAAAGGTTTTGCGCGAAAAAGCCGTATACCAGAACAAAAGAGAAGAGGAAAATACAAATAAACTTTTGGTTGCATTACTAATGCTATGATTTGAAATCGTTTATGATTTCTACATGGATTATCTAAAGCTTAATGCTATTTACAAACTTATGACTGCTTACAAGCCCTCATTAGGTTTGAATATAAATTTTTCTGTCACAAATATTTTTGTTTATACTTAATTTCTGCAACATCTTTATATATGGCAGTTGATTCTAGTAAAATAACTATCCAGCAATGCTTGAAAATTTTATTGTATTTTCATTGCTTCTGGAATTACAAGAAGTTATTTGATTTCTCTAAAAATAAAAAGTTTTGCATGTAAAAGCCGTATACCAGAACAAAAGAGGAGAGGAAAATTACAAAAAAACTTTTGGTAGCATTACTAATGCTAAGATTCTTAAACGCTTATGATTTCTACATGGATTATTTAAAGCTTGCTATTTACAAATTTATGACTACTTATAATCCCTCGTTAGGTGTGAATATAAACTTTTCTGTCACAAATATTTTTTGTTTTTACTTAATTTCTTCAACATCTGTATATGGCAATTGATTATAGTAAAATAAATACCAAGTATAGCTTGAAAGATTTATTGAACTTTCATTGTTTCTGGAATTACAAGAAGTTATTTGATTTCGCTAAACATAAAAAGTTTTACATGAAAAAGCCGTACACTAGAACAAAAGAGAAGAGTAAAATACAAAACAACTTTTGGTTATATTACTAATGCTAAGATTCGAAAACGTTTATGATTTCTACGTGGATTATCTAAAGCTTAATATTTACAAATTTATGACTACTTACAAGCCCTCGTTAGGTTTGAATATAAATTTTTTTGTAACAAATATTTTTGTTTATACTTAATTTTTTCAACATCTTTATATGTCAATTGATTATAGTAAAATAACTATCCAGCAATGTTTGAAAAATTTATTGCATTTTCATTGTTTCTGGAATTGCAAGAAGTTTTTTGATTTCTCTAAAAACAAAAAGTTTTGCATGAAAAAGCCGTATAACAGAACAAAAGAGAAGATAAAAATGCAAAACAACTTTTGGTTGCATTACTAATGCTAAGATTCGAAAACGTTACATGAACTTATGAAATTAGTAAACTGATATAAACAACATCAGCTGTTTTGTTTTACCCGTTCTCGCCAACTTTGCCTTTGATATCTTGTGACTCGATGGTTTATTCGGGTGACAAAAGACTATTTTTGTAATCTTTGAGAAAAAGTTCATCTCCAGAAATAATTTTAGAACAACAGGACTTTTTTGCAATTGCTTGAGAGGATGTATCATTTATCAAAAGTAATTTTCTACAAGAGGAATTAATTTTTTGGATTAATACATAACATCTGGTGTAAGGGAATTGATTTTTAAAGCAGTGTAGGAGTCAACTTTGCGATAAAATAACTGTTTTTTTATGATTAACTCTTTGACATACAAATAAAAAGAAATTTGATGTACCTGAAAAATACTATTTAATTCGGATCAGACCATAAGTTGTATTTTTGATATAAGCTTTGAAACAGAACATTTTATTTTGAAATATGTTTTTCTATGTAACATTTAATGATATATAATGTCCATGTAATATTTAATGATAAGTAATGAAACTTTCATATATGATGATAGTGAACAGTAATTACGTAATGTCATTAAACAAATTAGTATTTCTGTAAAGTATGAAATATTGCAAACTATTTTATCAAATATTTAGAGAAACTGACATTTTTTTACACTTCTATGGTGTTTCGCTTCTTTTGTTTTTTTTTAAGGACCTATGACATTTTGAACATTCTAATCAAAATAGAATCGAAGCACGAGCTAAATAATTAAATAATTTGATATTATGCTGTATGACATTTACCGGAGGCAGTTCTTGACGTCTCGGAGATGTCAGAGTTTACATAGAAACATGAAATGACTGGTGTCTTCCAGACGTTCTTGTATGTCAAGAGGTCAACTACAAAACATTTTACAAAAACTGTGTATCTTTAAAACATGGTGTGGTTTCTTTCAAAGATTCAGATTCAAAAATCATTCCATTGATATTTCGGTACATTTACTCTAATTTAGAGGAAGTTTTCAACTTTTATTTCTTATTAAGATCTAAATTAGTTGTGCTATGTTAATTCGTTAAAATCCCATTTTTAATTTTTTTTCAACCATTAACTACTAATTACAGAAATTGAACTAATAATGCAATGTGATCATTTACCACCATCCAGCCTTTTTAAACTTTTAGTTTTTGAGAGAAAATTCTAAAAAGTGATTTTTTTTATCTAGTTATAATTAGTCAGTTTGTATTTATAAATAGTAAAATAACAAAATCACGAAAGTTTGTTCTTGATATGTAGGAGGGTTTAAATTTACAAGTCTACCATTTTTTCGCTTTACATATCTTGCTGTATTTCTCAAAAATACCTCAATATATGATTTATATCTCTAAATTTTCGTATTTGTGTGTATATGCCTATATATATATATATATATATATATAAATATATATATATATATATATATATATATATATATATATGTGTGTGTATGTGTGTGTGTATGTGTGTGTGTGTGTGTGTGAGGTTTAAAAATGGGGGTTAAGAATGAAGGGAGTTACAGTTAAAAATAGTTAGAACTCATGAATGATAACGTAATAGGAGAAAGACACACCCTCGGGGAACTATATAGAGTAAAGAAGCCGATGCGGAAGTAGACATAGGAATTTTGCTTTGGTAGCAACGCCAAAAGAGTCAGTTCTAAGAGGGAACTCGGGCTAATAACATCCTCTACGCTTTTCGTGGCAAAATATGAGAACAAAGGATTTCTAAATGGCATAGCTATGGACAGAAGGATTACAATAAAGAATTTTTATATATGAAATCAAATATGTATTCCCTGCCTTAACCACTCGTCCATGTCATATATATAGATAGATAGATATATGTGTATGCGTGTGTGTGTACTTAAAAAGTGATATTTCGACTTTTCAGTCCTCAGTGCAATAATATGAGTTATTTAGACAGAAACTTTTAATAACTAAGTTTTAAAAGTTTAGAAATGTTTTTGAAAAGAATATTGATTGCACTATTTTTATCTTAGAGAAGACGTTTTTAGGATATATCAACCTTTTAGATGATGCATAAAATAATGCACAAAATCAGATATTTCCTTTCAATAATCTTGTCTGCTTAAAATTCTGAATGCTTCCTTTTTCTAACAAAATTAAGAGGTATTTGGAAGCATAATACGTATCCAAAAGTCATCTAAGTAATTAATTTTTTTTCTGCTCAAATATCCCCTATCCATTAAATCCCTAAATCTATTCAAGTCATCTTAGAACTCCGTTAATGAATCATAATAGTGCTCGCATTCTTAATTCGCTAAAGTCAATCCAATATTATTCGTCTTTGGGGTGAAAAAAAGGGACAGCTGAAACATCAGTGTTAAAAAGCATTACATCGCATCAAATGCGGAGTGAAGCTTTTTTTTCTCCTTTTCAGTTATCATAAACGTATCAATGGCAACTTCCGAATATCCGGATATTCTTCCAGTGCAGCTCCTGAATACATGGTCGATAGCAATCTAACACGGCACAAAAGCAACTCGTTGCCCTTCCATCCTTTTCTCGAATCGGAAATTCTTCCATACGACCGGATCCCTCCCCCTGAATTTCGATTTTTCGTCTGCCGGCGTTCCCGAAAAGGTAAAGAGGGAGGCGGGGAGGAGCAAGGAGGAGGCAAGATCCTCTCTTCACATCCAACAAGGCAGCGGCAGCCTCTTGTTGCTCCTAATGTATTTTTCGTGTTCGACTCCGGAGGCGGACACGTGTTCGAAAGACTCGAGTGATGCCTTACACGATTTTCCACTATACCCGGGAGTAAGGCCCATTAAGGGGACGTCAGGGTTTTTGTTGGCTTGTCGTGAACTTGTTCGACGTAATTTTTGTAGAAGCTGCGACATTTGTCTACGGCTCTACGGTGTCAAGTAAAGGGGGCAAGGTACTTCCTTCTAAATGGTCACGGATCGAGTAAATTCGTTGTCGCTCGTTACGCCGTTTTTATACGTTCACTTTGATTGATCCGGGGAACGTTGGCTTTCGCTTTTCATTACCCGCACTAAAGAGACTCTTGACAAGAAGATGTGGAGTTTTAAAAGCGTTTCTTTGATTTGAAAGAATAGGGTGTACGCTTCTGATTGCTTGCAACATATACAAGATGTACGTATCAATCAACACGGCACCAAATTTAGCTCCCAATTTTTCTTTTCCTTTTACAGAAATTGGAGACGGTTTCATACAAGAGTATGAAACCGCCTGTTAAAAGACGCGGGGAATATCCACGATTATAACCCGCATATTAATGTTTTCACGGTATTTAGGGATTTATAATCCAGTCATCATTTATATCCACCATTTTTGTACTGAGATCCAGTCATCAACTAATGTGTCTGATTGTTTAACATCCAAGAACTGATAGCTATAATTTTCTATGAATACCTTGTAGTTCATTCTTTATATATTTTGTTACTTATTTAATTATTCACGAAAAACTGTCCATGGGAATGAATATCAGTGTATAAAACATGTTTTTTGTTTTCAGCTAATTTCATATAACTATGTCATTATGAGTATCTCCCGAGATTCATTAATATACGTAATGATTCATTAGTCAACCAAAAACATTACTTGCAGCTCTCATGATTTATTACTGCTACTAATGACTTATCTGTCAATTAGTAACACATAACTGCAATTTAATACATATCCCCTATTGCCCACTCTCAAAATACTAGATTATTATGTAGTTATTTACTAATAACTGCAATTTTATATTAGCTCCTAGTGGTTCACTATATCTATGAATTCATGATTAAACCATTAACTGATAAATGTAGCTTTAAACGTACGTGCTATCTTCCATTATTATATCTAATCATTCATCCAACAGTTATTTACTCATAACAGTAACATAGCGCTCCATCTGCGGTTGATTGTATAAACAGCTTCATCATTCATTAATTTATGTTATCACAGTTTACTCAAACACCTCCCGGAGGAAATTGTTGTGAGAAACATCTGCCCGGTGAGAAATCTGCGCTCATTGTTTTTACCTTTCAGCTACCCGAGATGTGAGAAGAGGTTTTCCGCGAGTTTCCCCCTTATCACCTACCCTATTTTCAAAAGCGAGAAGCACAAAGGCTGTCTAGATAAGTTAAAAGTCTCATACATTTCCAATTCTTTTCTATCCATTCCTTTTTTCATCAAATATTAATTTTACTTATCCATTATTATAATATATATATATATATATATATATATATATATATATATATATATATATATATATATATATATATATATATATATATATATATATATATATATATATATATATATATATATATATATATATATATATAAGTGTGTGTGTAAGGAAAATTCTCAGAGGTTTTCAAATCTAACGTCAATTTCCGCGTCCTTTTGCATTCCCCTTTTTAACCTCTTGCCTAAATTGACCACTAGGGCTACAGTTAACGCCCTCATAGAAGGGGTATGGCGAATTATAACTCTATATTGCCCTAGCAGAGAAATTTCCAAACAAAAAGTAGATGTACGCTGTCCGAGGCAGATTTTTCTTTAGATTTCTTCTCACAGATATTGACCCAGGTGTTAAGGGTCTTGTACATATAACTTCATGCTAGCTGATCCTTCAGTTTGTGCTGTCGCTATGATGAAGTGGGAACCGGTCCTCCAACGTTATCTTATTAAAGGTCTTTAGCTAAAACGGTGTCATTTTTATGGGCCATGACTGCAACTACCCATTGAGAAGTCCGTCTCATTACACACACACAGATATATATATATATATATATATATATATATATATATATATATATATATATATATATATAAAACACTGCGATTTACATGGTCGGTCACATCGAATTACAGCCCCTATTCTTCTTACTTGCCCTTGTAAGGAGAAGCCTAAGCGATTAGCTTATAATGTGTAAAGCAGTCTTAGCTCCATTGAAAGTATTTCAATTGTAATTCTGAGAACAACTTAAATCTTTAATGAAAAGCAGCTGAAAAGACATTCAAAAATCAACGGTAGACAAGAAAATGTACATCAAAACAAGTGCCAGAACAGAGCTGGCCACCAGAACGAGCCAGAGAATTTTTCTCAGAGAGAGTAGCTTAGTATACGAATTTAACAATAAAAATACCTTAGATCAGATGGGAAAAACTGAGCCATTTGACAGCAACAACTAGAAAATGAGGTGAATGAAGAAAAAATTTACATCTTTTTCAGAGAAAGCTTTGTGAAATGGGCTGGAAGAATTTTAAGTCGGGGACACTCCTTCGATTAAGACATTTTGTGGCTGGAAAAATAGATTTTAAGGAATTAGAATGGGAGAGTAGAGGTTTTTAAAGAGATAGTTTAAGTATAATAATTTTGATATATTAGCCACATATACATACATATAAACATTTGAAAAACCCTAAAGTGACTATCTGCAGAAGCAAAATTCAAACTACCTATAACGCTCTGCATGAAAACTTTTAAATTAGGTTGTATGGACAATTTTTATCTTAATGTTGGAATATATGGTTATAAAACATTGAAAAGTATCGAAATCAAAAGGTTGAAAGTTTAATTTATTTCTAATTTTTTTCCTATCAATTCATTTTTTTCATCAAATAGATTTGTTTTTTGTAACCGTTACAGTAAAGCAATAACACTACGTTTTGCGCCAAAAAATTTTAATTAAGGTTTTGTATACATTATTCAAAAAGATAGTGTAAGATATAGAAATAAAATATCATTAAGTAGGGAAATACAGTATGTAAGTTACTGTTTTGTTAAAATTTGGCGAACGTTAAAGAGAAATAAATTCATTTTATTTTACGGCACAACTCTTACCTGAACAATTATTTTAAACATTTCACAATTACGCAAGAGTAAGAATATATTCGTCATTTTGACAAATTTTGAGAGAACATATAAGAAAAAAACTAACATTTTGTGTCACAGTAATAGGAACAAGAAAAACTCTTCGAAACTGTCCATTTGTGTAATATAAAGAAGTCATACTAAGAGAATAGATATACCCTGGCATGAAAGTAGACAATGACAAAAAAAAGCTGAACTTCCCCGGGTGATGATTACATTTTCTCTTACATAACTCTTTTTCACAATATGATTCAGTACTACATACAGGAATATTGCACTCCTTCAAGCATTTTGGAACAATTTTCGGAGCAGCAAAACAAAACTTATAGTAGGAGAACGAATTTTCGTAGCAGCCAAAATGCAGATTTGGAGCAGGATAGTGTTTCTGTAGCAGTTAAAATAACAATTTAAAGGATACACCGTAGTTTTTGAGGAGTCTGCCTAATAATTTAGAATGATTGGTTGGTAGCATTTGGAGCAGCCAAATATTCAATAATTGCTGATATGGTTTGTTGGCTTGGTACATGCAATATATAGTACGTAATTGCTATAGTACGTTGAACCAATCGGAATAGAAGTGAATCAGTATGCGTAGTCATAATAATAAATAATAGTCATAATGTGTAGACATAATAATAAACATAATAGTTAATAGCCTACATCTCAGTGAAAACACGCGGTAGAAGATACTGATTTCGACCAGGATTGCAACCCCCCCCCCTTTTCCAATTACGATTTCTCAATGGATTTGCATCGGTCTCAGAAACAGTCCTAAAAGCTGTCCAAAAAAAAAAAAAAAAAAAAAAAAAAAAAAAAAAAAAACGGATTTTTGCTTAAAAGTGGAAAACTTTCATGCCTGGATATACCCAGTTAAAAACGTTCCTTTAGAATTCTGTTTTGGATTGGTCTAAAAATTTATTCATGTAACATAATTCTGGGATATGATGTAAGTTATATGAGGCTTTCGGCTATATGAGGCTGAAGAGAGCAAAGGTACATGTTTGCATTAATTAGCCATGTAAACTTAAATTTTCTGGAAATAAAAAAACTATACATGTATTTGAGACAAAGATTTTCCATAATACTAGTGTAAACAACAAAATTTAAGATCAAGCAACGTGTTACTAGGATACAGCTGTGTTTAACGGAGATAAACTGTGTTATCACTTTTCATCAGATTTTAAATTAAGGTTTTAAATGATACCAATGGTTTTAATACGTTCAAAATCAATATAAACCTTTTTTTGTGGCTAACATTATTTTAAACACGTCTTGATAGAGGGATAATTGAACAAAATCATTAATTGTGATTAGTGGGATTTTTTAGAAAAAAGAAACAGTTTTGATACAAAAGTATTTTACGTGACTTGGGGTTATAATCAAAAGAAAACTAGATCACGAAAGCAAAATATTAAGTGGAATGAGAAAACACAAATCATTAATCTTCATTATAATACGGTATAAGAAATTTTAAAAGGGCCCCTCTTTAACTATTTTCCGGTCATATAATTTGCTATTAACTTATGACATTACAAATTGCTTTTGTGTTTCCGTAAACAGAAAAAATGACACAATAATTAATACTATAATTTTGTATCGAATCTGATTACATATTAAATATACAATATATATTTATGGGTTCTTCTAACGCAAAGAGCATTGAAAAAAGGCTCTAAGCTATATTTACGAAAATATTTTTACCTGAAAATTTTCCATTCATGCAAGAAAATCATTAAATTTTAGTATAAAAGTAGTTTGCATATTTACTATAAAAATTGATTATAATTTATAGTTTTCAGTTTGTTGTTGACTTTATCAAATTTTAATTTGCTTTCAGGGGATGATTACATATTGAAAATAGGATTTGTAAAGGGAAAATTTGGGGTGTTTTCTGAGAGGAAAAAAAAATGATGTTCTCTTCCCATCATGACGTACGGTCACAGATCCTTTTTGGGGTTGACCGTGTGAAGTTTCAAGAATTCTATTAAAAATTAAGCATATTGTTTCCAATGGGAGAAATATTTTACGTAAGAAAAAAGTATTGAAACACTAACTATCATAAGAAAAAAATTGGTTATAACAAAGTATAACGAAATGTTGCTACAGTTCAAAAATCATCCTTCCTCTCTCTATTGGCTGCTGGAGCTGCTATCTCTCTATCTATACCTTGCCGAACGCTGGCCGATTGGTTAGGGCGCTGATCGTCGGTACCAGAGTTCGTAGGTTCGAATCTCATTATGGCATGTATGTTCGTAGCCGTTCGGAATCACCTTTAAGCTATAGGTCCCAGTCTCATTAGCTCTCGTGTTCAAAACAGTAGACCGTAGCGCTCCAAACCAAACCAGACCAAACTCTATCTATACCGAGAACCGCTAAAATTGGGAATTACTTAACCGTACTTCTGTATTATCCAGAGACATTTATATTATACTCTCTGGGAGGACAGTGACTTACTGTAAAGACTTATAGGTTTATAGAGCTCATATTTAATCTGTACTAGAGAAAAACATGGTGAACCCATAACAGGTTCTTCATCTCAGCTACCTAAGTTCGGTTGAAAACCAAATCTTTACCATGCAGAATTATTTGACTTATTGAAAAAAGCATCAATAGACGTTGGTTATTTTTTTCATACATTAAATATTTTCAACATTTAATTTCTGTAGCAAGATGTAATGTGGAACTGTCTGCACTGTTCAAAGGAGTGCGAATAGAGAGGCAGGGATTTCGTTTATTTGTGGGGAGTAAACGATGTATTTTCCCTTGCCTTATTTATATATATGCCAGGCTTAAAAATGAGGATTAAGAATTAAGTGAGTTATAATTAAAATTAGTTAGAACTTATTAACGACAACTTAATAGGAGAAAGACACACCCTCGAGCGGAACTATACAGAGTAAAAGAGCTGACGTGGAAGTAGACTTAGGAATTTTGCTTAGCTAGCAACTCCAAGGAAGACAGTTCTGAGCGGGAACTCGATCTGATAACATCCTCCCGCTTGTCGTGGCAAATTATGAGAACAAAGGATATCTAAATGGCATAGCCATGGACAGAAGGATTACAATAAAGAAGTTATTATATGTGAAATCAAATGTATCTATCATGCCTTAACCACTCGTCCATGTCATATATATATATATATTTATATATATATATATATATATATATATATATATATATATGTATACATTACATATGTATAATATATATATTTATATATATATGTGTGTGTGTGTGTGTGTGTATATATATATGTATGTATATATATGTATGTATATATATGTATATATATATATATATATATATATGTATATATATATATATATATATATATATATATATATATATATATATATATATATATATATATATATATATATATGACTTGATGAACAAATATAGGTATTCCCTGGAGGATATGTTCATCATTCCGATTACAGATATTGAGAATTTAAGCCCACGAACCAGGGATTACAAATATCCTGTTTTTTTTTTCAATCTAAACTTGTTATTTTATCTTTCTTGAAACACAGTTTAATGCCTAAATTTCTTTTCCTACCGTTACCGTCAGGGTGTCATACAAATTATTCCACTTTAACGCTTGTTACATTTCAAAATTGTACACCACAAAGGAAAATTTGTATTCTTTACCGTTTCAAACTAATTTATTAATTTTCTTCAAATTTTAGAATTTTTATATTTTTTGAGCTACCTCACATCTAAATAAAACAAAATTTTAATTTTTTAAAAGTTTATATATAAAATATGTTTTGTCCTCTAATTATGATGCCAGGTTACAAGGGATAAAATTTGCATCTCCATATGCTGTACTTATGACTTGCTATTATCTATGACATTACAAATTGCTTTTGTGCTTGTAATCGTTGATCAGTTTCCCTAGGCAACTATGACTGAGGAGAACTTCTCATTGACTAACCAGCGTCCATCCTGGGCTGTCATGCCAATGAAGAAGTTTGTAATTTTGGAGAATAAAATGAGTTGATGAAGACCAAGTGTATCAAAATTGAATTCATGTCAGAAAGTTTAGAATATTATTTAATAGTTAAAATCATAGGTTCTATTAACAACATGAAACATGTTTTCAGAACTGCGTAAACATTAATGATCGGGTGCTCCTGATAGGCATGCCTGGAGAGAAGTTCTCAGGAAGGCAAGTTCCATTCTGAGCTGAGGGGCCAGTGAAGAAGAAGAATGCTATTTTGGAGGATAAAATGTGTTAATGAAGATGAAGTGTATCATAAAGTAAGATCATCTCAGAAATTTTAGAATATTATTTTATTCGTTAAAATCTTATTTAAGTTTTATTAACAATATGAAATACATTTTCAGAACAGCATTGTGGTTGAAGATCGGTCGGTCGTGACAGGTATACGTAAAAAGAAGCTCTCATGAAGGCCAGGGCCGATCCTAGGTTATCTTGCCAATGAAGAAGAAGTATGCTATTTTGGGATATAAATTTAGTTAGCGAAATCCAAGTGTATTACAAAGTAAATTCATATAAAAATTTTAGAATATTATTTTAATAGTTAAAATCATAATTAGGTTTTATTAACAAAATGAAAAAGAATTTCTGAATAGCATTAAGATTGAAGATCGGCCGTTCGTAACAGGCATGCTTGGAAAGAAGTTCTCATTGAGGGCAATGTTCAGCCTGGGCTGTAATGCCAATGAAGAAGACAGCAATTTGTGTTGAAAAATAAAGTGAGTTGATGAAGAGAAAGTATGTCAAAAGTGGATTCATGCTAGAAAATTTAGAATATTATTTAATAGTTAAAATCATAAGTTCTATTAACAAGATGAAACATATTTTCAGAACTGCGTAAACATTGATGGACGGTTGCTCGTGACAGGCAAGACTGGAGAAAAGTTCTCTGGAAAGCCAAGTCCTATCCTGGGCTGTTGTACCAATGAAGAAGAGGGATTTTATTTTGGGGGATAAAATGTGTTAACGGAGATAAAGTGTATGATAAAGTAAGGTCATCTCAGAAATTTTAGAATATTATTTTAATCTTTAAAATCCTAATTAGGTTTTATTAACAACATGAAATACACTTTCAGAACAGCATTGTGGTTGAAGATCGGTCGTTCATGGCAGGCATACCTAAAAAAAAGTTCTCATGATGAACAGGACCAATCCTAGGTTATCTTGCCAATGAAGAAGAAGAATGCTACAAAGTAAATTCATATACTACAAAGTAAATTCATATAAAAAATTTTAGAATATTATTTTAATAGTTAAAATCATAATTAGGTTTTGGTCTCATTAGCCCTCGTGTGCAAAACAGTAGACCGTAGCTCTCCAAACCAAACCAAACCATAATTAGGTTTTATTAGCAACATGAAAAATATTTTCAGAAGAGCATTAAGATTGAAGATCGGCCATTCGTGACAGGCATGCCTGGAAAGAAGTTCTCATTGAGGGCAGTGTCCATACTGGACTGCCCTGCTACTAAAAAAGGTTGAAATTTTGAAAAATAAAATGAGTTGATGAAGACAAAGTGTGTCAAAAGTGAATTCCTCTCATTAAGTTTAGAATATTACTTAATAGTTGAAGTCATAGGTTCTATTAACAACATGAAACATATTTTCAGAACTGCATTTGCAACTAAACATTGATGATCGGGTGCTCCTGACAGGCATGCCTGGAGAGAATTTCTCAGGAAGGCAAGTCCCATCCTGGGCTGACTGGCCAATGAAGAAGAAGAATGCTATTTTGGAGGATAAAATGTTTTAACGAAGATGAAGTGTATCATAAAGTAAGGTCATCTCAGAAATTTTAGAATAATATTTTAATCATTAAAATCGTAATTAGGTTTTATTAACAACATGAAATACATTTTCAGAACAGCATTGAGGTTGAAGATCGGTCGTTCATGACCTAGAAAGAAGTTCTCATGCAGTCCAGGGTCGATCCTAGCCTATAGTGCCACAGAAGAAGAAGAATGCTATTTTTGGGTATAAATTTAGTTAGCGAAAACCAAGTGTATTACAAAGTAAATTCATATAAAAAGTTTTAGAATATTATTTTAATAGTTAAAATCATAATTAGGTTTTATTAACAACATGAAAAAGATTTTCAGAACAGCATTAAGATTGAAGATCGGCCGTTCGTGACAGGCATGCCTGGAATGAAGTTCTCATTGAGGGCAGTATCCATCCTGGGCTGTTATGTCAATGAAGAAGATTGCAATTTTGAAAAATAAAGGGAATTGATAAAGACAAAGTGTGTCAAAAGTGAATTCCTGTCCGAAAGTTTAAAATATTATTTAATAGTTAAAATCATAGGTTCTATTAACAACATGAAACATATTTTCAGAACTGCATTTGCAATTAAACATTGATGATCGGGTGCTTTTGACAGGCATGCCTGGAGAGAATTTCTCAGGAAGACAAGTCCCATCCTTTGCTGACTGTCCAATGAAGAAGAAGAATGCTATTTTGGAGGATAAAATGTTTTAACGAACGTGAAGTGTATCATAAAGTAAGGTCATCTCAGAAATTTTAGAATATTATTTTAATCGTTAAAATCCTGATTAGGTTTTATTAACAACATGAAATACATTTTCAGAACAGCATTGAGGTTGAAGATCGGTCGTTCGTGACCTGGAAAGAAGTTCTCATGCAGTCCAGGGTCTATTTTAGCCTATAGTGTCACAGAAGAAGAAAAATGCTATTTTGTGGTATAAATTTAGTTAGCTAAAATCAAGTGTATTACAAAGTAAATTCATATCAATAATTTTAGAATGTTATTTTAATAGTTAAAATCATAATTAGATTTTATTAACAATATGAAACAGATTTTCTGAACAGCATTAAAATTGAAGATCGGCCGTTCGTGACAGGCATACCTAGGAAGAAGTTCTCATGAAGGCCATGGACGATCCCAGGCTGTCGTGCCAGTGAAGACGAAGAATGCTTTTTTAGGGTATTAATTTATTTAGAGAAAACCAAGTGTATAACAAAGTAAATTCAAATCAAAAATTTTAGAATTTTATTTTAAATGTTAAAATTATAATTAGGTTTTATTAACAACAGGAAACATATTTTCAGAGCAGCATTGAGATTGAAGATCGGTCGCTCATGACAGGCATGCCTAGAAAGTTCTCATGAAGGCCAGGACGATCCTAGGCTATCGTGCCAATGAAAAAGAAGAACACTATTTTAGGGTATAGGTTTAGTTAGAGAAAACCAAGTATTACAAAATAAATTCAAATAAAAAATTTTAGAAATTTATTTTAAATGTTAAAATCATGATTAGGTTTTATTAACAACATGAAACAGATTTTCAGAACAGCATTAAGATCCAAGATCGGTCATTCGTGACAGGCATGCCTAGAAAGTTCTCATGAAGGCCAGGGGCGATCCTAGCCTATAGTGCTACAGAAGAAGAAGAATGCTATTTTGGGGTATAAATTTAGTTAGCGAAAACCAAGTGTAATACAAAATAAATTCAAAGAAAAAATTTTAGAATTTTATCTTAATAGTTAAAATCATAATTAGCTTTTACTAACAACATGAAACAGGTTTTCAGAACGGCATTAAGATCGAAGATCGGTCATTCGTGACTGGCAGGCTTGGAAAGAAGTTCTCATAAAGGCCAGCGCTGATCCTAGGCTATCGTGCTAATGAAGAAAAAGAAGAATGCTATTTTGAGTATAAAGTTTTATTAAGACACAAACATATTTTAGTTAACGAAAACGAATTGTATTACAAAATAAATTCATATAAGAAATTTTAGAATATTATTTTAATAGTTAAAATCATAATAAATTTCTATTAGCAACATCAATCACATTTTTAGAACTTCATAAACACTGCAAAAAGTATATGTCACACATTACAAAATTTCCACACTGGATCATAATACACAATTATTATATACTAATAGAGTTCCTATTAAAAGGCGATCCACACTGTAATATACATTAGAATGCCACCTAAAAGTCATCATTTTAAACTAAGTAATTTCTTTTCAGTCGAATCTGAGTTTGAGAATTATTTAATTTACAAGTTTCAAACTTACCGTGCATCAGAGTTTTATATGACACTTGTTAAGACGTCGACTTTCCCAAAACTTAACTTTAAAACTGGAGAAGGGAAAATTGCCCTCACACACATAAAACTCCTTCTTACTTTTGACATTTGTTGTGACAGATTAAACAGAATCAATTTCCCCTAAAGGGAATTTTGGTACTTTTCGAGAACCGATTTCATGTAAGTGTTTTGATTTGTTCGACAGAAATTTTATGTTGCAAATTTTATGGATTGCATGGAAATGTCACACTGTGTGTTATGTGCTTACGAAGAAAGATATTTTGTACGAGGTTAATTTAAAGCATTATGATCATTTTAACTTTCAAATTTTAATCACTGACGTAAGGAATAAATTTTAAGGATTACATTCGTTAAGTCACTTAATTATCCATGCAATCAATACGAGAAGGAAAAAACAAAATATATCTTTATATAATTTATGATTAAACCTCTACCGGTGTGTTTAATACAAATATTTGAATAACACCTGAAATGTGTATTTTTGATAAGAGTACAAATTCTACTTTTTTTTTTTAAATTTACTACTAGACGATTTTTACAACTTGATATTTTTTATTTGTTTGAAATGAAAAATGTTTAACACATTCACAAATTTCATTTTTTGTTTTATTATATTTTATTTATTTATTTTTGCTATTCTAACAGTGAATATTGGAGAAAACAATGAAATTCTGAAGCTGGCTGGCACAAACTTGTATCGTTAAGGCAAGAATAAAAATTCTTTGATAACAAATTAAAGCATGAGAGTACTAAAATGTCAAATTACAAACAAAATAAACAATAGCAGAATTATGTAAATGATATTTCTCTCTCTTATTCCTTTTTTCTTACGATAACACATATATGTGGTAATGTTGGCACATTCAGAAACAGAAATTGCAGGACGTAAATTCAAGAATAAAATTTGATATGACTTTAATTCTTATCAGTTTACCACTGATAAGGAATATAATTTGAAATGACATGAATTCACAATAGGGGTCACAAATTTGTTAAGAATCAAACAGCACATACTTTTGTTTTGCTTCTTTTAGTGAAATATATAGTGTTATACATTACCACTTAAGCACTTGTTAGGTATAGCTCAGGCTTTTTATATCTAGTTTACTTTTATACATAAAGCCCACATGTGTAATATTTGGTACAGATTTTATATTTATAAACTTTTCCTTTCATCTGGGTTTAAAATTTCGAATACTTCTCGAATAATATATGTACAAATAATTTGCTCTGATGATTCCGAACGGCTACGAACCTTCAAGCCAGCAACTGGATTTGAAGACACGAACTCCGGTACCAAACTAACGAGCAGTGCCCTACTATTCGGCCATCGCCCAGGTTCCCAGGTCAAGCCAGGTTTTGTGCTTGGTATCCGCTTCCAAATTTCGAGGACCCACTCCAAAGGCATTGCAAGAAATTTTTTAAGGTGGGGTCTCCACCCTCTTCAACTTTTATCTCAAAATACAAAAATAAACGATTTTTTACATTTATAATATGTATTACGCTATCCTTATCTTGCTGACCTTTTCGCTAGGAACAAAACAAGACAGATTTCTACATCAAAAACAAATTAAGAGAGATGCTAGTACTTTCCTATATAATGGCAGAAGACTCAGGGTTCCAGACCTCTTCTGCTTCCAATTTTACGATGACTTATTTCATACGCGTTGCGAGAATTTTTTCAATAAAGAGGGTCTCCCCATTTAACTTTTTTAAATCTTTGTATATATAATATATGTATACAACAATCTTAATGTTATTAACCAATTCGCTGGAAACGTATTTAACTTTTAAGCAAGATGTATCTAAGCAAATTTATAGATAATTCTCCTGTTCATTTTATAAAACGCACATTTATAGCGAGTTTCTAGATTTCGAGAGTTGAAGCATCATCGCGATTTCAAGTCACGTACCGCAACTAGAAGCTATACCATAACAATAAAATTTTAGAAGTGTTTTCACAGTATGTTAACACGTGTCATTTTTTAATTTTTATCTTTAAACACCACAATTTTTATTTGATATCTGATAAATTTTCAAATTTTATTACATATTCCTATGAAAATATCTTTTATAAAAATTTCCAAGCACATGAGTAAGTAAATAATTAGTTCATATTTTAACTTTTAAGGTAATTTATTTTCACTCTTGTGCCTAAGATATGTCTTAATTATAATAAATTTTAATAAAAATTTAAAGAAAAATCTATAAAACTAAAATATTTTGCCATGTTTAATTTTTAAACATTTTAATACATTATGTTTGACTATATTTATAATTTTTTTTTGTAATACTTGAACTTAAAGTTTTTATTTAATGGTTCTCTTTTTGTAATTAAGATAAACGTCAGTATTAAAAGAATTATTTTGCTTCTAATAGCAATTTAAGCCCTCTATCTTGCTGTAAAAATAATAATAACTGTTTTAATTTCTAAAATCCTATTTGACTTTGAAAAATTTGAGATACTTCAGCATATTTCGTAAAGATTAAAAAATATTTCATAGAATAATTAATGTGTTATATATACATATATATATATATGTGTGTGTATTTTTTATGTTTTATAACAATGTTTACATGCTTGTTTAATGAGCCTGTTTTATTTTAGTTAAGAATAGCTTGCTTTCTGTTAAGATAGGAGCAAAAATAAAAGGCATCGATTATGCTAAAGTCTACTTTAAACTTCAAGCAATGACAAAAATATGAAGATATTTCCTTTGTATATATTTTTAAACTTGTCTGCAGTATATCATTCTTTTCTTTAGTATCATAGTTTGCTTCTAATAGCAGTTTAAGCACTCTATCTTACTGTAAAAATAATAACTTTTTTAATTTCTAAAATAATATTTGACATTGAAAATTTTGAGTAAGAGATTAAAAATACTTCATAAAATAATTAATGTGTTATACATACATACATATATATATATATATATATATATATATGTGTTATATATATATATATGTGTGTGTGTGTGTGTGTGTGTGTGTGTGTGTGTTTTCTATATTTTATAACAATTTACACATAAAAGTTTAATAATCCTATTTTATTTTAGTTAAAAATAACTTCCTTTCTGTTAAGATATGAGCAAAAATAAAAGGCATCGAATAAGCAAAAGTCTACTTTAAACTTCAAGCAATGACAAAAATATCAAGATATTTTCTATGCATATTTTCTTAAACCTGACTGCAGTATATCATAGAGTATCTGAGTATCATAGTTTGCTTCTAATAGCAATTTAAGCACTCTGTCTTGCTGTAAAAATAATAACTTTTTTAATTTCTAAAATCGTATTTGACTTTGAAAATTTTGAGATAATTTTACATATTCAGTAAAGATTAAAAATACTTCTTAAAATAATTATTGTTATATATATATATATATATATATATATATATATATATATATATATATATATATATATATAACAATAATTATTTTATCAATAATTATATATATATATATATATATATATATATATATAATACTAAAATCCTTTATTTACGTATTTTAATATTAATTTAATATTAATTTAACTTTTGTGCATAAAGTACGTCGGGGTTTGCGCGTTAATTCGGATTTTTCCCTCCAGACATAGTATAGACTTAATTCAGCCTCTGTTTGTACTACTTTAGCCAATAGTTAGTGCGTTCTCTTTAAACATGGGTATTTTTATCACGTGATTAATTGTGCTTAGGGATTATTCGTAGTCTTTTTACCTGAGGAATCCCTACTTGAAAAGTGTATGTGCGGGATCACATTGTCTATGTGCATTAGGTTGTAAAAGTGTTTGCCTGTTGTATGGATTTCGTGTATCTCTCCAGAAATAAAGTGTATTGTGCTTTTGAATGAGTCTCGCCCATATTACATATTATATATATATATATATATATATATATATATATATATATATATATATATATATATATATATATATATATATATATATATATATATATATATATATATATATATATATATATATATATATATATATATATATATATATATATATATATGTGTGTGTGTGTGTGTGTGTTTGTTTTATGTTTTATAACAATTTAGTATACATGCATGTTGAATAACGTATTTTATTTTAGTTAAGAATAACTTGGTATCTGTTAAGATATACGCAAAAATAAAAGGCATCGACTATGCAAAATTCCACTTTCAACTTCAAACAATGACAAAGTATCATAATATTTCCTATGTATATTTTCTTTAAAGCTATCTGTAGTATATCTTTCTTTTTTGAGTATCATATTTAAAATATCTAAAATTTTCAAGATTTAGAAAGCATGAAATTTCCTAAAGATTCTCAAGCACTACTATTTCTATAAATGTGTCCTAGAAAATGCGTAATAATAGGAGAAATAGTCTTGATATTGGAGGAAAGAGTAATTCAAAGCTTAAAGCTCTAAATTGGAGATTTAAACTCCCTTTTTACTATTACCAATAGTAAGAAACTAGGGTTAGTAAAACATTAAGCTTTCATAATAATCTCTTGAAGAACATTCCACCCAATATTGGGTTTAGCGTTCCGCATCAAAACTCTAAAAGATATAGAGGATATAAATAGAAAATTAGAGGGGTGATATTCCAGAAATGCTTCCTGAGTTTTAGTTTAGTACTTATACACGCATTCATGTGCTTATGTTCATTGAGTATAAAGGAGTTAATACACTGATCTTGCAAAAATTATCCTATATGTTAGAGCAAATAATAGGTAGAGGTATCATTAAGCTTTTAGCCTGACTTTGAAAGAATAAACCTAAAATCATAATATTTTCCGTATTGTTTTTGTTAAGCAGCTGTATAACTTTCCAAAAACTTTAATGCTTTACAGATTTTCAGTGTCATGACTATTAGAATTACTTGGAAATTATTCTAAATAATATGGTTATAAAAATCAAAGAATGATCAGAAATATGATCAAGATTTTTTATTTGTAAAGTAAATAATGTGAGTTTCCGTTGAAAATCATGAGCAGAAATGAGATCAAATTATTTCTGGTTAATTTAAACTAACGTGCCATTGAAAGCTGTGCACGAGAGGTTGAACAAACATTTAATTATAAGAAAAAGAAATGTCATCTTGTTTAATTTAATTAAGAGATATAACAAAATCAACGTGTTTATAGCCTAAAACAAAATTATCTTGTACAAAAACGAAGTACACTAAATGCAAACTAAGTATTACATTAATAGAAAAAAAACAAAATGGCGTTGAAATCGTATATGGAAGTAAAATGATAGATTTATTGGAAAAATAAAGTAATATCCCACTGGAAATAGACTGCAGAATTATGATAACAGTCTGCATTTGAAGTTTTAACTGAGCAACATTCCTCTAAATGTCTAATATAGGAATATAAACTAATTCTTGCCTTCGTAACATAAAATAGTACCCTTTTTGATCCAGTATTTGGATGTAATTAGAGCCTTGAAGTTTTAATGTATAACAAAGTAACATTGCAGAAAAACCATTTATATAAGCAAAATAGTAAATCGTATAGAAAACCCATTTATATAAGAAAAATATTAAATATTGTAAAAAACCCATTCATATAAGCAGAATATTAAATCTTGTAGAATAAAACAAGGTGGTATAATACAGGAAACTACCTACAGTAATGTAATTAAATCCTTTCATTTACATTACAGCTGCATAAAATAGCATCTTATAGCAATGACGTGCCATAGAATTATTTGGTACAAGCTTGGAATTTTGTATTCAACACCATGGGCTAAAGTATCCATACAGATCAACCGATGAATAAAAAATGTTATTGGTGAATCTTATATCTACGAGAAAATTTGAAAAATGTATTTCGTGTATTAATGAACAAATGTTTAGTGATATCGCAGAAAACACATTAATATAAGCAAAATCTTAACGTTTGTAGAATAAATTAAGATGGTATAATACTGAAAATTGACTACAAGAGTTAATTAAATCCTTTCATTTATATCAAAAATCACAGAATTATTTTCTCCAAGCGTGGAGGTTAGTACTTGATTCCGTAGTGTTAAAATACCCACAAAGATAGACCGACGAATAAAAATGCAGCGATAAGTTGAAAAATTACTTTTTTTTACAAGTTTGGGGTTTCTCTACTTGATTCCGTAGGGTTAAAATACCCACAAAGATAGATCAACGAATAAAAATGCAGCTGTCAGTTAAAAAATTACTTTTTTGTGTTATAAGTTTGCGGTTCTTTACTTGATTCCATAGGGTTAAAATACCCACAACGGTAGATCGATGAGTTAAAATGCAGCTGTTAGTTAATGAATAACTTTCTTGTACAAGTTTGGGGTTCTCCACTTGATTCCGTAGGGTTAAAATATCCACAAAGATAGATCGACGAATAAAAATGCAGCGGTAAGATAAAAAATTACTTTTTTGTTTTACAAGTTTGGGGTTCTCTACTTTATTCCATAGGGTTAAAATTCCCAGAAAGGTAGACCGATGAATAAAAATTTAGCTGTAAGTTAAAGAATTACTTTGTTTTTTCAAATTTGGGGTTCTCCACTTGATTCTGTAGGTTGAAAATACCCACAAAGATAGACCGACGAATTAAACTATGAATGGTAAATGACTATCCTATATCTGTGAAAAATTTTTGAAAAATGTATTTCATATATGAACGAACAAAATTTTAGTGACATTACAGAAAACGTATTAATATTAGTGAAATCTCAACATTTGCACAGGTTGTATAATATTGAAAATCACCTACAAGAGTTAATTAAATTCATTCATTTATTTTATAAACACACCGGTAGTCATAGAATAGAATTATATTTTGATAGTTTGTTGTTCTGTACTTGTTCTGTAGGGTTAAAATAGCCACAAAAATAGACCAACGAATAAAAACTGCAAGTAGTTAAAAAAATTATCCTATATCTTTGAGAAATATTTTAAAAACGTATTTCATGTATGAATGATAGGGTGTGGCATAGGTGGCATTTATCACTAGCGCATCAGTCTTAGGGACACCCCACCGTGAGGAAAATAGGGTCCGAAAGAGGACGATTCGCCTCAAGTAGAAATAAGGAAAAGTTGAAAAAAAAATACTTTTTTTTATTATAAAACTCAATGTGTTTAAAAATTATTTGTTATGAATTTTCTTATTTTTTAAAAGGCTTCTAGAGACTAAACCTGTTATAAATTCTTACAAAGTGTTTACCAAACACTCTTAATATAGCTTAATATAATTCCTGGGTATTCGTTTTAAATTTTGAATTTAATAAAGTTGTTAAAACTAAATTTATATTTAGAAATTTGCAAATTTTTTATGAAAATTCAACGTCTAAATAAAAAAAATAAAAGTCTCAAATAAACTATTCAGTTTAACAGCAAGATAATATCCCAAAACTATTCAAAAATATTTTTAAGTATTAATAAGGAAAAAATAGAATTTTTTTAATTAATATGCCAGGAACATTTTAAGAATTAACAAAATATTTTGTGAGTTCATTTTGAATATATAATACATGTGTGTGTGTATATATATATATATATATATATATATATATATATATATATATATTACATATGTATATTATATATATATTATATGTATATATATACATATATATTATATATATATTATATATTATATATATATATATATATATATATATATATATATATATATATATATATATATATATATATATATACATAACATGTGTGAGATGTTAAGACTTAGTGGAATGTATAATAATTAAGAACAATGTGATTGAGGGGGATACCAAAATACTTAAACGTAATGAAATAGAACTGAATGAATATGGATTTAATCAGATCAACCTAATCAGATTTATGATTAAAAGGAAAAAAGAATTTACTTACAATGACTTTGACTATTCTCACTCGCAACGTCGTACAAACCATCCACTTTAAAGAAAACCAAGAAAAAAAAACAGAATATATGGCCAATTTAATCCCCTCGCTCTCAGCGAACACTATTGTATTACATATATTTACAGATGGCGCAACATTTCGAAATTGCTGTCGCATCATGGCTGCTGGACTGAACAACATGCTTATGTATTTTCTCACTATATTAGGTGGCAGGGGCTCAGACCAGTTTTTTGCCACGGGCGCTAAAGGACCGAGTTACGGCCCTGAGGAATGAACAGATATTAGGAATGATCAAAGTAAAATCTTCCACTGATTATAACAAGTTTAATGAAGTGAAATAGCTTTTATTTTTCAGATAAAAGGATCACCAACAGTAGCATAATGGTTGAAATTGGATTTAGTTATGGATCAGTTATTCTTCCATATACAAGTTCAAGCTGACAAGGTATTGTGTAAAATACCATTTAATTCATCTTTTTAAAACTAAATAAACAAAATAAGAAAAAAAGGATAAAAGTTATGAACGTGGATAAAAAAACATAATAGTAACACTTTGAAAAATTGCTATTTATATTTTAATAATGATTTGGTCATACGTTTCTTACAAGGCTGTAAAGTACAAGATTGTAAATGGGCAAGATAAAAATGTAACAAGTTGTTTAAAATTAAAAAGCTTTAAGCCTTAACCTGTCCACAGCTTAATGAAACTTATCCCTCACTTACATATCAATTTTTCTGATTGTCACGCCCTAAATATTTTTGAGATTCGAGGGGACAGATGTAGTAAGTTTACAGTAGAGTAGGATTTCTTATCTTCTGGATAAGATAAATTTAGTTGTCGGTAAAAGATGATAAAATTAAGAAGTAAAATTAATTAAAGTAAATATGATATACATATTTAAGTACAAAAATACTTTTATATTTGCATGATTACGAAGTTCAAGGAGTTTATAAATTTTACAAATGGGAATTAGCGTAAATAGTAAGCAAGGATTTTATTTACGCACACACACACATGTGTATATATATGGAAAGGGAGAGAGTGGGAGAGATAGAGATAAAAAGAGAGGGGGAAAGAAAGAAGGTGGGAGACAGTGAAAATAATGGTTATTTATTAAAAGACCTTTGAGCTTAATAATACCACTCAGTCACCTTAATGACTGTATATGTATTAAATGTATCAATGTATGAGAGTTATTTTTGTTAACACATCTACCGTATTATGTTACTTTAACTTGCAATCAAATGTCACAATTTGAATGATAGCAGCTGGTAAAATAATGCACATAGCCTTGAGAATCATTGAGGTACTTTAAGGTTAGTTTATTATTCAAAATTTACAAGCAACTATAATTCTGGGTAAAGTAAATGATCCTGGTTGAGATTACTATCACCACAATGAGAGGACTTATATGGACTTCTTTGGACAGGACTTCTTATCAATATTTATACATATTTTCTCTTTGACAAATCGACAGACATCGGCAAGAAGCTATTAATAAGCAGCATCTATTGAATACCATGGATTCTTAGCTACTAGGATCCTTTGATGAGGCCTCCTTGATGTACACGCATGCGCTAAAGCAAGGAGGCTCATTTCAAGTGCCTGTTCCGGAGGCATTTTTTCGGGAGTCAAAGCTATGATTACTGATGAGTAATTACTGTTAAAGTTTTGTGATTAATGATCACGGACGAATGATGTTTCACAATTAGTGACTGTTTTCAGCGCTGATCGATCACATGAGGTGCGCGTGAAAGCTTTGCGTAATGTAGTTTAGAAAAGAGCTCCGTGTTAGGTTTAGATGTTATTGCTGTACGGGGAGGAATTTTTAAACTTTGAAGATTGATTCTATTAGATAGGAGTGATTTTACCTCCAAAAAGCAGTTCTGGAACAAGCTTTTTCATAGTTATGTGTATATATGGTGAGAAAATCCTATGGACATAATACACAATGGAAATTACGTGCTTTTATTATTATTTTAAACAGTCTTATCAATGGAAAAAAAAAAGAACACTTTGCTCTTTTTGCACAAGAACAATGTTAAAGAGACCATGTACTTTGTTGAATCATTATGACAGCATTTGTAATATTCGAATTTTATTTTAAACCTCTTCATGGCTCGTATAAAGCGAAAAAGCGTGTATCATATATTTGATTCAAGAAGTCTTTAGTAATAATAAAAAACACAACTTTTTATAAGTTATCTACTTTATAAGCCTTTGTAAAATAATAGCACCACTTTGAAAAAATATTAAGGATGAAAATTTAGTTATTTAAAATTGTTAATTTTTGATATTCTGATTTCAAAACTGTACAGTCATTGAAAGATAAGAAACGTATGCAAATGGCACAAGGAAATAAAAACTAAAGGTATAGGGAATACAGTAAGGTATTCAAATGTTTAAGTATTATTATTTAGAATATATCTAAATTGATTAAAAAAAATAGACATTACTATCACTAGACGATACTGTACTAAAATGTGAAAACTGAACAATTAAAAAGTTATATTTGAAGTTTTATAAACTTCCATCAATTTTAGAAAATATCAAAATCATTTTCTATCAGAATTTGTTACTTCCCATTTCATTACAATTGGTTTTAATTATCTAATTTCATAACTCAAACCAACAGAAATTTTTTTTATAAAATCAGCCAGACAATAACTAGTTATACACGTGTGTGTGTGTGTGAACATGTGCTGACTTCAATCAAGACAAAAAAGGTTAGCTTTAAGTATTTAAACTTCATCTCCTTGTTTTGCACAAGAGTGGTATTGTTTTTAAAGAGCCTTATACACTTATTAGAGTTTTCTCAATTGATGGCTTGCTGTGGTTTTTTTTCATAGTGCTACGGTCTATTGTTTTGCTACACAATGGCTAATGAGATCGGGACCTATTTCTTAGAACTGATTCCTCTAAGAATATTCATGCTACAAACATCCCCGCAAGCTTTGGAAATCGAACCCGCGAACTACAGAAGATTACTAGTACAGAAGATTAGGTCCTAATCATTCGACCAGCATTCGGCAGGAAATTGAGAGAATATTGTAAAGGGATTAAATTTTAAAATCATAAAAGCATTTTAATAAAAAATATTTTTGTTTTGTTTTATAACAAATCTTTTTTCTAAATTTCATGGTTCTAATCAGAACATTTAAACTACTTGTTTCATCTCTTTGCAGATATGCTTCAATACCTACATTGCAAAGTAGATAGAGGCTATAGCAGACATTGAGTATGTAGTGTATAAATCTTTCTGTCCTGATAGGGAGTTGAGTATACTTCAGAAATTCTTTTGCTTTATTTTTTGGATTTTAATAGCAGATTGTTTTACTTTTTATGACTTAAAAGATTAAAAAATGTAGCACATGAGGCAAAAGATATAGTCAGATTTGTGTAGTTGATGAAGGAATGTTAATTATCAGTCCGGTAAATCAGCAATTAAATACCGTTTTTACTCACGTATAACAAGCAATTTTTCTAATAAATTTAGGACAAAAACTGGAGATATGCGTTATACATGGAATTTCTTTTTACTGTTTTGAGTGCTCACACTATGTGTAAGAATAAAGAAGGTATTCGAGAAAAAATTAAAAGATATTACTCATTAGAAATATTTCTGCATCTTTATATCGCTTCTTCTTTACTAGTTTTATATGACAATGTAAGCAACAATAATTATTTCATTTGAATTCCGAATTTTGGAGATTGAAGCACAATTTCCATTTTCTGTTGCTCAATATGATACTTGTAACTCAAATGCTGCAATATAACAAGATGTCTTTTCCATCTTACTCCCACGTTGTTACAAAACTTTCTTTTTCTATAAAATAAAGAAGGTATAAAGAAAATGCTTTTCGTCGTGTAGCACAACACAAAAATGTGGATTGTTCACGTCATCTCCAATTTCAATCCCCATGGACATCTTATAGTACTCGAAGATCCCCTTTCTCCAAATGTTTTAAAACAACCAATTACAAATTGGTGAATTTCGATAAAAATGGAGTCACCTGAAGAAGCTTGAAATTGCTTTGGCCCTTGATGCATTGAGTCCATGTAACAATTCATTTGCAATTTTGGTAGGCCATTCATAACAATTTTCAGGTGCACGCTATACGATATACATACTTCCCTCCCCACTTTATTTTATGGAAACAGAATGCATATTATGCACAAGTATATACGGTAATATTTTTCCAAATCGGGATCAATTTTTATTTTTCACTAAAAACTTTTCTATGGCACAAGGTGTAAATAATGTAAAATAGTCAGAAGTATTGTTTTGGGAAATTTTGTGAGATTTAATAGAAATAAAAGTGGCTTATTTAGAAAAAACTGGAATTAATTTTCTAAGGTTCAGCAAAAGTAACAATGTAACTGCTGACTAAAAAAAAAATTGCTTTTGAAATTGTTGGAGACCCTTAGACTTGAGGAGGGGGGGGCAGACCTAGTCCTAGATCTATCGGATCTAATGGTAAATCATGTCCTGTTCTTTAACGAACTTCCAAATATATTTATAAATATGAGATCATATGTTATATTTTTCAGGCTTTTCTTAATGTTCCAAAAGCAGAACACTACTTTTTAAAATTTAAAAAATCAAGCGAAAGGTCTTCTTATGCATAATCAATTATCAGCCCTGAAGGGGGGGATATATAACAAATTTATGAATAATTTTTTTGTCTTTTATTTATAAAATTCATTATTTTTTATAGCTTTCTTTTTAAAAGATTCTTTTCCTGTTTAGTAATAAATTTGATGTAAACCCTACTTAACTTCATTGAACACCTATTAAAGTTTACACATTTTTTTAATTGAATGATGCGTAATCAGAATTATCACTTATACATTCCTGTAAAAGTCCAAAGTTTTCTCCCTCTCTTAACTGTAAACTCTCGAAGTAAGTCACGGTGTTTTCCGACTAGAGTACAGTTATTGACATCTAGCATCGACTGGCAGCGTTAATACGCATTACAGTAGGATTTTATTTTCATTATATAAATAATTCATTATAAACCAAAAATTTTCGCAACTACAAATCTTCTTTTATTCCGTAATAAAAAATTTTAATATAATTAAAATTAAAAATTATCATCTGCAAATAATATAATTTTATTTTCTATTTTACTTGCTTATTTACTTTGCATCGTAATGTTTACAAAATATTATAATGCAAAGCTACAAATGTAAGTTTTATTATTTTTTCTTTTTAATTTGACGTTTATTAAATCGTCAAGATAAAGTAACATTAGTAATGGCTTATTTTATTGTACTGTAAATATACAATATCACCAGCCTTGTATTTCTCACTTGTCCTGTATAAGGTTTATTATTTCGTGTTTATCTACTATTGTTTTGTTCATAAAATAAGACTATATATGAAGCTTTGCAAACAACTTAGCATGATGTAATTATTATATTTCTGCATGCAAACTTGTAAAACTCTTGTTATCTTGACATACTGTTAAGCTATGTAAAATTTAACTATATGTTTTTTAAACTAGGAAGAAACCTAACAAAAATTTTTTTATTAATTGCAGAAACTCATTTAACAATAAAGTACTATCCTTGATTCATCTTGACCCATGTGGGGGTGGGACAAAAAAGCTAAATTTACCTTAATTGTATATGTGAAAGTATTCAGTCCTATATATAAAATTTCAACATTGTACGGCTAAGTATTTACAAGCTATACGAGATACATACGACCGTACTAACTTACCATTTAATAAAAATGTAATCTGACATAATACATTTTGGACTGAACAGTTTTCATTACAATATATTATTTTGATTGAAAATAAAATAAGAAGCTCAACTCAGAATAGAATAAAAGTTTCCCTAGATCATTAACAAGGATATAACTTTATAAACATTATTTAGTTTTGTTATATAAAGGAATTCATTTAAGAAAAAAATTATGTACTCTAAGTAAAAAAGTTAGAAATTCACTTGAATTCAAATTCACTTACTCAGAAAAATAACTCTTAAAATTTATATATTAGAGAGTAATTTTTATATCCAATAAAATATAAAAATCCTTTAATTTTGTAAAGTTTAATTATATTAGTACGAGCAATGCATTTTATTTTATAGCACAAAAAGTGAATTTTTATTAAATTTTCAAATTCTTAAGAGTTTTTAGTTTTCTGCAATTTTAAAATATCAGATACCTTTGAAAATTTACTTTTATAGAATAAAACAAATAATTTACTTCAATTGGATAGATAAATTTATTTTCTAATGTGTATATTTAAAGGACTACTTTGCAGGTAAGGGAATTTTATTTTTTCATTCGGTGTATATTTTCTATGCTGCTTTAAAAAATACTTTACTTGAAATGACTAAATTAAATCATTTTTTTAAATATTGAATATTATATCTTATAAAAAATTCATTTTAAAGGGAGCAAAACATTTTGTTGTATAGTGAATAAAAAAGGCTTTTATAATGTTTATTTTAAGTCTTGAAAAGTGCTATATCCTCTAAAACATTCAAACAAATTAAATTTCCTTAAAAAATTACTTTCGGACCTGAGTTTTGCTCAATAATTTAAAAAATTAGCTGTTCTTGCCCCATAGTTCCTTTTCAAAATAAAACTGACTAGAACTTTGCGGATAAGGAAATTTTATTTTATTCGGTGTATAATTTCTGTTATTTTGAAAATTATTTGACACAAAAAATAATAATAAATATGAATATTAACATATCTTAATCATAATAGTTCTATATAGTGAATAAAAAAGACTTTTTGGTATATGATATCCTTTTTAGATTAAACATACCTAATTTATTAAAAAATTACTTTGCACCAGTGTTGCTTTAAAATTTAAATAGTTTCTTCAATAAGTTTTTTTGTCCGCTATTAACACCTTTTTTTCATTCTCGGTCACAGATAACCACTTATTTATCCTCTGGTTGATTTCTGATTTTGCCGAATTACCCGTGGTAACTAGAAAGTAATTTCGGGATTCTTCTTCAAAAAGCCAACTTGGGTGTTCTCCGTGAAAACAGACAGTTTGATTTGACGAATGATTCCTTCCGTCTTATTACGGCACTCAAGGGCCACTTCTCGAGTCAATACAAAACCACCTTTTGACATCCAGAATGATTGATGTTGCTTCACGTGAATAGCACACACACGCACACACCCTGGTTCGAGTGCCGATGCTTTGTCTTAATTCATTCTCTCAGGCGTAATTACACTGTGTTTAGGAGCTTCGTTTGGCGATGAGAATATGAATTAATGACAGGGTAAGTTCGGGTGAATTTTCGCTTTTTTTTTCTTCTTCCATACGTACAGTTTGGTTTAAAGTGTTCTTAATACACCCGATAATAATGACACTTCTAAGGAAAAAGAATAATTTCTTTATAAATGACTTTGCGAAGAATCTGATTACACCTCATATTAATAATGCTTATTAAAATACACAGAAAAAGAAATCAATATTTTCAAGGGTAGTCTCTCTGATTCCTTGGAAAATGGCAAATAAATTATGGGGGACAAATAATTATATGACAAGTATTTTGTAGATTATACGACAAGAGACAGGACATATATCAATTTGGTTTGAAAGTTATTTTTTCATTTATTTAGTGTCAGAAAATTCTTAGTAAGTTTTTAACTGCTAAAAATAATAGCTTTTATTTGTGTTTAGTTTGAAATGGAGGAAATCTAATTTAATGATTTTAATGTAAGTTGCATTTTGTGCAATTCATTTGTTTTGACACGATTTACTTTTCCTATTTTATCTTTATATTCTTTTAGCAATATTTCTAGTCTTTCCTTAATCTGATATTGTTGCCACCATATGCCTAAACTTTCTTATTTTTTTTTGCTGTCTTTAAAGACAAGTTCAAATACATTTATCTAAAATCACACGCTTATTCACTTTCCAAATTGGAATATTTATGCTTTTATGAGTCAGACTTTATTTTTACTTTATTTTCTCAGGACTAATGACAAATATATATCTCTCTCCCAATCTACATTAATTTTTTGCTTTATTTATTCTACTTTACTCCCTAACAATTTGACATGATGGAGAAAAAAATTTCAAATAATATTTCTGAAAAAGGTTACGTTTATTAGAAGTACTCTAAAACCATAAAAATACATATGAAGTAAAAATATAAAAGATTTTTACAGCGGCCGGTAGCAATAGAGAATGTGCGCATGACGTCAGGTGCAGCAAAAATTTCAGCTCAACTTCCTCGTTGGCAAAACATTTGAGCTTGTTATTGAGGTTTTAATTTTGTCAATTATCTGAAAATGGTAACAAGCTGCGGTGCGTATGGCTGTACTAAGCGTTTCAAAAAAAGTGAAAATGTTGTAATTTATAGCTTTCCTAAAGATTCTAGTAAATAAAAAAATCTATCTCCTACATTACATTAATTTTCTGCTTTATTTATTTAACTTTACTCCCTAACAATTTGACATGATGGTGAAAAAAATTTCAAATTTCTGATTCTCTTTATTAGAAGTACTCTAAAATAAATTTTGAAGATTTTTGTGGGTAGCAATAGAGATGACTCAGGTGCAGCAATTTTTTTCTTGCAAAAAAATATTTTGGCAAAACATTTGACTTGTTATTGAGGTTTTAATTTTATCTATTTTCTGAAAAATGGTAAGCTGCGTGCAGTGGTTACTAAGCGTTTCAAAAAAATGAAAAGTGTTTTTTTTTTTTCCTAAGATCCTAGTAAAGAAAAAAATCTATCTCCTACATTACATTAATTTTCTGCTTTATTTATTTAACTTTACTCCCTAACAATTTGACATGATGGTGAAAAAAATTTCAAATAATATTTCTGAAAAAGGTTACGTTTATTAGAAGTACTCTAAAACCGTAAAAATACATATGAAGTAAAAATATAAAACTGTAAACTAGATTTTTACAGTAGCCGGTAGCAATAGAGAATGTGCGCATGACGTCAGGTGCAGCACCAATTTCAGCTCAACTTCCTCGTTGGCAAAACATTTTTGATTATTTTTTTAATTTTATTTTATTTAATTATCTGAAAATGTACTGCTTGTGTATGGATCTTATCGCTTTTAAGCTTCCTAAAGAAAAAAACCTTTCTCGTACATTACATTAATTTTCTGCTGTATTTATTCAACTTTATTCCCTAACAATTTGACAGAACAGAGAAAAAAAATTTCAACTAATATCTCTAAAAAAGGTTATATTTATTAGAAGTACTCTATAAAACCGTAAAAATACATATGAAGTAAAAATATAAAAATCTAAACTAGATTTTTAGAGTGGCCGGTAGCAATAGAGAATGTGCGCATGACGTCAGGTGCAGCAAACATTTCAGCTCAACTTCCTCGTTGGCAAAATATTTGAATTTGCTTGTGCTTGTTATTGGGGATGGTCAATTTCTGGGGTAACTGCTGTTATGATTTACTAAGCGTTAAAAAAAAAAGTGAAAATATTGGAATTTATAGCTTTCCTAAAGATCCTAGTAAAGAAAAAAACCTTTCTCGTACATTACATTAATTTTCTGCTTTATTTATTTAACTTTACTCCCTAACAATTTGACATGATGGAGAAAAAAAATTTCAACTAATATCTCTGAAAAAGGTTATATTTATTAGAAGTACTCTAAAACCGTAAAAATACATATGAAGTAAAAATATAAAATTCTAAACTAGATTTTTACAGTGGCCGGTAGCAATAGAGAATGTGCGCATGACGTCAGGTGCAGCAAAAATTTCAGCTCAACTTCCTCGTTGGCAAAACATTTGAATTTCCTTAGATTGTGCTTATTATTGGGGTTTTAATTTTATCAATTATATGAAAATGGTAACAAGCTACTATGCTTATGGCTGTACTAAGTGTTTTAAAAAAAGTGAAATTATTGGATTTTATAGCTTTCCTAACGATCCTACATTGCGAATGCTTTGGATCAAAGCTTTGAAAATGCAAGACTGGACTACAAGTTTTTCTTCGAGAATTTTCGGCAAACATTTTCAGAATGGTAATAAAACGTTAGCCTTACTGTAATGTAATTATTTATATAAAATTATTATACCCTAAGAATTTTTTTTTTATTATTACTAAGTTTTTTTTTCACATTTCTAATGTATTTTCTATGCTTTTGCGAGAAGTACTGTATTTACAAATGTAATTATTTTTTGTTCTTAAAATGATCCGATTTTGTACATTTTTATTAGATTCTTATTTATTTAATAGCTAATTGTGCCTGTTAACATAATCAAAATAGTTATACTTTGGTTATGATACTTAATAGTAAAGTGTAAAGTGTTTAATTTTTTAAAAAAATTATTAAAATATAATTTTGTAAATGCTAAAAAAATCTATTAGAGATTAAAATGTTATATTTTTTGTAATATTAATGTAATATTTTGTATTAATATTAATGTAATATTAATATAATATTGTAATTTAAATCTATTTTGAATTACTTGGCCAGTTTCTGATGTTTCCTCCCCCTTCCCTTAAATACAATTTAGTTTTATTGTATACGTGATCCATATCAAAGCTCATACGATACAATGAAAGCAAGCAATGATTTGCCAACGAAAAGTTGAGTTGTAGTCAGCACTTGTATTTGTTTACAAACATGTACTTTCTCTATAGGTGACTGTTATAAGCAGCAGGTACCTTCAGATAGACACTCTATGAGTTGCTAGCTCAAAGCACCAGATGTCGCTACATGTAATAAAGGAAAATAGTAGTGTCACCGTTTTACGCTAGGTGGCGTTCTAATATTTAAAATCTAAAAGTGGTTGCTGCTAAAAGTAGACATTGAAACCTATATTAATTCATGAATACGTTAATTTTCAAACAGTTAACGTCTAGAAAATTAAATATTAATTAATATAAGAGCTAGTTGTATGGAAGCCGCAAAAGTAACTCGCGATTACCGCACAAGGCTCTACTACTGCAGGTTCCTCACCTGTAGTTTATGCTATAGTTTTAATTTAACATATTTAATTTATTCACAAAAAAAAATTGTGTGATGTTGTATGTAAATAGCTATCTTTAAAATATCAACTATAACTCAAATCGTGTTATTTTAAAATTTTTGTGTTAAATCTGCAAAACTTTAATCTCACTAATCTATAACAGGAAAACTACCTGATGTTCAGCAATTGTTATTTTTACAGTCGAAGGAATGAAAACAACATTATATATATATATATATATATATATATATATATATATAAATGTTGTGTGTGTTTGGTTATGTGTGTGTGTGTGTGTGTGTGTAATCCAATAATTATAAAACTGCAGCAGAAGGAGAAAGCTAATTAGCTAGCATTAATAACGATGCAGTCGGGCCATTGAAAGATACCGGTACAAGTCTAATTAAAACTTTATTTTAGAGCTGCTAAAACGGACATCTTTACTAGTCAACGGCAGACAAAAAAAAAAAAATTACTTTGCCTAAACAGAGGTGCCCCAAGAGCAAGGACAGAAAGAATTTTCCCAAGGGACAAGAAACTTACTCAGTGAATTTAAGTGTTAAGATCAGAAAAACCTGGAACCATTTCCTTGCGGCAGCTGGAAAACGTGTTGAATAGACAGAAAATTTACAGCTTTGGGAATTGTATTGAAAGAATTTTAAGTCGAGGACGCTCCTTTGATTAAGACATTTAGAGGCTGGGAAAAAGATTCTAAAGAATTAGAATAGGAGAGAGGAGGTTTTTAAGGAAATATTAAAGTTAAATATTTTTGATATATTACATATGTATATATATTTCAAATAACTGTATTTGAGTTGAAATTAGAGTAATATATTAAATGTCTACAATTATCTATTATTGTTCAATTTCAGTAGTAAAAGTTTCTATTATTCTATTGTTATTGCTAAATTTATCTATTAATTTTTTGAAATTTCTAAAAGCATAGATTTATAAAAAATTTTTTTTCTTGTAACAGTAACGACAATGTATGTTTATTTTGTTTTCTAACATTTTGTAAGCATATACTTTATTCAACTCGAAAAGTTAACTTTGTTCATCAATTTAAATATATGACATTGTATGCGGTCAGATTACTGTAAAATATAAACAAGCATTCAAATTTTAATAATTTTAAATATTCTGTTTAAACTTATTCATAGTGTATAGTTGTTAATACTACATAATCTGAAACTGATACATGGTTTTACAATCATAAAAAATCCTTATATATATATATATATATATATATATATATATATATATATATATATATATATATATATATATATATATATATATATATATGTATATATATATATCTGTAATAATATCAATATGTAAGCCCTAAAGCCTATTCCAAAATTATCCCTTTTCCCCCATTCATTATTCTAGATCTTAATTTCTTCTCTTTATATTAACCATATTTCCCAGCCATCCAATTTAAACGAGGATGTTTTCATTCCTTCAGCCGAATCCCGAAATTCTTTCTATGATTCCCAAAACAGAAAATGATATAGCTGGCATTTTAATTAGGAAGTTATAAATCTCATAGGAAAAATCTGTAATGATCAGCAGTAATGCTCCTCTGAGACGCCACACTTTACAGATGGCTCCAGTCAAAGGTTACTTTCTATAAGCAAATAACACGTGCTTCAGCATTTTTCACACACACGGGTTTTAGCCGTGTCTCGCTGAAGGTTGGCATTACTTTTACTTAGAGAGATAGCGTTCTGACATCGTCAGGTTCAGACGTCTCTGGATTCTGTGCAATTTTTATAGGATGAAATAAAAAGTTAAGTTCGGCCACGACAAATGATGTGCTTCTTTCTAACGGATGGTTAACGGGACACTTGGCAGCCCAGCATGCCCGGGCTGAGGAAAATAATAGGGGCAATTTTCAAAAGCAGTTTTCGTGTAAAGTTCGGGGTTCGTCTCCCTGAATATTACATATATATATATATATATATATATATATATATATATATATATATATATATATATATATATATATATATATATATATATATATATGTATGTATATATATATGTATATATATGTATATATATATATATATATATACATATATATATATATACATATATATATATATACATATATATACATATATATACATATATATATATATATATATATATATATATATATATATATATATATATATATATATATATATATATATATATATAAACACATGGTTTTTATGTCATTGAAGATTGAAAAAGAGATGGACTTTGCAATAGTTGGGACTACTTAAGAATTGGGTTCCCCTTGGTAAATTTGGTGAAAAAATTGGCGATATTTACTAAAACACAAATATAATCCATCCAAACATTGTATTTCTGGCTTTTTCTGGCGACTTAATTAGTGTACACTGCACCATCGTAATAGAATTATACACTCTTAATTTAAAAAAAAAGACTTGAAAACTGGACATTTATATTTATGGGCAATTAATGCAAATTTTATTTCAATTTTGTACTCTAATTTTTTTAAGGAGACACGGTATCCTTTTAAGATTATTTATTTATTTATGGATTACAATAATTATTATAGTTTTTTTGTGTGTGTACGTTTAGAATAGCATTTATAGCCTACAAGGAAAATAATTTAAAAAACCGAACAGTTCATTTAAGTTTAATTAAATGTTTTAAAAATAACAAATGCTTTTAAAAATTTTCATAACTTTTCGAATAAAATTTTTTTTCCGAATATCCATGGTGCAGGTTTTCATATATAAGTAAAATTAAATTTCATAAAACTTACTTTACTAATATTTACACTGATAAATTATGAAAAGGTACAGTTTCTTGGAGATATTTGTATAAAAAAAGAAAATGATAATTGGCTTATTGGCTAGTTTTATGCACAGTTTTACTCTAAACATTATCTAAAAAAATTTATCCATTGCATTTGAAATTGTACAAAACTTAGCATTTTCAAGGCATCGAATTCAAAAAAAACAGAGAAATAGCAATTTAAAATATTAATTTGTTCAAAAAAATTTAAATGAAATTATGCCTGTAAATAACTTTTGAAATATTAACTATATAGATTTAAAGCTTTGCAAGCCCATGTAGTAAGGTTAGAATGATAATTTGAATGAATAACAATTCATATTTTGATCATATTTGTAGTGCTATGTTCCCCTTAAAAACCAAATATATAAATAAAGGATTAATAACTGTAAAACAAAGCGTTTTGTTATAATTCATGGAGTGCATTCTATTACTACAGAAAAACTACTAAATAAAAGGCCAATCTTTACCACTCACAAGATAGGGGATTCGGTTGTAAGCTCTTTCAGCTGCACTTAATCCTTTCAGCATCTGGACCTACCACGAATAAATTCTTTGTGATCAAAGAAGAAAAGGAGGATATTTTGTACATTGCAGACGCTA
>CM063504.1:30676730-30679230 GCA_032207245.1 Pardosa pseudoannulata | reverse complement strand
AAGTGATATTGATACTTAACATTTCATAATTATTTTGTAATTAATACAACCTGATTGACTGACTATAAAATAATGAGCCGTTTATCATTTCTGTATCTTCAAAGGTAGTATCACTTTGTGCATATATACATGTAATAATTTTATCAAATTTTAGTGTGCATTTGAAAAACTGTACTGTTGCACTAAAGTTTAAAGAACGTTTTCGTCTTCCTCCTCTCCTTTCTCATGATTTTGTTTCTTGTATAAGCAAATGTCTCCTACTATTATGAACCCCTATTTGTTAGGTTACTAACTTTCTGATAGTCTAGGAATACAGCTGATGAGTTAGAAAGTTTTAGACATTTATTTGACCTTAAAATACTCTTATAAGCGCTAAATTAATAACAATAATTATTATTATTTCCTCGGTTGTCTTAAATATCACCAAAAATAATATTTCCTGTGAAACAACGGGACTGTAAATTTTCAACGATGGATGCGAAGTAAACCTTAGTCGTATGATAATGAATCCGAAACCTAAAGAACTGAAGGATAAATTTCGGGAAAACGATTAAAGCGGAAACGATAGAACTAGGTTCTACTGTACACACAAGAATGCATACATACATATATGTATATATGTATGTATATATATATGTATGTATATATATATATATATATATATATATATATTATATATGTTATATATGTATATATATATATATATATATATATATATATATATATATATATATGTATATATGTATATATATATATATATATATATATATATATATATATATATATATATATATATATATATATATATATATATATATATATATATATATATATATATATATATGTGTGTGTGTGTGTGTGTGTGTGTTTGCGTATTTGATCTATATAGTAATATTTGCATGAACAGAATAAAACCATCTTAGTAAAGTAATATTTTGTATTATAACAGATTTGGTGGAGGATTAAAATATTTAAGCAATAATCACAGACTTCTCTATATGTTTTGTGCTTTGTGTTCACATATTTTTTTTCTTTCTTACAATGGTATTCATTGTAAGTTGACTTATCAAAATATGTCTGATCTCTCAATAAGGACCATTTGAAATGTCGATATAAATGTCAACGTTTACAAAGGTCTGTGCAATTTCCAGCCTATTTCTGTAGGGGAAAGGAAATTCCTTTCTTGGAAAATGCCCACACAACAAGGATTTCGAACCACCCCAGGATTTTTATTTATTCACTGTCAGCCAAAAGAACTATCACACGTTGTGTTAGTTGCCTGACATGCTCGTTGACAGATAAAGGTAGTATGGATAAATCAGATTTACTGCATGTGATTTGGGAAAGAAATACAGCTAGTGTAGTATACTATTATATGTGTGTATATATAAATATATATATAATTCATATATATTCATATATATATATATATAATTCATATATATTAATTCATATATATTCATATATATATAATTCATATATATTAATTCATATATATTCATATATATATAATTCATATATTATGGATAAATCAGATTTACTGCATGTGATTTGGGAAAGAAATACAGCTAGTGTAGTATACTATTATATGTGTGTATATATAAATATATATATATATAATTCATATATATTCATATATATTCATATATATATATAATTCATATATATTCATATATATATAATTCATATATATTAATTCATATATATTCATATATATTATATATAATTCATATATATTAATTCATATATATTCATATATATTAATTCATATATATTCATATATATATAATTCATATATTTGGGATAATCAATTTACTGCATGTGATTTGGAAAGAAATAGCTAGTGTATATATAAATATGTATATATAATAAATATATTATATATATTCATATATATATATATATATATATATATATATATATATATATATATATATAATTCATATATATTCATATATATATAATTCATATATATTAATTCATATATATTCATATATATTTATAATTCATATTAATTTTTTCTGCTCTCAACATATATTTAGAAAAATGTTTATATATGTGAATGTTCCTGTATGTATATTTCTTAATCCCAGCTTTTACTTTTCTGAAGTATCTGTAAAGATGAGTCGTGGACAGATACTTTCCTTTTCAATTTGGCATAATTTAAACGCGGAACACCAAATGTAAATTTATGGTTATTCATTTGAAAACTCACCAACACAAAATGTGTCATAATTCACTGATTACTAAATCAAAAGTGTACAATCTCAGAAAGCACTTTATGTTGTGGCGACACCAAAAGCAAAGAACATGCAAAGGAAACAGGAAGTTTTAGCAACTGTTCTTTCGGATAATCTAACTGCAAAATACTTTTAATAATAATAAAACAAAACTGAAAATGATACACACTTTATTTAATCATTACACACATATATACAGACGAATAATGTGTGATGCCAAAACTAGTGCGAGAAACTCTTATATTAGAATTTTTTTTCTT
>CM063504.1:30599230-30671730 GCA_032207245.1 Pardosa pseudoannulata | reverse complement strand
TTATGCTATCATGATAGAGAAATTTATATAATTATAGTTTAGATTGAAAAAAAAATGACTTTCAAGTGTTAAAATTACTATTTTTTCTTTGGGCAATTTTTTTCAACTACTTACATAAAGGAGACACTAAAAATAATAAAACTAACTAAAAATGACATTAATATTTCTCAATTTAATAATATATTCTACCAATTTTTAATTAAATCTGCATTTAGGTACTATTATGTCAAATGCCTTTTTATGTAGATAATAAAGAAGATAAAATTTTAAAAGATCTAAACCATGCTACTGTTTCTAAAGTACAAAATAACATATTGAAAGTAATATAAAGAAAAACTTTGGTAGTTTTTATAATATTAATGGATATAATAATCAAGTAATAATGAAAATATCGGCGAATTACTGATGAAATCCCAAATGTTTGCACTTGTTATAAAAAAGCTCAGACAAAATACAAACAACTAGCTGCTAAAATATGCTGTAGTACGTTTGGTCAAAATCTTCAAAAATTACTCTCAAGGTTGTCAAAGGCATTTGCTATTCAAGTGATATAGAGTAAGAGAGAAAGAAATATATTACAGACTGCTATTTTTTATTCCTAATGTAAAAGATTGCTCTTCAAAACCAAAATATTTAACTGAAAGGCCAAATATATTATTTGAATTACTATCCATACCACGTAAGTTTTCCAGTTCCCCTTTCTAAAACTTACATACTTAGAGATTATAATGATGAGGATGCTGCTGCTGCTGATGATGATGATAACATCAAATTACTGAGAACAAACAATAAACCTGATTTTGTTCCTTCTGTATCATCTGAAATTCATTTGATTGTTGGAAATAAACTCAATCTTTGTAAAAGACCTCGATGTTTCAAAAGTATAAACAAAACTATTAGGTTCACGTCTGCAAGATTGAAATCTATCAAGGAAACTTGTAAAAGTGATATCAATCAAATATAGAGATGCAGACATTGAAAATTTACCGTGATAGTATAATTATGAATAATGTATATTTTGAGTTAACCAAATGTAAAATTGAAAATGATGGTACTTGTTTATTGATTCACTTCGTTAAGTATAATTATTATTATTTCCCAAAAGTAAGTTTGTTTTTCAGTAATTGTATCTTATTCGTAAAAATTAAATGTATAAATTTGTCGGATTGTATATTTTTGTTTTTGTCCTCATTCAACTATAAACAAGTACATATTGAACAGATATTTTCTTTCAATGGTAGTCTAAAAGTAAATAATTTATATTTTGAGTTAAAGCAAATACGTATTTGAAAAACTGTAGTTTATTTATTGGCTACTCAAAGTTCAGTTTATCTTTCTATGCCTGTGACTTATTCTGTAAATTTGCAGAAGTGGAACATTAATATATTGATATTTCACCTAAAATTTAAAATACTGTCACTTACAAATGAGTTTAACTGTTTTCCCAGAGCATAATTACAATGAAAAGATGATACACTACAAATTGATACCCCAAAAGAGCTTGTTTATTATTTCTAAAATTCACAACTGCAATGGAAAGAAGACACCATGAAAGAAGATACTCAGCAACTTAGAGATGCTTATTATTTCTAGAACTGTTACTGCAATGGATAAAAAAAGATTCACTCGAAGATGATACCCACAAATGCTTACTTATTTCTAAAATTCAACCAAGACTCTCAAAAAAGACAACCAAGACAGAAAATTGTAATTGAAAAAGAATTTTTTTTATGAAGTAGTCTTTATTAATAATAATCGCTATTCTTTTATTTTCGGTAAAATTTGCATGTTCATAAGCAATATAACATTTTTTAACCTCTTAATGCACAGTTTTTCAAAAAGGCCGGCCAAAAAAATCAATTTTTTTAATGTAAAAACACAATTTAGAACGTTCGTTGTCTTGCCGAGAAAATTATAAAAATACAAAAATAATAAAAATTTGAGTATATTGGATATTTATACAACTGGTATGATTTCTAATTTTTAGAATATTATTATTATTGACGAAAGAGTATAGTGTTCATTTGGTAGGCAATCTACCAATTGACAGTATGATGTGTCATCCCTTGATGCGTAGGTATCAAATATGAAACCGCTTATGTTTCATATCTCAAGAATAAAGTATATAAAGTGACGCCTCGAGTCAAGGATGTCTCTACAGCCAGAGCTTAGTAATAAAATAGTTAACAATTATATTTTATATTATTATATTTTAGTAAAATATATACTGAAAAATGAGCTAATCAGAACCTGAATATGAATAAGCTGTTGGAAAATGGCTCAGAAGGAAGATATAAGTCGTAAGTGATTAGTAGAAGAAAAATATATTTTATACTTGAATAATTAAGTGTTATAGCTTACAATCTCATATAAATGATAAATATTAATAAAAGATTGTTTTTTTCTTTCATATTGTTATTTTCAATTCTCGATTGCATTCGAGTGTGAAAAATCATAGCAATATAAAGTACAACGCCTCTCGAATTATCTGGAGTGTGCACAGTTTGGTCAGTTTAGCACGCTCGAGTTAACTCGAGCGTGCATATTAAAGGGTTAATATCGGGGTGTTTTATCAAAAAAATACTATATTAATGAAAATCTAATAACTGATTTTAATCCAGCATTTCAAAGTAAGGTAAAATCACATTAACTTATAAAAAGTGCAAAAAATAATGGGTTATTCATTGTGCAATATAATTTAATCCTCCTTTCTTCCAAAACTTAATTAATTTTATATTTAAGTATGATACTTGAAACAATTGGCTTTGGGAAAATACTTAAGATTTAGTCAAATGTCTGAAGCACTGATAAAATACAGGATTAAGAAACTTTATGGAGCCTAATAAAAGATAATGATAAAAGCTTGGGAACAATTGCTTTCAAGGGGGTAAGTGAGTTTGGACTTTCCAAGAAGGCCATCGGGTTCAACAACGGTTTACCGTGCTAAAGGGATCAAAGTAAAATAGGTATTGAGGATGTCTATCTATGCGTAAATGGTTTACTGATACACATGTGTCATTACAGGATTACCTGTAGAATCTGCTTGTGTTATCAGGATATCTTCACAGACCATTAAAGACTATTCGTTTTGACAGCCTATTTTTGCAACCTTTTTCTTCATGGCTTTTAAGTGAAATCCGTTTATATCACACTTTTGGTTTTATGCTGCTTTAAATTTGGGTTTCTGTTGATACATTCTTACAGCTTTCATTTTGAGAACAGAGAATTCTCTCTTTTTGAGGTTGTTTGAGGTTAATTTTAGGTTTTAAAGAAGATTTAAGTAGGTATTATATTTGATAAAAATGTTAAAGTAGACAAGATTTGTTATAGGAACAACTAATTGTTTGTCTTATCTTTATCTTTAATCAATTATGGTAAAATTTTGAAATCAGGTTTAAGGCATTTAGTATTTGATCTAAAATTGATAAATCTCATGTTTATAATGAATACGCATTAAGGATTTACATGTAATATTTAAGGTGTAAACCCTCATCTATTTGTTCCATTTGTAAATATTTATTTTTATAAAGCATTTACTTAACTATTGATTTTTTACAAGAATGATAACAGGAGGGGGTATAAAATTTCATAACACTTTATTTATGTGAAGCCCCCAATAAAAATTTAAATCTCCTTTTTTATAAATTATTCAAAACTTTTTTTTTCACTGAATCATTTTGAATTGATCAATTTAAAGATGTGCAGATTTTAAATATCAAATATCAATATTTCAGATTATACCCCTTAAGATGTTTATGTATCTGCAGCATTTTTTTTATCTCCATGTTATACAATGGAAAAAATTCCTCTGGACAACTCGCATTTTAAATTCTTTAAACTAATTATAACAAGTGATAGAACAGTAAATTCTCTAACCATTATTTATATAGCCATTTACATATTTGGTTGAAATTATTTGTAAGTATCCACTCTTCTTGTTATAATTTTATTATCATTGAATAAAGTAAGAAAATTACTTTTCTCTGGACAATATATTAATCAGCAATGTAGCCTAATTTTTTTCCTTTTTAACAATGAGGGTGCAAAGTCTGAATTCAAAGTACAGTGAACTTTCAATCTCATAAAAATATCCATTACATACACACACACGCACATTCAAATTAAATGCATACATGAGTCTTATACATTCTACAATTTTGCATATTTACATAAATATGTCAGAAAATGGATCAGAAACGTTGTACGTAATTCCATTGTACCTTGAAAAATATATTTGCCACCACAATGCGTCTTTTAATTTGCGCTCTCAGATTTTACCAGATTTAAATTTGACTGATAAACACTGGAGCATGTTAAATTTGCGCTTCAGTTCTTGCCAGACGAATTTAAACTAAAATAACTTTAAGAGTAACTAGAAAAATAGAAAAGTATTGAGAAAGGACCTATAACATATACTTTAATTTTTTTTTCATTAGTACTTATAGTACAACAAAATTTGAAAATAGTCGGGAATATTCATTAATTTATAATCTACCTTTTTACAGTAGCAAATTAGTTCTTCTTCCTTTTAAAGGCGAACTTGTTGAAATCTTCATCAACATTTACAGTCATGTTTATATGCACCGAAAGTAATGCAAAATTTGTCAACCTCGTGTAACCAAGTTTAATGGAGAAAAAAATTTTACTCTTTTTATGGTAGAAAGCTAATTTTCAACGCTTGAAGAGAAAACTTGTAGTGTACACAAATTTTAATATGTTTAAAAAATCTTGTAACTCGTACATTGAAAATATTTCGGGAAATACGCCCAAATTTCGCCCTTGATTTCAGCACTAGATAACTTATAATTAAAAAGGAAATTGCCATAAGTAAAATGTTTGTATTTCACTAAAGTAAGGTTAAAATTTATTTTTTGAACTGAAATCTCAATTATGTTTCACTAAAGTAGGGTTAAAATTTATATACCTCAATTTTGCAACTTTAATATTTTAATCAACTTAATTTTATTCAGAGGATGTGAATTCAGCTTGGTAGTTACAATATTCCTTTAAGTCAACATTATATGAGAAAGTTTATTAACTACAGTTTTTTCCAAGCACTACATGCTAGAAGGCCTCAAATGATGTACTGAAGGGCTGAAAAAGATTCCATGGGGAAAAAAAGGCGATAAATACGAGTCTCTCAGATGTATTGCTCTGAAGAAAGCCCTTTAGCCAAGAAAGAGAGAAAATGGAGGGAAAAAAATAAAACAGCTATAAGCTACCTACATAAATGGTTTGTTTTTATATGTTTTAATGAAATTCTTGACGCTCAAGGTAACTAAATGCTTTGGATAAAAAACGAAAGATAGTCGTTTCAATAACTTTTGGCACGCAAGTAGAGATGCTAGGAATTTCAATTTTTTTCCTTTTCTTCTTAAGCATTCTAGAGTGCTATTGAAGTTCTAGGTTTTGAGTTATGCAAGTGTAAAAATGATTGCAAATTTATTCGATGTATATATTTTGCATGAAAAACCAAATCTTTAACTACTTTCTCAGTAGAAAGTAATTTTGAATTTAGAAGAAAAGCTTAGAATCACAGAGTATACTGTGGTTATAATGTGTTAAAAACATATTTAACACTTTTACGCCAGAGTTAAAATTTTTCTTTTTTTTTACAACAGGGTGCTATTATAAGGCTTTATTTCATAGGCAATCGTAATTATTTATTTGAAACGTTTATTTTTAAATAGGAATTGCATGTTTGCATCTTGATTAAAAATGATGCCAATCACTTACAATTTTAGTATTTCATAGTGCTTTTAGTTAATAGATATTAAAAATTAATCAGTATAATCGTTCATGATTAATAAGAAAATAATCATTTGTAAAATTATTAACTGTATTATTAAATATCATGTAATTATTAACTGTAGAGTTTGGATATATTTTTATGAAATGCAATAGAGATGTTCAATAAGTAATAAGACTAGATTTATACAGAAAAAGGATTATCATTAATCATCATTATTTATGTGATGATTTTTGAAGTAGCTTCTTTGAGACGCAATGCTATATTTTCCATCGTTCTATCCACTTAAATACATGTGAAATTCCATTTTCTGAAAGTGGTTTCAAAAGCTCCACAAACGTTAGTCTTTTAGGGCTTTCTTGAGCTGAGAAAAGAGCCAGAAATTGCGCAGTGAGAGATGAGGACTGTATGAAGAGCGTTCTATAATATATGTGTTATTCTTTAACAAAATGTATAATACGTAAACAGCAATATGTGCCCTTGTATTATTGTGAAGACGTGCCAAAGGTGGTAGGTGACGTTATACAAGCTTGCGTTTAGTCACGTGACACTCACATCAACCTTCCTTTTACCACAAAAATTATTATTGTGATAGTAATTTCTCAGTAGTAAAATGAGTCTTATTACTTATTGAACAGCTTATGTGCAATAGAAAAATATTTTTACGGAATTATGGAATATTTTCATATCACCATTACTATTTTGGTTTCTCTTTGCATAGAGAAACTCTTATATACATGAAATATATCATTGTACAGCGGATGCTATACAAAACTCTCTAAAAGCCTTGGATTTCCCGAACTAAAGTGCTTCACTCATCACTCTGTTATAACCTTTTGTGGTTTGGCAGGACACTAGAGTCATTTTTAAATACTTAATATTTATGTCTGAAATTTTTTAGCTGGGTAGGGAAAATTTTGAACTATTTAAGATCTAATCTTCTATCTAATTCTTCGATCACAAACTCCTCATCAGGATTCTGATCTTTTACCTAAAGAAATAATCTTCCTCTGTACTCTTGTTTTTCAATACTGGAGATAGTTTCGTTAGGTAACTGGGTGGAATCAGGCTGTATCGATCGGGTGGGTTGTGTAAAATTTTACGAGTTTTGTTCATGTGAGAGATAAATAGTAATAACTAGTCGCACATTTAAAAGTTTCAGAGAACAACTTACTATCCCCCAAATATGCGAGGATTCTTACTTTGTATATGGTAAACTTGGTGCAAGGCTGAGAGACTCAGAGAGACAGATAAGAGAAAATTATATTTTACTAGTTGTCTTGAAATAGAAACTCTATCCAACATTAGTCAAATGGATTGCTATTTTATTGTTTTTTGCCCTTGGATTGTCATATTAAAATATTTTTTATTATCAAAAGTTTTAGAATTTAATTATTGTTTTACCACTAACCGATTCAACAACAGATAATTATGACTTAGAAAGTCATTTTGTTTTCTTACATTAGTGATTAATGATGATTGTTATTTGCATGAATGATCATAATAACATCATGTGATATGAATAGCAAGTTTTTTAAAAGATTCGAAATCAATACCCTTCCTATCACTTTCAACAATTAAAAAAAAAAATCATATTTAAGAGTAGATCTTGAATCAGGAATGAGATAGGGACAGTCAAACAGGACCAATGTATGGGACGACGAATTTTAGAGGACGAATTTTGGCTCTAATTAGTAAAATACCTGTTTTTTAGTTGATGTTTAACTACCTTCCTGACCAGTTAGAGATCTGAAATTTTGCACATAGGTTCAATTCCGGTGATAATACAATACTCAATTATATATATAAAAAAATAGATTGAAGAAAAAATAAAATAAAAGCAGCTCAGTAAAAATTTCAGAAACTTGTCAGAGTAATTGGAATCCTTATCGTTGATATTTTAAACTAGTATCGCCATCTATTTGTAAGAGACGTAACTAAAAACTGAAAAAAAATATTTCCTATTTAGTGCATTTATTTACCGTTTTTCTTGTTAAATAAAAGCAATTTTTTTAAATACTTTTTATAATTATAACTTATAAATTTTTTTTATAAAAATATTTTATAAAATATTATTCTCTATAGCTTAGATGGGTGGAACATAATTACTTCATATTTTTTATTAGATTTTATGGAAATACCAACCAGGGCAAGTTGTAACATTGAAATATGTTTAAAGAAAGATGTGATACATAGTGTTTTGTTGTATTGCAAAAGTGCATAATAGACGGCCGAATTTTTTTGCTGGCAAGAACTATTAAAATTTAATAGATTTGTATCTATCTTTATGTAATAGTAATTTTTATCAAGGAGGGGGGGGAATTTTACATTTTGTCTATGTGCAAAGAATCTAGAATTGGTTCTACATGGACACAATTATAAAAGCTTCAACGGTTTGCCATTTATAATAATGATGGAAATGATTATACTTTGAAATATTTGGAATAATCAAATATTATTTTAAAATTAAAGCAACTGCTTTTCAAATAACAAATAATTGTTCTTAAATTATTTTTCTACTAAAACAACTTAATATCTTTGAATAAGAATAAATGTAACTTAAAAATCAAAGTGAAAGAAATAATTAAATTTATTTTCTACTGAAAAAAAAAAAACAGAACAGTTACAGAAAAAAGTTGATGCAAACAAATAGTAGATTTTTAAAAAATGGCTCTATCATAGTATTTCAACCATAAATATGACAGCTAATGCAAAGTTAAAGCTCTAAAATTACATTGCTTACCTGTGGCTGCTATCAAATATTTATTGTTTTAGCCATATTTATATATGAGCTTGATCTGAAAAATTGTTGTTCAACTTTACAAAATTATAGGATATTAATTACATCAAAGAAAACATTTTAATTAGTCTATTTGTTTTATTCTTTCAAAAATGATGCTTTTATTGGATTTTTTTTTACATCAGCATAATAGTGTTTTCAGATCAATCAGAAAATGGTGGTTATATATGACTTTGCTAATATAGTATTTCAACCATAAATATAACATCTAATGCAAATTAAAGCTCTCAAATTACATTGCTTACCTGTAGGAGCTATTAAATATTTATTGTTTCCGTCATATTTATATACGAGCTTAAGTTGCAAAATTGTTGTTCAACTTTACAGAATTATATGATATTAATTATATCATAAAAAACATTTTAATTATTAATTAGTCTCTTTGTTTTATTCTTTCTGAAGAAAAAAAAGAATAGAATGTTGTTTAATTGGAATTATTATTATTATTTTGCATCAACATAAAATTGTTTATAGATCAATCAGTGAATGGTAGTTATAAATCACTTTGCTAATATAGTTTTGGTTTGGAATGTTACGGTCTACTTTTTGCAACACGAGGGCTAATGAGACCGGGACCTACAGCTTGAAGCCGATTCCGAACGGTTATTGCTAATATAGTATTTCAACCATAAATATAACATCTAATGCAAATTAGAGCTCTAAAACTACCTTGGTTATCTGTAGCTGCTATTAAATATTTGTTGTTTTAGCCATATTTATATATGAGCTTCATCTGAAAAATTTCTGTTCAACTTTACAGAATTATATGATATTAATTATATCATAGAAAACATTTTAATTATTAATTAGTATATTTGTTTTATTCTTTCAAAAAAATAATAGAATGATTTTTTATTGGAATTATTATTATTATTTTGCATCAACATAAAATTGTTTACAGATCAATCAGTAAATGGTAGTTATAAATCACTTTGCTAATATAGTATTTCAACCATAAATATAATAGCTAATGCAAATTAAAGCTCTAAAACTACATTGCTTATCAGTGGCTGCTATTGAATATTTATTGTTTCAGCTATATTTATCTATGAGCTTCATATGAAAAATTTCTGTTCAACTTTACAGAATTATATGATATTATATCATAGAAAATATTTTAATTATTAATTAGTCTATTTGTTTTATTCTTTCAAAAATAATGCTTTTATTGGATTTTTTTTTTTTTTACATCGGCATAATAATGTTTACAAATCAATCAGTAAATGGTAGTTATAAATCTTTGCTAATATAGTATTTCAACCATAAATATAATAGCTTATGCAAATTAAAGCTCTAAAACTACATTGCTTACCTGTGGCTGCTATTAAATATTTATTGTTTTAGCCATATTTATATATGAGCTTGATCTGAAAAATTGTTGTTCAACTTTAAGGAATTATATGATATTAATTATATCATAGAAAGCATTTTAATTATTAATTAGTCTATTTGTTTTATTCTTTCAAAAATAATGCTTTTATTGGATTTTTTTTTACATCAGCATAATAATGTTTACAGATCAATCAGTAAATGGTAGTTATATATGACTTTGCTAATACAGTATTTCTACCATAAATATAATAACTAATACGAATTAAAGCTCTAAAACTACATTGCTTATCTGTGGCTGCTATTAAATATTTATTGTTTTAGCCATATTTATATCTGAGCTTCATATGAAAAATTTCTGTTAAACTTCACAGAATTATATGATATTACTTATATCATAGAAAACATTTTAAGTAATTAGTATATTTGTTTTACTCTTTCAAAAACGATGTTTCTAATGGATTATTATTATTTTTTTACATCAGCATAATAATGTTTATAGGTCAATCAGTAAATTGTAGTTATAAATCACTTTGCTAATATGGTATTTCAACCATAAATATAATAGCTAATGCAAAGTTAAAGCTCTAAAATTACATTGCTTACCTGTGGCTGCTATTAAATATTTATTGCTTCAGCCATATGAGCTTAATATGCAAAATTGCTGTTCAACTTTACATAATTATATCATAGAAAACATTTTGGTTATTAATTAGTCTATTTGTTTTATTTTTTCAAATAAAAGAATAGAATGATGCTTTTATTGTAATTATTATTATTCTTTTTTTGCATCAACATAAAATTGTTTACAGATCAATCAGTAAATGGAAGTGATAAATCATTTTACTAATAAATTAAACGATTTTACTCTTGAAAACAGTCTTCTACATACAATTCTTTCACAGAATCATACAAACGCCACCAAGTACATATTTTCGTTTAAAAGAGACATACTTTTTTCCTCTTTACCGCATACCTCCAGGAGTGGTAGCTCGACAATAAAATTCCAACTGCTCGATTTCCGTCACAGAGGCATGCGTGACAAGTAATCCCTCTGTGTTATATATATATATCATCCGTCGAGGAAAGCTTCTTTTCCATAGCTTCCGTCCAAAGAACTTGAGTGGACACAATCCCTACTTCAGACATTATAAAGAAGTCCTGTAGGGAGTCAGCTACAACTGAAACTGTCAATCATATGTAGCTTTCTTTTTCTATTTTTATTTCCATCTCGGAGGCCACCCATTTCTTCCTCCATAGAAGATATCACCTACATCATAGGTCCTTTTTTTAATGGAAGCCCTAAAGCCGTATTTTCGCAGGTGGGTTCTTACATATTTGTGGGGAATACCCACCTTGCTTCCGGACTATGAGAGGAAAATATCTTGAGATCGTAGTACAAACAGAGCTCGTCCTAAAGACGATATTGAATGAGAACGCTGCTATATTGATTTTCTACTAGGCTTGGAGCTTTTTTTAATTAATTTTTTAAATTACAAATTCTCGAACGGGACACAGACTAAAATTTTCTTTTGAACAGCGTGTATTTTTCTTCTTATTTATTTATATTTTTTTTTTGGGGGGGGGGGGGATTTATTATGATATAAGATGCTCTGCTCATTTTACAACAAATTCTTTATGGTTCTTTAATTTTTTCTTTTTTTTGGGGGGGGGGTAATTATTATAAGATTCTCTACTCATTTTACAACAAATTCTTTACAGTTCTTTAATTTTTTTGGGGGGTGGGTGGGGGGGGTTATTCATTATGATATAAAACGCTCTGCTCATTTTACAATGAATTCTTTACGGTTCTTTAATTTTTTCTTTTTTTGGGGGGGAGGGGTATTTATTATGAGATAAGATGCTCTGCTCATTTTACAGCGAATTCTTTACGGTTCTTTATTTTTTCTTTTTTTTTTGGGGGGGGGGGTATTTATTATGATATAAGATGCTCTGCTCATTTTACAACAAATTCTTTACGATTCTTTAATTTTTCCTTTTTTTGCGGGGAGGGGGGTATTTATTATGATATAAGATGCTCTGCTCATTTTGCAACGAATTCTTTACGGTTCTTTAATTTTTTCTTTTTTTTGGAGGGGGGTATTTATTATGAAATAAGATGCTCTGCTCATTTTACAATGAATTCTTTACGGTTCTTTAATTTTTTTTCTTTTTCTTTGGGGGGGGGGTGAGGAGTGCTACCGTCTACTGTTTTGCTCACAATTGATAATAAGTGTGATACCTACTTCTTAAAGCCAATTCTGCAAACATCCATACTAGCAGCGGAATTCGAACCCGGAAACTCCGGCACCGCAGAACAGCGTTCTACCATTTGGCCATTGTTTGGCACCGGTTCTTTAATAAGTTCTAGATTAATGAAAATTATTGTAATTTCAAACAGTACATTTCTTATAGTGTCGTTGAAAATACACATAACAAAAAATTTAGAAGAAATTTTCTACAGGTTCTTTAATAAGTTGTAGAGAACATCCATGCCAGCAGCGGGATCCGAACCCGCAAACTACTGTTCCAAAGAACACCGCTCTACCATTCGGCCACCGTTTGGCACAGATTCTTTAAAAACTTCTAGATTAAAGAAAATTATTGCTATTTGAAACAGCACATTTCTTATAATGTCGTTGAAAATACACATGAAGAGCAAAAAGTTTAGAAGAATTTTTTTATAGGTTCTTTGATAAGTTGTAGCGAATATCCATTCCATCAGCAGTATTCGAACTTGCAAACTCCGGCATCGAAGAGCAGCGTTCTACCATTCGGCCATTGTTTGGCACTGATTGTATAATAATTTCTAGATTAAAGAAAATTATTGTCATTTCAAGCAGTACATTTCTTATAATGACGTTGAAAATACACACCAATAGGAAAAAAATTTAGATGAAATTTTTTACAGGTTCTTTATTGAATAGTAGATTTAAGAAAATTATTTACTTTCGTCATTTTAAGCAGCATGTTTCTTATAATAACATTTAAAGTATATACCACGTAAAAAAAGTTTAAACTGAATTTTTCATGGATGTTTTAATAAGTATTAGATTTTAAAAAAATATTTAGTTTTGTAATTTCAAGCAATATATTTCTTATAACATTTAAAACATACACAAAATTAAAAAAAAAATCACTTATACGTAAGATAACTTTTGAAGTATGTATACTAGAAACTGATTTTTTTTTCAAATTAATGATAAATGTTTTTTTTCTAATTCTTTAAATCTAAAACTTTAAAGATAGAAAGAAATTAAAAAAAATTGATAAGAAATTGAAAATTTAAATATATATATATATATATATATATATATATATATATATATATATATAACCTTTATCATGTTATAAAATGAAACATATCTCTCATATTAATATAAGTAATTTTCACACAAATTGATATCAGCTCCAATTTTATAGACAAAATTAGTTTTTAATCTACGAATTGCAAAAGTTATTTTGCGGTTAAAAGCTTTCGTAATTTTTTTACTTGGTGTACAGATTTTATGGTGTTTTAAATGTGTTGCTCCGTAACAAAACAAAATAATATTAATACAGTTAGACCTTTCTTAATGTTTTAGAAGTAATTCTTAAAAGAGCAGGACGTTTTATTTTCTATTGAATCAAAGATAGGCTGTTATAACGAAGAATTTATAAGTCGATATGTACCATATTACCTAAGTCAAAGTAAAACTGGTAATTAGAAATATTGTATCGTGCTTAAAACGTATCTTTTCCCAATAGTTGTGTTAAAGGCAATGTTCTATTTATTTGTGCTGTTTTTCAGGGAAATTTCATTTGTCTGCTTTACGGATATATTAGTTACATGCTTATGGGGACATATCACCTTTAGAGATGACACATCTTCATTAAAACAGCTTATTTTTTATCCGGTGTAAAATAAATAGTTCTTTTAAGAATAAAAATTTTTGTTAGCTCATCTATAAAAATCTAACTTTATGAAAATTATTTAGTATTCCTATATAAAGCAATACGATTTTTAAAAAATGCAAAATATATACACCAACTGAAAATCAACTCACCCATAAAATAGCTTTTGAAATATGTAAATTAGAAACTAAATTGTATATATAACCAATAGAATCTAATTATAATTTTTTCTGTGAACTTTAATCATATTAATACTAGGGATGTATTTTATTTAACAGCATAATAAAGGCTATTTTTTTTACATTTTCAATATCTTAACAGCTTACAATATTTTTAAAGTTTTAAAATATGAGATACCTTTAAAGTTTGAATTTGCAGTATAAAACGGATATTATAATTTAAATTGATATAAACATTTAGTTTCTAATATACATATTTTAAAAGTTATAGTGCGGGTAAGTGAATTTTATTTGTTTCATTCCTTGTATAATTTTAAAAATTATTATATAAAATATAATACTTGAAATGACAAAAGTAAATAACTTTCTTAAAGCTAGAATGTTATTAAAGGATATGCAAAAAACAATTCTTGAAGGAACAAAACACTTTATATTATGATGAGTCGAAAAGCTGTTATAAGAAAGTGGAGAATTTAAAAAAAAAAAAAAGCTAAGTGAAATGGCTGCTTTGCTCAATTGATTGATACATTTGTTATTTTTTTTTTCAGCTTCATACTTTAATTTATTAACTTATCAATTTTAGGTTTGAAAAGTAGTTGAAAGAACAGTCAACCGGAACATACATTAAGTAAAATCGCAATAAAATTTAAATGATAGTTGTAATATACTATAACAATTTTTCATTAGCAAATCAGTTTTTACATTATATGAATTTTAAAAGTGTGATTAAAGACTACGAGGAGAATAAATCTCCAAATAGTAATGAAATATAGATAAATTGAAAATACGAGAAAGTGGAGAGAATGGTATCGCAATTTTTTTAAAAATAAAATGTAATTTACCATCTTAACAATGCCACACAATTATCCGTATAACTGTGTGCATAATGCAAAAAAGTGGAGAGGGTAGCTTTGAAAATTTTTATTAAATAAAATGTAATTTATAAACTTAAATGTGCCACACAATTATCCATATAACTGTGTGCATAATGCAAAAAATCAGAGGGTAGTTTTGAAATTTTTTATTAAATGAAATGTAATTTACAATCTTAACTGTGCCACACGATTATCCGTATAACTGTGTGCATAATGCAAAAAAGGAGAGGTTAGTTTTGAAAATTTTCATTAAATGAAATGTAATTTACAATCTTAACTGTGCCACACGATTATCCGTATAACTGTGTGCATAATGCAAAAAAGGAGAGGGTAGTTTTGAAATTTTTTATTAAATGAAATGTAATTTACAATCTTAACTGTGCCACACGATTATCCGTATAACTGTGTGCATAATGCAAAAAAGGAGAGGTTAGTTTTGAAAATTTTCATTAAATGAAATGTAATTTACAATCTTAACTGTGCCACACGATTATCCGTATAACTGTGTGCATAATGCAAAAAAGGAGAGGGTAGTTTTGAAAATTTTTATTAAATGAAATGTAATTTACAATCTTAACTGTGCCACACAATTATCCGTATAACTGTGTGCATAATACAAAAAAGGAGAGGTTAGTTTTGAAAATTTTTATTAAATGAAATGTAATTTACAATTTTAACTGTGCCACACCACCATTATCCGTATAACTGTGTGCATAATGCAAAAAAGGAGAGGGTAGTTTTGAAATTTTTTATTAAATGAAATGTAATTTACAATCTTAACTGTGCCACACAATTATCCGTATAACTGTGTGCATAATGCAAAAAAGGAGAGGTTAGTTTTGAAAATTTTCATTAAATGAAATGTAATTTACAATCTTAACTGTGCCACACGATTATCCGTATAACTGTGTGCATAATGCAAAAAAGGAGAGGTTAGTTTTGAAAATTTTCATTAAATGAAATGTAATTTACAATCTTAACTGTGCCACACAATTATCCGTATAACTGTGTGCATAATACAAAAAAGGAGAGGTTAGTTTTGAAAATTTTTATTAAATGAAATGTAATTTACAATTTTAACTGTGCCACACCACCATTATCCGTATAACTGTGTGCATAATGCAAAAAAGGAGAGGGTAGTTTTGAAATTTTTTATTAAATGAAATGTAATTTACAATCTTAACTGTGCCACACAATTATCCGTATAACTGTGTGCATAATGTAAAAAAGGAGAGGTTAGTTTTGAAAATTTTTATTAAATGAAATGTAATTTACAATCTTAACTGTGCCACACAATTATCCGTATAACTGTGTGCATAATGCAAAAAAGGAGAGGGTAGTTTTGAAAATTTTTATTAAATGAAATGTAATTTACAATCTTAACTGTGCCACACAATTATCCGTATAACTGTGTGCATAATGCAAAAAAGGAGAGGTTAGTTTTGAAAATTTTCATTAAATGAAATGTAATTTACAATCTTAACTGTGCCACACGATTATCCGTATAACTGTGTGCATAATGCAAAAAAGGAGAGGTTAGTTTTGAAAATTTTCATTAAATGAAATGTAATTTACAATCTTAACTGTGCAACACAATTATCCGTATAACTGTGTGCATAATGCAAAAAAGGAGAGGTTAGTTTTGAAAATTTTTATTAAATAAAATGTAATTTACAATCTTAACTGTGCCACACGATTATCCGTATAACTGTGTGCATAATGTAAAAAAGTGGAGAGGGTAATTTTAAGAATTGTTTATTAAATGAAATGTAATTTACAATCTTAACTGTGCAACACAATTATCCGTATAACTGTGTGCATAATACAAAAAAGTGGAGAGGGTGGCATTAAAAAATTTTTTTAAATAAAATGTAATTTACAATCTTAACAATTGTCATACCATTATCAGTATAACTCTTGTACATTGTAGTGAAATGAATTTTATATGAAAATAAATATTGTGCATTTTACATATTTGGATACATTATCAAATTTTTGTTTCAAATTTTCAACTTTATAATGCGATAACTTCGCTCTCAGATGCCCGAATTTCATCAGTTACTTTGATCATGATCTTAATATCCTGCTGTTTATTTTTTATTGAAATAGAGCTAATGAAACAACATTTAAACTTTATTGAAGCTTTAGGTTTGAGCGTAACTGAAGAAACAGCCATCGAGTTACGAAACCGTGAGAAGGCGGAAAAACGTTTGCGTGGCAAAGAGACATAGAGGTTGTCCACTCAAGATAAATCTTATTACCTATGATAAAATAATTTTGTTCCATTCTTCTGTCAAAAATTATTTCTGTTTCAAAAGGGTTAATGGAATAAGTCAAAGCAAGGAGTATCATTGGAAGCACTATCATATTATCTGATTAGTATCGTAATACCGATGTGATAGCTAAGGATATGATAGTAATTGACTTAACGTAACGATTGTGCTCATATAACCATGTCGAGTGACTTCAGCGATCTCTGAAATGAAGAGTAAACACCAGGGAAGACTGTAATATATATTGGATAGATTTAAGGAGGTTGAATAGAGAAATGTTAATCTCGATAATTTGTTAAGTAAGGTATCAAACACAAGGTATGGGCTTTGAAAAATGATGGTTAAAAGTTAATTGCGATGTTTCATAGGTTAAAAGAAGTATTGACCACACAGTAATGAGGTATTTCGAGCTTTAAGATGAGGTTTTAACTTAGTTGTTAACTGAGGTTTTAACAGGTTAGAAATCTTAAACACATCTAATGTGCAAAAGCAGAATAGGTGCACGTTAGATATTTACATCAAAAATCTTCTTGTGGGATTATTAGAAGTAAAGTACAGAGTTAGAACCACACGTCTTTCGTCCATAATTTAAAACGTGACATTAGGGGACTCTATGTTCATTGAAAGCATGTAAGATCAAAATTTGTATTGTTCCACATCAGATCCAAAATACAAGGAGGGTAAATGCTACTAAACAAAGAGTAATTAACAGCGTAAATATACAGAAGAAGCAACAGGAGATACGGTATATGGGATAGAATGTATTTTGCAACCTCTGCAGTAATAATCACTTCTGTTGCTTAAAAATAGGATCATTGTTCATTCCAACATCTAACAAATCTAAATATTTTCAGATATATAGCAACTCATCTGGAGAAAGCGAATGTACGTTACGTATTCCCTTTTAAATAATGGGCTGCTTTACTTAGGATAAAGTTTAAAGTATTAAATGAGTTGTAGGAGGATGAACTAATATTAGATGTATTACATAGAAAAATGCATAAATGTCTATGGTTTTCAGCTTAATCGTGACTTCATTTATAACTTTCTGAACAATTACTACTGAAAACCAGAAACTTAACTCATATCAGCTTTTTTAGCTAGTCTCTTTGTTTGTGGTTTCTGTTATAAAACATTTAAATATATTATTTTTTTTTCTTTCAATATGCTTTCAATGGGAAAAATTGGCGTGATAAATTTTAATTTGAATTGTGAAGTTAATTTTTTTTTTTTTTTTTTTTTTTTTTTGTAAATTAGTACATTTAGGATACTTGAAATTATGTCTATTCCTCTGTAATTTCAAAATTAAGGTAATTAGATGTAAATGTTTCACTGATTCTAATTTCGAATGTCACTTTTTCTTCAAATGAACATTAAAAACCAGAAAATAAAGCATAACTGAAAAAAAAATAGTGACTATTTGTTCATTATAATTGTTTTAAAGTTGAATAATAAATTAATTTTTATTTAAAATTTTGATACGTGAAATAAAGTATTTCAAAAACATTTTAATTCTACTTAATAAATGCCTTAATAATTTGAATAATTAACAATCCATATTTTAACCGAATTATTTACTATTTTTAATTGATAACATATAAATTTAACAAATAATAGATAAATTATTCAGTTAAAACATGGAAGGTTGAATGGAAAGCTTTATTACTTCATATGGAGATTAATAAATATGTAGAAACATAAATGAGTATATGGACTGGATAATTATCTAGTGTTCTGTAGTGCTTATTTTTGTTTGCCTGAAATACGTACAGTCGGTAATATATTTCGCTTTTAAATTTAATGTATAACTAAGCACTAGAACGATATTGTAATTCGATTTAGGAAATAGTAGCATGTTTCATTAAAAAAAAAAATGTCTTAAAAATTACAATATTTTTTTTGGAGAAAAGAAATGGCCTGATTATGAATCCTTGATGATAAATTACTTTAACAAGTAAAAGAAATTAATCTTTAGAAGTGGAGAGCAATTTATATAAGATAATGACATAAATTAATAATTTTCCTTCTTATCGGCGAACTGCCTGTAAGCGGCTCTTGTAATCCAAGCAAAATGTCATCGCAGTTCGTTATCAACGTCACGTTCTGTACAGGAAACGTGTAGACGCGTATACGAGTTGGTTTATCAGAATCTTCCACAAAGGCAACGGCTGGAAATCAGAACTACAAACAAATTATAAATCAGATAGTTGTATTTCCTCTAAATATCATGCCAACTAATTGGCAGCCAAACAGAAATTTAAATGGACGAATTACGTTCAGTTATCAGGCAGCAACCCCTTGCAGAATACTGATCACACGCGAACTGATGACGTCAGCACAGCAGATAAGGTGCTTTCTGGTGAGACAGCTGAGTCCCATATTTTGAGATATAAGCTTCGATGTTGCGCTTGACAGTAGATAGATAGAAAACATCGTCAGCGTTATCATCTACTTCGAGTTCGTGGATGGTATGCAAGTTTTTTTCCAGAGTGCTAACAAGAAAAACCTTTTTATGATGATTTGTAGTTTTAGTTTTTGCTTAATATATCGGCTAATTTGATCGAAAAAACTTGTACTAGTCAGAATACTTGAAATATTTAACTTCGAGTGAGACTATGAAAGAAGATCACGCAAATCAGAAACAATAAATATGTGAAGTGAAAGAATAATGTAGATGAAAGTTTCTTCCTGTATCATATAATTAAGTATTTCTCTTTGTGCTTCATGTTAGTTGTACTTTTTAATAAAAGATTCAAATGTACTGCATAACAGTCAAAGTACAAAAACATACCTTTAGCCTTCTTTCTATGAAATAAGAAAATGATATTACAAATTAAATAATAAAATATTTGGTTTTGACTGATTACTGATTTGGTTTTCAAAAAAGAAAGTAATTTTCACTTATTTATTTGTAATATAGTGTATCATTTTATTATAATGTGTTATATGTATTTTTTGGTCTGTGTTTTCAAAATGATGTACACGAAATGAAGAAATGAAATAAAAAATGGATAGTAAAATTTTCGATTTTGATTAATCAGCGATTTTGATAGAACAGTCTTAGAGCAGTATATGTAGGCAAAAAACAACTTAAAATAGTTTGGTTTGGTTTTGGTCTGAAGTGCTACGGTCTACTTTTTTGCAACACGAGGGCTAATGAGACCCACACTTGAAATGAAAGCCGTTTATTCTCACTTTACTGAGCTATTTTAACTTGTTTTTACTGCTCTCTAATAAAATTATTTTTCTGTACTTCATGATTATTTTTAATAATGACTTTTCAAATATGACTTTTATGGGAGCGAATAAAAATCTTAAGCTACTATAAATGATGCAATGACTTTTATGTACATGAAATAAAAGTTAACTAGAAAAAAGATATAATGACTTTTACGAACACGAAATTAGACTTTATGGGTAGAATAATGCAAGGTATACTTGAAACTGACTTGAATAATTTTCATTTTTTTTTCTTTTATTTAAAGACTCTGTGAACAATCTAATAGAACGATGTTTGTTTTGGGAGAAAGTACATATAATACAGGTTAAAAAATCATTGACAATTTCACTGATAGTTAAGTTATGTAGCAATTTATTTCTTTAACTAGTATCCATGTATTTGATTAAAATCTGGCACCGGTAGTTATTTCGTTGAAGCTATCAACATCTACATAATTTCCATTTTATCATTAAACCTCTGACTGCTCATCCCGCGATTTTCGCGGGCATGTGTTTTTCTTCTTTTTAAGAAGCACATTTCGCCTTTTCACCGTTTAACCAGTGGTATAAATTATATACAGTATTACACATTTAATTAGGTAATAAATAGAAATATATGACTAGAACTATAGTCATATTAGATAATAGAAGTTTAGATAGTATGCTTATATATATACTTAAACTATGCAATAAAAAAAATACGCAATTTTAAAGAGATATCGGTTTACAAATTGAGCATTCAGAGGGTTAATGTCTAGAAAAGTCGCCTACCAGAGAGATAAATTTGATTTGTAAAGTCAAGATTATATTTAGACTTAGTTAAATTTTTTGTTTTAATTTAAATTCATTTATGTATACATAGTATAAAGGTGCGTTGAGACCCTAGACGACACCAAATATCAGAGGATTAAGGTATTTTTATAAAAATCTTTCCCATACCTGAAATCGAACCCGGGCTGCCGTGGTGAAAGCCAAGAATCCTAACAAAATGCATCTATAATAGGCACCAGCGAGATTCGAAATCATAATCTCCTCTTTGCTAGATAGGCGTTAAGCCACAAACTAAGGCACAACGTCCCTGTTTAAGTGTATAGAAAAATATATTTTGCCTTAATGCGAGTAAAACTAATTAGATAAGGATTATACTAAGCTCTCTATCAGTATTAAAAGATAGCCTTGGCATTGGTATGAATTCTTTCTTTGTAATGATTCGATTTTAAACTATTTAGAGACAATGCAAATTGTTCAACTGTTCATTCTTTTTTAAGAAATCGATGAAAAATGTCTTTTATATTTATTGTATAGAAGCTGCAAGCATGGTTTGTGAAGCTTTCGTTTTTCTTTGTGTTATAAAACCTGTGGTGTAATTCGAATTAATTAGAACTGGTATGTAGTTAAATGTTTGCATTTATTTTATTGGACAGATTTTCAACCATTCGTAGCTAGTCGCTATCCGTTTCCTTTTACATTTGCATCATTGTGAGCAAGTGAAATAAATCTTTGGATCCAAAACTGCGTATCGGTCACGCAGACATTTGTTATAGAACCATTTCACTCACGAAGTGATTCATTTTATCTTGTAATGGTCAATTTTTATGTTAATTCTTTCTTTCGATTTCCTTTCCCAGCTTTTCCGGATACATAAAAAATAAATAAAAAGAAATACTTCAATTCGTGATTTGAAAAAAAAAGAAAAAAATTTAGACCAAACAGACATATTTGCCTCTGAAGTCAGTCGCTGTATCATGATTTATTTTCAGAGAGTAATATTTAAGAAGTTATAAGTTTCAGAGTACATTATTGAAGATATATTTATCAGCAGCGTTCTGTTGGAATATTTGTGTACAATTTTCTGTACAATATGAAAATAAATGATTTTAGAATCGTAAATTGTTATGTTCTAACGTTTTATTCTGCCTTCTTTAAAAGTTCCAGCCAATTCCATTATGTAGAATATCTTATATAACTATTCAATGTACGTAACACAAAAATTTAACTTAAATTTAATCCATATAATTAGCTAATATTTATCTTATGTATTCAATTTACATAATTTATTAATTTAAATTGAATAATTCCGTTTTGAAAATCTGCTGGTGGGGCTGTTCATAGACAATCGGAATTGACTTGAAGCAGTAAGTCCCGGTCTCTTTAAGCCAACATGTAGCGAAAACATAAATCATAGCTCTCCAAACTAACTAACCAATCAACGAACCGCTTTGGAAATATACTATAACGTTTTAAAAATAATTTATATATAAGCATTCGGCTTAGTATTATATATACAGCACTGTATTAAAATACCATATTTTAATATCTTCTCGTTTTTTAGTAGTTGAAGAAAATGTTATTGGGATTACTATGAAAAAAATTTAAATTCAAAATGTAGGGCTGCAGGAAATATTAATTTTAGTTACTACGTAACTCATCATATACAGAGAAAATGCATCTGTGCTTTTATTCAGAAAGTTTCGTTGTGTCTAAGTCCACGATAGAATATTTCTTAAAGGTTTGGCATGATTAAAATAGATGCTGCTTAGGGTGAAGGTTTATTTTATAAGGGAAAAATTCTTTTATGAATATTTCTACTACATTTTATAATAAAAGATTTACTCTTTGATGCAAAAACCTTTGGCTATTCATAAAAAACTATATACACATTCCTATTCTCTATTCAGATTAAATTAATATTACTTCTGAAAAAAAAATCGTGCAACAAAATCCGTAAATCTCCCGAAGCGTTGAACAAAAATTATTTATTGGTATGAAAAATCCCTTTTTTTTCAGTATCTTGACATGCAATGCTTAATTTTTTGACATATTTTACCACAGATGACTTTCCTGGGGTGTTACCGTGACTAAATTAGGTATTGCTTTAAAAATACATCTTCCAAACACTTTCACTTGACAAAGGTCTGAGTGAAAGTTGAAAAGGATGTACTGACATCCAGGGTGAACAGTCTCTATGCGTGGCAAAAGGACATGCCCTGCCCATCCTCCTGCAAAAATTTTAACGACTTTCACTGTTAGGAGCTATAGAAAACCCACTTGTTTTGACAACCTATAATCATCTTTAGCATGTCCTTAACCCTTTTGCTCCTTAAACCTCCCAAAAGTACAGGATGAAAAAGAAATTCTTTTGAAGTGCAAAATATGAAAATTTGTATCTTTGTAGAAAAAAAAAAGGTTTCTGGGAATTTGAAATTTGGAGAAGGAGCATCATTTGGCTTACAAGAGAAAGGTGAAAAATGATTGCTAAGTGAAAGGGTTTTGTGTAGAGAAGGGATGTACGTTGATATCTTTCTTTTAAAAAGAATGCTTTTAAAAATGTCTTGTTTAATCTCAACAATACTAGTAACACGGAGACTGTTATATTTTACATATGTTTGCCTTTTTTTTTCTATGTGCTTTCTGTTAAAAATGATCTCGATGACTTTCAGGCAGTGACTTTTGTTATCAAGTTGCTCTGCAGGTGACAAAAAATGGATAGCATCTAGGCTGTGGTGATAGAGTTAACGCTTACGTGTTAACAACCAATAGTCGAAACCACCCGTTATTCCTTACCTGATTTTTTTTCAAACTTTTGAATATAAAATAAAATTTCAATTCTTTTAACTCCTTAACGTGCACGATCGAGTTAACTAGAGTGCGCTAAACTGGCCAAACTGAACCCACTCAAGAAAATTCGAGCGGCGTTGTACTTTATGTTGCTATAATTTTTCACACTCGAATGCAATCAAGAATTAAAAATAGCAATGGTTAAAAAAAAAAAAAAAAAAAAAAAAAAAATTGTTGAACACGCTGGCTTTTTTTGAAAGTCCAAACTCACCATTTGAAAGCAATTATTCCCAAGCTTTTATCATTATCTTTTATTAGGCTCCATAAAGTTTCTTACTCCTGCATTTTATCAGTGCTTCAGACATTTGACTAAATCATAAGTATTTTCCCATAGCCAATTGTTTTAAGTAACATACTTAAATATAAAATTATTTTAGTTTTGGAAGAAAGGAGGATTAAGTTATATTGCACAATGAATAGCCAATTATTTTTTGTACTTTATATAATTCAATTTGATTTCACCTTACTTTGAAATGCTGGATTTAAATCAGTTATTAGATTTTCACTAATATAGTATTTTTGTAATAAAATATCCCGATATTAACCCCTTAACGTGCACGCTCGAGTTAATTCGAGCGTGCTAAACTGGCCAAACTGTGCACACTCGAGATAATTCGAGCGGCGTTGTACTTTATGTTGCTTTAATTTTTCACTCTCGAATGCAATCAAGAATTGAAAATAACAGTGTGAAAAACAACCCATCGTTTTATTGATATTTATCATTTACATGGGATTGTAAGCTATAACTCTTACTTATTCAAGTATATAATATATATTTATTTCTACTTATCACTTACGACTTATCTCTTCCTTGTGAGCAGCTTTCCAACATCGCATTCCTATTCAGATTCTGATTCGCTCATTTTTGAATATATATATATATATATATATATATATATATATATATATATATATATATATATATATATATATATATATATATATTTACTAAAATATAATGTAAAATAAAATATAATTGTTGACTATTTTATTACTAAGCTCTGGTTGTAAATACATCTTTGACTAGAGGCTTCACTTTATATACTTTATTCTTGACATATGAAACATAAGGATTTCATATTTGATACCTCGGCATACAAAACGAGTTAAGACAACTTTCTAAATTGAGTTTTTTACATTAAAAAATTGATTTCTTTGGCTGGCCTTAAAAAAAAAAAACTGAGCATTAAGGGGTTACTGCCTATTAATAGAAGAGGCATATCTTAAGCTCGCTTAGTGCTTTCATTGGGAAGTTTAATGATTACAACAAATCGCATATCATTACAGCTATTACAGGCTTTGTCTTGTGCCCAGGTTATAAAACTTTTTTTTTTAATTTAAGATTAATGAATGTTGAAGGGCATGAGTACTACGATTGATTTAATGATTAAAAACTCTTTAAAAACTTAAGATTGATTAAAATCTTTTTGGGAAATATATGTTAAGAAATTGTAATGTCTTTGAATAAATAATATTTATATTATATGCATGAAGTTTCAATCTATAGATTATTAACTCTGAAACTCAATACATAAAGCAGACTGAGCTACAGTTTGCTTTTACAAAACACTGAGTATGCTTAAACTCATAATGATACTTATTCGTAATTCCGAAACAGCTATCTACATTCAGTCTCTTTTTATCTATGCCTTAATTACTCAGGCTTTGCGTTTATTTCTACATTTTAGCACAAGGATTATACCTCCTCGTGTAAATATCCAACTGACCATAATTTCTGAATTTTTAAAACCTCTTTTAAAAGTAAAATATAAATAAATATAATTTGTAATTTAAATAGTAGTATAACTTGTAACTTGATGAGAAAAAGAACATGTAAGAAACAGAAACAGTGATTCTCTAAAATGTTTTGTATCTATATATATTTATAAGTGTGTGAGACTGAGAGAGAATGAACAAAATGTACTTTGTTCTACTGCAGGGAAATGACGCATGATGATAAAATTCCGGAAGGACGAAATGATTTTAAAAAAATATGAATTTAATGAAAAAACGTGAGAGGGTGAGAACTTGTGCTAGAAATAAAAGGAATTTATTAATACCTGGTATTTTATAATAAATATAAAAGCAAACTAGAATTAACATTGGTTAAATAAAAAGAAAATATTGCTTTTTTTTTAATCAAAACCACTTAAGCAGTAATCTTTTCGGAATAATATTACACTAATAATGTTTCAATTGAATATAATAATGAACTTTCTTTCTTTAGAACAGTCAATTCTTTGATGATAAGCGCCGATTGGTTAGGGCTCTGATCGTCGGTACCGGAGTTCGTGGGTTCGAATCTCACTATGGCGTGGATGTTTGTAGCCGTTCGGAATCGGCTTTAAGCAGAAAGTCCCGGTCTCATTAGCCCTCGTGGGCAAAACAGTAGACCGTAGCGCTCCAAACCAAACCAAACTTTGATGATAATCTATTATATCTAAGTAATTCAATCGCAAATTTCTTTACAAATGCATCTCTATCTTATATTTCTATTTCTCATTAACAAATTAAGAAAGGACAATTTTTTCCTTTTTTTCATAATTTAATCTTTTTTAACTGTGCTGGAATTTTTTAAATTAAGTACCATTAATTACTATAACCTGAATAAGTTAATTTTAATCTAATTTTTAATTCATATGATTTTTTTTCTTTTCTTCTTTTTTTTTATATGAAAGGAATATAACTCATACACACCCTCTGAGTCCAGACACAGGAAATAAGTAATATTGTTGTACATTTCCTTAACATTCATATAACCATAATAAGAATGCATGAAATTTCTCTTCTCTGAATTTCTTAAATTTTTCTGGCATAAAAGATGAAAAGTCTCTAACACTGCTTATTCTGTAACACTGAGTCCAAGCTAACCCCCCAAATCACAAAAACTCTTGCTGTGCTACAATAACACATTTCTGTGTACATAAAAGTCACCCCGTTCCTATAAAGGGCCTGTACTGTATAAAGGGAGAAAGTTTAATTCATGAAATAACTACAACGTCTTTTTGGGGAACTTCAGCTCTCAATGGGCGAAAGCCACAACAGGTGGTTGACAAAGATTCAAGGCGGGACCTTGTCAAAAAAGGCGGGGGAGAAAATGGGCCTATTTAGATCGAGATGTATATCTTACCTGACGGAAGATTCATTTTTAACACGTTTGTGTAAAGTGATTTGACAAAATTCTTACTGTTAGGGGGACTATGGTACTATTGCACTAGACGATGGAGGGAGAGCTATCTTTCCCCTGATTCTCAAGCGAAGTTTCTAATTTAAGCAATAAAATATGGTTAAAAATAACTTTTCAGCAAACTTTTATCTTTATTGACTCTCCTTATACATCTTGTCGTCGTACAATGCTACAGATTTGATATGGTTCTCGATAATAGCTGGTAGCATAAAATTTAAAATACAATAGATCTCGGAATTGTTGAAAAAAGTAATGTAGAAACAAAACATTTTATTTGTGTTTAAAGTTTGTTTCTTTTACAAACAGTAAATTTTTTAAATATCCCATATAATAGTAATGTTTCTTTTACAAGCAGTAATTTTTTTTAAATATCCCCTATATAATAATAGCCTAAGTCATCGAATTTATGAACTGGTTGGACCTAGAATGGATATTGCATTCATATTGGATTCTTTATGCGTTAGGGTTAGCAAAATTCAAAGCGAGTAAAGTTTATCTTTTTAAAGTTTGAAAAGTTAATAAAGTTGTAAAGTTTATCTTTTATTTAAAGTTAAACTATCGATCCGATTCTAAAACAAATTGGTATAAATATGCTTCATATCGCAGAGAAAAATACTGTAGTCTTTAAAACGCTCGAAATCTATCCCTTTCTCTCTTTTCGAGGGTATAATGCCATTATATCAAGCTCTATATTCCCTGGTTAAGAGCAGGCGATTAAACTTATAAATTTATCACGTAATAAATTGGTAAAAATACCATTTTTTTCTAGCATTATGGCGTCATCTCATTTATTCATTTCTTATTTTAAATTATTTAAATATCGTCTACATTATTTTCATACGTTTTATCACTGAACTTAGATGTTACGTAAGTAATTTTCTTTCATATTTGACTTAAATAATAGATTAGGCACATATGTGATAGTTTTAAATTTAATCATCGATTATTTCTTTATCGCAATAAAAATTTTATCACCGGTATTAACAACAAATTCTTTTCATAAAAGTCTAAGAATCTATTTCACGGACTAATAAATACCTGACGTTTAAGTCATATCCTTTTGAAAATTAAGAAGTTTGTTCGTTTGTGTTTGTTTTTTATACATAACCACACAGTTTCCAATCGATTTGCTAAATTTTGGACATCCAAAACACAAAATAAGCCATTTTTTTTACCTGCCTCATAGGGTATTTTACAATTCTGGAAAATTAGAAATTTTACTGATTCCGTCATATGACGACCTATAGGCTAGTCATCTAAAAGAATTCAAAATTTGAATACATGTGTAACGTTTACTGAAATCCACTGTCTGTGTTTGCTTAATTTGTTGCTTCATTACTAACCTGTCATTTAAGTCTTATAAGATTGCTTGATTGCGATCAAGCTGAACAAATTATATTTTCTCTGTAGCCTAAAATATCATTTAAAGTATAGCAATTAAAACAAATTTATCCTTTGATTTTCATATAATAAAAGAACGAGAAGGTTAAAATATCCAGTAAATACCAACTATAATCTGAAAAAAGATATTTTGATGTTATATCTTTCGATAAATCTTTTTGTATCATACAACTTTATCAAATGTATTTTGTATATTTTAATAATGTACTGAAAAATAATATCAAATTATATTTTAAAAAATGCTGCAAGCGCAAGTAAAGTAGAAGAAAGTCTATATAAGAAATATTAAAAATTAAACACTTCGGCTATTAGTAAAGTAAAATTTTCTGTATTCTTTAATTTTAGAACCAATTATATTAAATGGCTACTATTTTTTAATATTTTATAAATTTTAAAATTTAAAATTTTATTTATAAATTTTCATTTTTTAATGAATGTAAATGAATTAATGCCATTTTCCTTGTAAAGATTTTAAAATTCTAACTTTTTACTCTAAGATTCATTGATTTCTTAGTTATGTATATTGAATACATCAATATCAAATAACCCAAGCCAAACGATGGCCGATTGGTTAGGGTGCTGGCCTTCGGTACCGGAGTTCGTGGATTCGAATCTCACAGTTGCAGAGATGTTCGTAGCCGTTCGGAATCGGCTTTAAACTGTAGGTTCCGGTCTCTTTGGCCCTAGTGTTGCAAAAAGTAGACCGTAGCACTCACTCCAAACCAAGCCAAAACCAATAATCCAATATATTTAATTATTCTGGATTTACATAGTCAATGCTTCTAGTCAGAGAGTTAATACGATTAACAAATTCAGATTTTCCTCTAGAACTCATCAAAATTTCAAAGTTTCGGATGAATATTTTTCTCAGGATAAGCCCTGTGAATAGCATGTACTACATAAAGCTGCTTCACTTTTCTTTCCCACTCAAATATGTCCCCAATTTTATTACTATACCTTCCCTACAGAAATTTTCCAGGTGGGCTAAGCTGACGAGTGTAATGGACCAATTCAGAGTTCCCCTCCCCTCTTAAACTGGACATCAACGTAAGACTTCCACTGTTGAAGCTTTTGGGTAGTATACGAGTTCATATCAGCAGTGAATTAGTTCTGGGGGAACCATAGGACAAAAAGAATTGCGGAGCGACTCTATTCCCCACGTGCGTACAGTTACACAATGAATGGCAGGATACGGACACACGTGCTCTGACGGTCTCTGTTCCCTATTGATAGTACGATACGTGCTTTTTGGACTAGTTTTGGCTTGACCATTTCCTGCATGTTAAATATCTATTTTTCAACAAGTAGGGAAGATTTCTCTTGTTCAAAATATTTTTCAACAAAACATAGATAAATATGCCTAGAAATAAATACCCACTGCAGTCAAGGCAGCAACAAATTTCACAAACTTGTTTGAATGTACCTTGTTCAAGTTAAAACCATTTGTAGCATTATTTTCCCAAATACAAACAAGTACAAAAAGAGGTGAACAAACCGAACTTTTGTCCAGGTCGTCATTTTACCTAAAATTTGTTTCCTAATACTTTATTATTAACACTAGATTGCCCAAGGCAGTTATTTTGAATGTTTTTTTAATTTCAATTAGAAAAACAATTATGAAATATAATGACACAATTTCTTAGAATTTGGTGACTTTTTCTATAACATATAAATGGGTTTATGAATAATTGTAGTTACTTCCGCCCTCCTTTATTATATAATATTAAAAATTAATTTTAAACAAATTTCTTTACATATTTATTATTTTTTCACAATGCAGTCATTGTGACTGTTTTGGGGCAATATAGGTATACAAGAAATCTCGGGCAATCTAGTGTTAAGAAAAAAAAAATGGTATTAAAATATTTTATACAATGTAGTTCTTTATAACTGTAATATAGTATAATATAGTTCAATTTAATATAGTTCTTTATAGCTGTAATACCCTCTGCAGTGAAGGCAGCAACAAATTTCACAAACCTGTTTGCATGTACCTTGTTCAAGTTAAAACCATTACTAGCATTATTTTCCCATATACAAACATGTACAGAAAGAGATGAATAAACTGAATCTTTGTCCAGGTCGTCATTTTACCTAAAAATTTATTTCCTAGTACTTTATTATTAGGAAACAATTTGTATTGAAATATTTTACGCAGTGTAGTTTTTTATAGCTGTAATACCCACTGCAGTCAAGGCAGCAACAAATTTCACAAACCTGTTTGAATGTACCTTGTTCAAGTTAAAATCCATTAGTAGCATTATTTTCCCAAACACAAACATCCACAAAAAGTGATGAACAAACCGAACCTTTGTTCAGGTCGTCATTTTAATTAAGATTTGTTTCCTAATACTTTATTATTAGAAAACAATTTGTATTGAAATATTTTACACAATGTAGTTTTTTATAGCTGCAATATAGTATAATATAGTTCTTTATAGCTGTAATATAAGTATGAAGAACTTGATTCTGAAACTAACGTATTTTCATTTCAGTTAAATCTTTTCTTATTTTTCCAGTTGGACATTTTATAGTAAATTATACTTTTTACATCAAACATGCTTTTATATTAAATGTAATTTAAAATACCTTTATAATCTTTTCTTAAATTTTGATTTTATTCCAGTATTTTCTTACACACACGCATATATATATATATATATATATATATATATATATATATATATATATATATATATATATATATATATATATATTATATATGTATATATATATATATATTATATGTATTTGAAGAACAGAGAGAACAAAAGTGAAAGAGTAAATAAGCTGTCAAAATGCGTATTTATTTTTGAGAAGATATGAATTAATTTTTGAACTAAATAACATTTTTAATTCTTCAAATAAAGTACACAGGGAAAATGCAAAGTGATATATTACGCTTGACTGTGTTCTGCTGACATTATAAAATAAGTGTTGAATCATAAAGAAATAAAGTAGCGTGCTGCATTTCAATTTGTATGTTTGAATCCCACTGCTTGCCAGAAACTCACATATTTTATAAATGATGTTTTAAAACTAAATACAAATTATTATTTCTATCTAGAATGCAAATTTTAAAATTATTTTGTTCATCTTTCTTCAAAACTTTCTAGTTATAATTATTATATTTATCAATTCAGATCTCATACAAAATGCCCACGTGGGATGGTGGTTTAAATATGAAACTGAATGCACATTCAATTTCGTTTAACGTCCCCAGTTTTTTATGTTTCAGCTTCCTGTATCCCTACGTAATTAGTATTTAAAAAGTAAAGAAACATTATCTATTTTTTAAATAATGTTTTAAAACTAAATACAAATTATTATTTCTAATTAGAATGCAAATTTTAAAATTATTTTGTTCATCTTTCTTCAAAACTTTCTAGTTATAATTATTATACTTATTATTATTATAATTATCAACTCAGATCTCATACAAAATGCCCACGTGGGATGGTGGTTTAAATATGAAACTGAATACACATTCAATTTTCTTTAACGTCTCCAGTTTTTTATGTTTCAGCTTCCTGTATCCCTTCGTAATTAGTATTTAAAAAGTAAAGAAACATCTATATTTTCAAATGATGTTTTAAAACTAAATACAAATTATTATTTCTATCTAGAATGCAAATTTTAAAATTATTTTGTTCATCTTTCTTCAAAACTTTCTAGTTATAATTATTATATTTATACAAAATCACGTGGGATTGTTTAAATAAGAAACTGAATAGAACGTCTCAAAAATGTTTCCCCTCTACGAACCATTAAAAAAATAAACATTTTTTTTTTTTTTGTTTTTTTACAAATATTCAGAAATAAAAAAATTATTTGTTTAAATTTCTTAAATGTTCTAGTTATTAATATTTTAATTATCTCTATTTTTAAATTTAATAATACTTAAAATTTTTTTTTAAATACTTTGTAATAATTATTATTTAATAAACTGAAACTTTTTTTAAAAATATTTTTCTTTAAATTGAATTTTTTCGTAGAAAAATTTGCATTTCTAAATTTTAAAATTTTAGTTTTTTAAAATAACTTTAAAATTTAAAAACGAATATCTATTTGTATTAAAAATGTATTATTTTTTATTAAACATTTTTTAAAAATATCAATTTAATATTTAAAAAATCCAATAATTAATTTAATAACTTTAAAAAATTTATACGAATACCTCTATGTATTAAAGCGTATTAGGTTTGATAAACATTTTGTAATAATATATAACAAGTTTAGTCAAGCATTTTCGAAAATAAGAAAATTCATTTAAAAAAATCATTTATAAGCACATATTTTATAATAAAAAAACTATTTTTCAACTTTTTCTTATTTCTACTCGGAGCGAATCGTTCTCTTTCGGACCCCATTTCTCAAGTGTGGGCGAAAAGACTGTGCCTTGGCAGATGCCACCTTTGCCACCGCCTAGTTAAGGCCCTGTTCGTGAGGTAATGTAATTATCAGTAGGAGCACAAATATAAAATAATCTTTAAAAAAAATTCTCCTTTTCATCTGCTACATTGTCTTCTGACAGATTAGGAGGAATACAATTATAACTAAGCCGAACGATGGCCGAATGGTTAGGGTGCTGGCCTTCGGAACCGGAGTTCATGGGTTCGAATCCCACTATGGCATGGATGTTCTAGCCGTTCGGAATCGGCTTTAAGCAGTAGGTCCCGGTCTCATTATCCCTCGTGTTGCAACAAGTGGACCGTAGCACTCCAAAAAAACCAAACCAAACAATTATAAAATCTGACTATAGTATGGATATTTAATGCTTAAAATAAATAGAGATAGTACATTAGAAAATGAAAATAGTTATAAATTGAGATAATCATGCCCTTCAAATTTATAGTCATTCATAGAAATTTCTAATAATAAAGCTATTCTTAAAAAAATTTCACACTTACAGACTGCATTCAAATGGATTTAATTTTAAATAAAGTGCTTGAGTTCACCGAGGAAATCGTTGTCATATTTTAACTAAGATTCTTCCCAAAAATGTCAGCCAAAGCATTTTTTTTTAAATATTTTATAATTTCCTATTGTTTTTTCTTCGATGAAATTCGTTAAAAATCGGTACAGTACTCTGCTTGTAGATTCGTCATTGTTTCATCTCTTAAAATTAGCACTAACGGAGGTTGTAGTGGATAACCGGTTTTTGGTTGATATAGGAGACCAAACACAATAATTCAGTAAATTATCTTTCTTAAAAAAGTTATATTTTTACATTTCTTATGGTTTTCTATAAAATTTTTTTTTCTCTGTCAAAGAATATATCAAATAAAGTAAAATTTTTGAAGTAATAAAAAATTTATTTTGTATAATATAATAATTTTTCGTTTATTTTTTTTTATAATATTTTTAGGTCAAGTGAGATAAAAATTACTGACTTTCAGGTTGTTTTTTTTAAAAAAAAATGTAAGTAATTTTAAAATGTCGAAAATAGAAAAATCATTCATGTCTCAAAAAGTTTTTTTAATTTTCTATTTTTCTCAGAATGTTTTTTATTAATACATTTAAAGTACCCAAAATTAAAGTTTAATAAAAGGTATTTTAAACAAAGGGGTTTTAAAGGGGTAAAATTGAAAAAATAACTAAAATCTTTTTTTTGTCAACAAAATCAAATTATTTTAAACATAAATTTTATCATAAATAATTTCGTTTTAAAAGATGAAGAAAAATTTTTACGAAAATTATCCAATTATGCAGATAAATACGGAAATTATGATAAAGTCTTCATTGTTACCCTTGAGCACTTACAAATGGAAAATTTCTGTTTTAACAACTGAAACTATTACCTTAATTAACTATTTGCTTAAAACCCTTTAAATATAATGGATACATAAAACATAAAGACAACTAAGCTTTATTTAAGTTGTATTAAATAAAAGATTATTTTTGCCGAAAAATATTTGAACAATTCAATAATGGAATACATTTCAACTAACGTTTTTTAATTTTAAGTTATGTCACATACAGCATCAGTGATATTTTAAAGTAAAATAAATACAGGATTAAATTTTGAGCAATATGGTCAGCTCTTGGTAACATAATACGGACTAAAAGAACTGCTTGTAACTATGCCATCAAGAAATACAAAATTTGTATTTCATAACAAGACATATCCATTTTAATACTGAACTCAAAACTCAGAACATGAGAAGTGAGATATATATTTCCTTTTAATCGGTATGTTTTTCAGAATGACTACATTAGATATTTAAGCTGTCTTAAATGCGCTTGATTACCATCAAGTATGGACATAGGACGTCTGACTTTTTTTTTTATCTAAAAGCTGTCAGAGAGCACCGGAGGTGGCCATGAAAAGTAAATGCTGTGTGTGGTCAGGTGAGTGCGTACGATCCTACTGATAAATGACCGAGAAGCAGAAGACAACAAAGAGAGCTCGACAGGCATCGGTACGCTTCGGACTTACTGCTGTGAAGCCACGGTGTTAGTAAGAGAAATAAAGAGATTCCGCTACCATTACAAGTGACATTTTTAGCTTCGAGCCTCTCTGTGGCAAAATAAAAGATCGGTACTTGAAATGAGGCCTTTCAACTGTACTGAATTTGTTGGTGATGTGATGCTGTATTGAAGCAGCGATTCATCACTGTAGAAAATAGTTAAATGCTACAGGAATAATGTACAAAAAAGCCGAACTAGGTTTATCTGTTAAAAGAGATAAGCTACATAAATATTCTGTAATGCCGCTAACAACCACTGGAAGTTGAGTTACCTATCGTCGTGTGTGGGATCGGCACTTTTCAGGATGTCTTTCTTAGTTTGTGTGTAATCCTCTCGCACTTAAAAATTTCCCATGTGTATAGTACCAGTTGTTATGTAGTGAAAATTTTCAAATGAAAAGTTTTAAGTCATTAGTAAAGTGGCTGATATGTCGTGGATTGAGGATATTGGTGTATTGCCTCCAAAATCAGAACACACTGTAAGAACAACTAAATTTTACACAATTATAAAATTAATTTTAACAATCTAATAGATTAAAAAAAATATTTGCATTTTACTGAGAATTTCATAAATGTGTCTTCATTGCTTAGTTAATTAATTTGTATAAATGACATATGTCACATTCCTGTTTGAAAGAAAAGATACATTGCTGTACCTTTTGATTTTTTTCTATACCATAGTTTTTGAACAGGGGTGGCACCCCATCCCCCAGTGGGATTCGAAATCTTCCATGGTAACAGATTCAGAGGTAAATGGGAGGTGTTTATTAGTCTTAACAATCCAATAAATTAAAAAATATTTGCATTTTACTGAGAATTTCCTAAATGTGTCTTCATTGCCTAGTTAATTAATCTGTATAAATGACACCTGTCACATTTCTGTTTGAAAGAAAAGATACATTGCTGTACCTTTTGATTTTTCTCTTTACCATAGATTTTGAACAGGGGTGGCACCCCATCCCCCACTGGGCCTCGAAATCTTCCATGGTAACAGATTCAGAGGTAAATGGAAGGCGTTTATTATTCTTAACAATCCAATAGATTAAAAAAATATTTGCATTTTACTGAGAATTTCTTAAATGTGTCTTCATTGCCTAGTTAATTAATCTGTATAAATGACATCTGTCACATTTCTGTTTGAAAGAAAAGATACATAGCTGTACCTTTTAATTTTTCTCTTTACCATAGATTTTGAACAGGGGTGGCACCCCATCCCTCAGTGGGCCTCGAAGTCTTCCATGGTAACAGATTCAGAGGTAAATGGGAGGCGTTTATTAATCTTAATAATCCAATAAATTAAAAAAATATTTGCATTTTACTGAGAATTTCATAAATGTGTCTTCATTGCTTAGTTAATTAATTTGTATAAATGACATATGTCACATTCCTGTTTGAAAGAAAAGATACATTGATGTAAATTTTGATTTTTTTCTATACCATAGTTTTTCAACAAGGGTGGCACCCCATCCCCCAGTGGGCCTCGAAGTCTTCCATGGTAACAGATTCAGAGGTAAATGGGAGGCGTTTATTAATCTTAACAATTCAATAAATTAAAAAATATTTGCATTTTACTGAGAATTTTCTACATGTGTCTTCATGGCCTAGTTAATTCATCTGTATAAATGACACGTGTCACAGTTCTGTATTTTGAAAGAAAAGATACATAGCTGTACCTTTTGATTTTTCTCTATACCATAGTTTTTGAACAGGGGTGGTACCCCATCCAGCAGTGGGCCTCGAAGTCTTTCATGGTAACAGATACAGAGGTAAATGGGAGGCATTTATTAATCTTAACAATCCAATAGATTAAAAAATATTTGCATTTTACTGAGAATTTCCTAAATGTGTCTTCATGACCTAGTTAATTCATCTGTATAAATGACACGTGTCACAGTTCTGTATTTTGAAAGAAAAGATACACATTGATAGGATTACATCAATTCGAAATTGCGGTAAATCAATTTTAAACAAAATAATTAAAAATACATTTTTGAAAATTATTTTTGTTTAAAATAAATGTTCTTTTTTTTATCTGTATAATATATAAAAATATTTATCTTATTGAAACATAAAATAGCGTTTTTTAAAAAAAAATAAATATTTCTTTGTTTATGATTAATCGTTTTTAATTCATTCGGTTTAAAATACTGAATTTTTACATGGAAATTTCAGATGGTTTTCTAGGATATTTTTTTATAAAATATAAAATATCGGTATTATTTATTTTTAAATTTTAGTTCATATGTAGAAAAATTATTCATCAAATTTAAGATAACTTCTAGAAATCAGTTAACGAAAAATTAAAGTAAAATTCAGAATTGATACTAAGAATTTTGACTTCAAATATCAGTACAATTCTGTCATCGTATTTAGTTGAGCGTGGGTTTAGTGCAATAACTATAAGGAACAAACTGCACATTACTGATTGTGAAGATTTGTAAATAATGGTAACGAAATTGTACTCGATATTATGAAACTGTTAAAATTCCATTTATCTCAACCATCCCTTTTTTAAAACTTTTTATTGGTTTCAGGCTTATTTTAAAGTTTCCTAGTTCGTATTTTTTTGTACATTATTCCTGTAGTATTTAATTGTTTTCTAAGGTGATGAATCGCTGCTTCAATACAGCATCACATGACCAACAAATTTAGAACATTTGAAAGGCCTCGTTTCAAGCTCCGATCTTTTATTTTCCACAGAGAGCCTCAAAACTAAAAATGTCACTCTTATTTCGTGGTTTCACAGCAGCCGTGACTTCTGAGGCTTCAGCAACACAGTGGCTTCACAGCAGTACGTCCTAAGCGTTTCATGCTTATTTTAAAGTTTTTAATAAATTATTTTTACTGCTTTTTATGGCTATTTAAATAAATTACTGCTCTGTGTTTCATTATAGATAAACAGATAAAATAGGTATAGATAATATGTAACACTATTTTAACATTTAGTAGATAACTATTGTAGAAAAAGGGACATTGGATTTTTTGCTTTTAAAAAGGTGGTGGTCCAAAAAAGGTTAAGAACCTCTACACTATACCATGTTATCATAGGCTCTAGGCGTTAAAGATTAAAACAGAAACACTTACGCTAAAAATCTCACAGATGCACACATAGGTGTGTGTCCGAGTGAGTGAGAAAGAGAGTGTGAGGACTTTCATAATACAGTCCATCAAAGATTTCATCTTTAATCATTGAAGCTTGGCTATTAATAATTTAAAACAGCAAAGTTAATTGTCTTATTAAACTCATTCTTAGTATAATTAATTAACACTACATGCATTTTAATTTAACTTGTTTATTCACAAACCATCTTTGGTTTCTTAACTAAAAGAAAAATTTCGCTATGAATTTCTCCGACTGTAATACATATTAATGCAATTGAATGACAATTTTTTAGAGTAAAAAATGTATATATTTTGTTTAATGTGTTAAACCTATTTCTAAGTGTGTGTATTGCTTTTAGTGGATGTGTATAATTAGATAAATGACAATTTCAAGGACAGTGTAAAGCAACAACTAACATGTAATTCAACGTAACCTAAAGAACTCACAAATCAAAACAATTGGGGAAGTGCATATCATTTTACGTAGCTTTGTATTAGTGCAAAATTAGTAATCTTAAGAGGCAGGATTTTTATATCAATTATAATTGCCAATTAGTTAAAGTAAAATGATTATTGCTATTCAATTTTCATTTTATCAGCTTTATTTCACTAACGGTTTGGCAACTTGTTTCAATAAGCTTCCTTTAATTTATTTCTTCAAAGGAACTAAATGTAAACAATCTAATCATAATTTTTAATTATTTTTCATCCCTGTATAGCCGAATGTTTAAATTCTAAGATTGTTATTGACATAAAATTATACAGTTTGTTTTTTACAACAGTTAGTACCATAAATATCTTGTGATTAATATAGTGCATTAATAGGAATGATGAAAACAGTAAAGTTACTAAATAACGAAAAGTGCTGATGTTAATATTGAAACCGAAAATCCTGAAATTTGTTTAGTATGGAACTGATGTTATTTTAGAAAGTGTATTTATTAATGATTTATTAACTTTCTAGTATTTGATTCATTATGGATATTCCGTTAAACTTGGGTGCATATCGGGAATATTCCTTAACATCATTATTCTTAACATCATTATTTTCCTGTCTATAGTCAGTAATATTGAACCTCTGTTTATCCCCCTTTACTCTCACAAGTAGTTCAGAATGAAGCCTTCTACACTACTTGCCAGAAGTTAGTAGTATATGCATCAAATGAAGAAGGGAATTGTGAAGGCTTTTATTTTCTTCTCATTACATTTATTTCAGTGATGTTAATAGTGGATATATGTTGAGAATATATCAGAAAAAGTAAAATAATTAACAAATGGCATTTAGTAGGTAAGTATTTAAGTTATTTTTAATACCACCCTTTAACATATAACTAAAATTATATGTTGAGATACAATAAATTTGAAATCTCAAGTTCATTCACTTCTGGAGATATACTTCAAAGTTGGGACCAAGAATATATATATTTACTGTTTGCATAATGGTAAATCTGTTTATGCATGTGTTGTGTCTTAAGATCACATCCTATTTTTTTTTTCATCATCCTAAAGACTTTTTTTTCCTGGAGTATAAAACAATGAACTATTTACCCAGAGAGTATTCAATAAATGCAATTCCACCCTATTCTGGCATGATGTTTCTGCCTGTTTCGGAATTAATAGATGACGCCGGGCCTCATTCGTAAGATGCTACTTAGTATGGGAAAGCATCACCGCCTTTCTTATTAAAGTTATAATAGCTAGAGAAAAATTTAGTACTTACCAGTTAAAAACCCTGTGGATGATTAAAAAGTTCAATATTTTTGGGGGAGGATAACCGAAAATTTTAATCAAATCTGGAGGTTAAATAAAAAAGTTAACATTTCTTCTTTAATAAAGTAGTTGAGAAAACAATACAAAATTTTAATGAGATTGAATCTTAAGAGGCAGTAACATAATTTAAAATGTAAAATTTACGAAGAAAAACATTGTCCATTGAATTATTGCTGACTTTATTTCTGACACCAGTGGTAGATATAATAGAACCCAGTTTCTTGCACTTTATAGTCAAAATCAAAATTAACTTAAGATTTACATCATCTGTGAAAATCCTCATCTTTATCCTGTAGAAATAAATTCTTTGTTTGAATTTTGAATTTCCATACGAATGAATGCGGATATTTTCTTTTCTTCGTAGGCTTCTTCCCCTTAGCACATCCCCAAAAGACAAACATGCCTCAAATTCTACCCGCATTCGACGTCGATGAAACAAATAAAACTAGGAAACAGGTAATAAGAAAATGAAAAAAAACAAAAAACAATATTAGTGAAATCCTCTTTGGATATATAACTTGGTTGATTCGACTTATCGTGCAAGACCAATTGTACAAGCTTGACTTATGAAGATGAATTGTCACGTCATGCTTCAAGGCCTTGCCCCAGCAACTCGCCCGAATCCTCATCTGCTAGTTAAAATCACGGCGTGAGAGTAAAGCGATTGATATTTTTTTTTCTCTGCGAAAGACAAAAATTAACTTGTTGTGCTGAATAAGGCAAGTAATTTTTCACCTTCGGCGTCGCATTTCTCATCGGTGACACTCTTTGTGCAGCGAGAGGCACGTATGGATACATAATCCTTTCACTGTCTTCAGGCGAGCAACTCCCTTGCCCCAAGCGTTGTATTTCCTAACAAATCAACGTGATGGGAATCAGCGTTTGGGCATCAGAAATCTGCTAAATGAGATTTTAAGGTGTTATGAGGCAGAAAAAGACGTGTGCTGATAAAATTATTGATTTCGAGTAGAGATTAGCAAGTGAGGCAAGAATAAGAAGCAGTCAGCTTTGCCTGTTTTTATATTATTTAGAGCTTTAAAATACTTAATGAGCTGAGCTTGAACAACAGTTGATAGAGTGGTAAATAAAGGAATCTGATAACTATTCAATTTAAAAAAAAAATAAGTATTTTAGTAAACGTTGCAATTGTTTGTATGTTAAAAGCAAATTTAGAGCGCATCCTGAAAAGTAAATCTGTTTGAAAAGTTCAGTTTGATTTAATTTTAATTTAGAAAGTTTTTCTAATCCTTATAGCCTTTTCAAATAATAATATTTTTTTTCGAAATTTGTTTTCAGATCAACGAATCATCTACCAAAGACTTAAGTTCATTATAATTTGCCCAGTAACTAGTGATATCTATGAAAACATTTTATCAAGTTCATTATAATTTTTCCAGTAATTCTCGAGATAATCGACCAATTCTTAAAATTTTCTTAATTTAGAACACCATTGAATAATGGGTGGATATTTTTTATAAATTTAAAACATCCCAAATAATTTTCAACTGTTTCATTTTGAAAATTATTTTGTTCTATTCAAATATTTGACTTCGAAGCTAGCCTTTAATTACTAATGATAATTGTGCTAGTTAGATAAGATAAGTCTCCAATTTTTGCATAGATAATACATTTAAATTAAGCTAAGAGCGCACTTTTTATGGTTTTATGACTTCTATATGAACGTACTGAAAGAAATCTTATCCTTTGACTAACGAAACGAGATATGTAGCTAAGATGATATACATAATTCTATTAGGTAAAATACACATTTTTCTCATATAGTTGAAGCAAAACCTTGCATAAACGATAACTCTAATAAATAGATAATAAAAGTTAATTACAAGAAAACATCTTGAAACGAATATAATTCATTTTAGCAATTGAAACTGAATAAAAGAAAAGTAAGCATTTAAGTGATAACAGATTTTGTTTAATTTTGACCAGTTACTGTCAATTTTCTTAAAATATTAGTATGATAATTCGTTAATTCTTCGTTTGATATAATCAAGTGACGAGACTAGTAGTGGAAAGATATATTCTTATGATTAATTAAGGGGAAAAACTGTGTGAGAGCAATGCTAAATTTCTTAAACGGAAGTTATCACTCATGACATATTTTACGCTGATATAGCTTTATTGCTAAATAAGACCAAGCAAAAAACCTTAACTCCAAGCAATTTAATACGCTTTAGAGCAAAACCCCTACTACATTGCCCGTATATGCAACTTATAGATAGGGTAGCATGCATCCCTTAATCAAAAATCACAGAAGCAGACTCAATTTGCATTTTACTTTCAGAGATAAACTTAAAATATATGTTCATTTTTCTAATCTCAGAAATATTATGACACTAACAGTCATTATGAAGTGCTTTGCATATGATTTCCGACAGTTTCATGGTAAATGTACTTTTACGGATTACGACTTACTTCTTAGCAGTGACATGTGATGACATTTTTTTTTCTCTTTTCCTGCGCTAACCTTGTCACTGTGTCCACTCATTCGTTACTGAAATCCCAGATTAGTATACTTCCCGAACATGTATGCAGATGTCATTTTGTTGTGCCAGGTGGTTTAACTAGCAAAGCGTGTTAAATCGCGATGTATTGTCATATTAAGTTTATTTCGGTGGTATATAGCTCTTGCTGTAATAGAGAAAACGCCTAAAGCGAAGAGGATTATCATTATTAACGAGAATCATTTTAATATGCACGTTGTAACAATCTTGAAACTATATTACATGTCACTCTCCATAAACTAACAAAATTTAACTAGAATGTTAAATGACGATGTACTGTCGGCATATTTGGTTTATTTCAAGGGTATATAATTTTTGCTTAAATAGGGAAATCTCTAAAGAAAGAAAATTATTGTTATTAATGAGAAATATTTTTAAACGCACGTTACTTTTGACTAGATTTAAACTATATTACATGTTATTCTAAACTAGAATGTTAAATGACGATGTACTGTCGGCATATTTGGTTTATTTCAAGGGTATATAATTTTTGCTTAAATAGGGAAAATCTCTAAAGAAAGAAAATTATTGTTATTAATGAGAAATATTTTTAAACGCACGTTACTTTTGATTAGATTTAAACTATATTACATTTTATTCTAAACTAGAATTTTTAAATGACGATGTACTGTCGGCATATTTGGTTTATTTCAACGGTACATCATTTTTGCTTAAGTAGGGAAAATCTCTAAAGAAAGAAAATTATTGTTATTAATGAGAAATATTTTTAAACGCACGTTACTTTTGGCTAGATTTAAACTATATTACATGTTATTCTAAAAAGCTAGCAAGGTTTAACCAACAAAGCATATTAACAAAGTGATGTACTGTTATACTAAATTTATTTCTGCAGAGTTGTGACTGAAATACAAAAAATTTTTAAAGACAGATCAAAGTTATTTACGGTATTTTAAATATGTATGTTCTAACTAGATTTGAATTCTATTACATGTAACGGATATTATGCTGTTTAATTGGATGTTTTTGGTTAAACTGAAGTATTGTTAACGTTTTTGGGGTATAACACTATCGGACTTTTAAAGGTAGATTTCGAATGAAACTACCACCCCTACAACTTTTGACTTTTTCATGTCTGATAACGGGGGTTATTAGCAGTACTAGCATAAAGCCCGTCATATGACGGGAATAGTACAATTTTTAATTTTCCAGAATTGTAAAGCACCCTATGAGGCAGGTAAAAAAATGGTTTATTTTTTGGCTGAGAATTACCTGGTACACGCTCAATAATTTGTTTATCTTCATACTCCTCTAAAGTCTCCCGATACTGTGAATGCAGTTAGAATCGCATTAAATTCATTAATCAAACCGTGTGGTTATGTATAAAAACAAACACACAAACGAACTTCTTAATTTTCAAATATATATAACTTAAACGATAGATATTTATTAGTCCATGAAATAGACTCCTAGACTTTTATGAAAAGAATTTGTTGTTAATACCGGTGGTAAAATTTTCAATGCAACAAAAAACAATCGATGATTAAATTTAAAATTATGACATATATATCTAATCTATTATTTAAGCTAAATATGAAAGAAAATCATTTCGTAGCATCTAAGTTCAGTGATAAGACGCATGAAAATAATGAAGACGAATTTTAAATAATTTAAAATAATACATGATTAAATGAGATGGTTAAGGGAATTACGTCATAATGCTAGGAAAAAAAGTTATTTTTACTTACTTATTATAAGATAAATTGATTAAATGCTCTTAACCGGGAAAAAAGGGCTTGAAATAATCACATTAAACGCCCGAAAAGGGGGTAAGGGGTGGATTTTGAACGTTTTAAAGATTTGCTTTGAATTTTGTTAACCCCAACGCATCAAAAATCCAATATAGATTCCCCTATCCATTCCAGGTCTAACCGCTTCATAAATTCGAGGACAGACAGATAATTTAGGCTATTATTATATAGGGGGTTACTAAGTAAAATAAAAGGCCTATAAAAGTAACACGAGCTTACTTGTTTATCTGTTATTTAATGTATTGATATCAAGTTGAGAATGAGACTGCATTAGTTAAGGAAGATCCCTAGAAAGAATATACGTTTGGTGAATTTTCCCATACAAAGATCCTATGATGTAGATCTGTAATCCCCTATATAATAATAGCCTAAGTTGTCTGTCCACGAATTTATGAAGTGGTTGTACCTGGAATGGATACAGCCATCCATATTGGATTCTTTATAACTTAGGGTTAGTAAAATTCAAAGCGAGTTCGAAATCCACCCCATCCCCCCTTTTCGAGCGTTTAATGCTATTATTTCAAGTCTTATTCTCCCTCTTATTGTACACTAACTTCACTCTTGATATGAATTTAGTATAGAATAAGAGGGAGCAGCGATGGCGGAGCGTAATATTTCGACTGGACTGCGTTTACTCGACCCTCATATACTCTAATTAGTTCTTTCATCATGTGTAGACTTAGTATGTTTGGTAGAGCCCGTTTGATCGTCGTACTTCTCGGGTTGGCAGTTCTGTCCCCGACACAGCCAAATTTTTCTAAATGTCTAATTAATTTAATATTTTCTGCTTTTTTTTAAAAAATTCTTATTCCTAAAATGGTTTTATTATTTTCAAAATTGTTTTATTATTTTTAAAATAAATGTTACTATTTTTTCAACTTTTTATGACTTGAACTTTCTTCTCGTAATGTAATAATAGCCTAAGTTATCTGTCTGTCTGTCCTCGTATTTATGAAGCGGTTGGATCTGATATGGATAGAGCATCCATATTGGATTTTTGGTGAGTAAGGGTTAGCAAAATTCAAAGCGAGTAAAGTTTATCTTTTCCTAAACTATAGATCCAATTCTAAAACAAATTGCTATGAATAAGCGTCATCACAGCGAAAAATTCTGTCATCTTTAAAACGTTCGAAATCTACCTCGTCCCTATTTTCGAGCGTTTAATGCCATTATATCAAGCACTATTTTAGGAGCAGGCTATTAAATTTATCAATTTATCACATAATAAATAGGTAAAAATAACAATTTTTTCTAGGATTATGACGTCATTTCTTTAACCATCTCATTTAATAATTTCTTTTAGATTATTTAAATATCTTCTGCATGATTTCCATACGTTTTATCCCTAAACTTATATATTACCTAAATATTTATTTTTAAATATTTGGCTTAAATAATAGATTAGGTGCATATGTGTTAATTTTAATCGATTATTTTTGTAGAAAAATAATTCTTAGCCAAAAAAAAAAAAACCTTTTTTTTACATGCCTCATAGGGTACCTTTACAATTTATGGAAAATTAAAAATTTTGCTGATCCCATCATATGACGGGCTATATGCTAGTAGAAATATATTTAGTCAATCCAGAAGGCTTTTTCAAAATGAGTCCAAGAAGGTGAAATCCACTTTGGTAAACCAGAAGATGTTTTACCTTCTTTTTCCTGCATTATAAAGAAAAAATGTGAATAGACACTATTGATAAAATATTATTTCGCATTATTTTCAAAAACACTACTTTTCTTTTAGCAATTATATATGTAAAATCTCTTATATCTTCCAAAATATGTAAAACACCAAGACAGTCTACTTTTATCATTCGCTATTTTTATTACCTATACATAATCTGATACATTTGGTGAGCAATAAATAAATAATAAATATGTAAAATCGCTTATACCTTCTAAAATTTCTAAAACACCAAGACAGCCTACGTTTATTATTCGCTATTTTTATTACCTATACATAATCTGATACATTTGGTGAGCAATAAATACATAATAAATATGTAAAATCTCTTATACCTTCTAAAATATGTAAAACACCAAGACAGCCTACGTTTATTATTCGCTATTTTTATTACCTATACATAATCTGATACATTTGGTGAGCAATAAATAAATAATAAATATGTAAAATCTCTTATACCTTCTAAAATTTCTAAAACACCAAGACAGCCTACGTTTATTATTCGCTATTTTTATTACCTATACATAATCTGATACATTTGGTGAGCAATAAATAAATAATAAATATGTAAAATCTCTTATACCTTCTAAAATTTGTAAAACACCAAGACAGCCTACGTTTATTATTCGCTATTTTTATTACCTATACATAATCTGATACATTTGGTGAACAATAAATAAATAATAAATATGTAAAATCTCTTATACCTTCTAAAATATGTAAAACACCAAGACAGCCTACGTTTATTATTCGCTACTTTTATTACCTATACATAATCTTATACATTTGGTGAGCAGTAAATAAATAATAAATATGTAAAATCGCTTATACCTTCTAAAATATGTAAAACACCAAGACAGCCTACGTTTATTATTCGCTATTTTTATTATCTATACATAATCTGATACATTTGGTAAGCAATAAATCACTTGAATTTGAATGACGTCTAAACAACGCGAATTCGATTTTAATCGCAGCATGGAGAATTCTTATTCTTTATTCCCATGAACTGATATTCATATTTAAGGTTTTTATTCGTTTCTCAAGGAAAATATCAAAACTTTAATCCTGTCTGCTTACGGAAAATGCTCCGGGTAACTGCTGAAAATAATGTGTTAAACTTAATCCATTTTAACATTGCGGATGTATTTCTTTTGATATTCAATTTCTGTGATACTAGATAAAACTCTTATAAAAGTTACGAGCCATGATCGTGATACAGTATTCATTACACAAGATGAAAATAATTAGAGGAAGTTTAGGTTTTACCTCATTCTATAAAAAAAGTTTTGAGGAAGAGAAATTCTCCAGAAGATTGTTTAAAGAAATGGGTTCGCGTGCAGTAGCAGATTTTTACGTGTTTTAACACAAGTTATTTTCCATTTTGCAATTTAAATTGAGTCGTTAGGCTGGGAAAGCCGTAGGGCGTTGTCATAAGGCTCGCGTAATGAAATTCGTGCCTTTGAGGATGTTTGGAGATTCTTATCGGCAAAATAGCTGACATTTGAAATTGGCTATACAAATTCTTTTAAGATGTAATTTACCAGTTTTGAATCTTGTGGTGAATAATTTAGAATGCTAATGCTCCAGAGGACAAAAAAAACCATAGAGTCCAAGCATTGAAACTGTGGAATTAATAATTTGTGGTTACTCAAGTAGTTTTTCTCTTTTGAATTTTGTCCTAGATAATACAAATAAAATAATGAAGATAGTTTATCATATCGAGTTGGAGAATTCCAGTTTGAATATTGCAGACAGAATTGCAGTTAATACAAGGATGACTAAAATCTAGTGAATTCCCAATAAGATTTTAGGAGATACTATTTTTCAATGGCAGGATTTTATAGTAATGAATACTATACTCATTAGCGCAACAGCCCCTAGGGAGCCAGGGCCTACGGTGCCAATCTCCGTTTCCGAGACCAAAGGCCCTGGGGTGCGAAGCATATGTTCCGGTTAGGTGGTCAACCTTGAGCGGAACCCTCAGTGTTTAGTTCTCAAGCATGCTTGATCTTCAGTTTGTCTACCCACTGAAGGAATGAAAGGCTGAGTCAACTTTGCCCAGTCCGGGGATCGAACCTCGAACATGTGTCGTGGGAGCGTACAGCGCTACCTTAACTCCACTGGGCTTCATATTAAGAATATGAAGTATTCTTAATATGAAGAAATGAAGTATTCTTAAATGAAGTATTCTTAAAATGAAGTATTCTTAATATGAAGAATATGAAGTATTCTTAATATAATTATTATATATTATTACTCAATAACAGAATATCCGAATGATGGCCGAGTGCTGGCCTTCCGGAGCTTGTGTGTTCGAATCCCACTATGGTATGGATGTTCGTAGCGTTTCCGAATCGGCTTTAAGCAATAGGTCTCGGTATCATCAGCGCTCGTGTTGCAAAAAGTAGACCGTAGCGCTCAAAAACCAAAACCAATAACAGAATGAGAATTAATCTTAAAATGCATTAACAATAATTATGCAAGAGCTGTTAGATTTGTAAGATTTAAAATAAGAATATTATAAATGAGTTTTCATGCATGTTTAATGTAATTCAAAGTCTAATATTATCATATAAATATCTTGATAACAGTTTTTAAAGGTATACTTCTTATTTCAACTAAAAAGTTGAAAACAAAATAATGCTATAAAGTAATTAAAAATAAGCGTATTGTAAATGACTGATCATGCAAGTTTAATTCAAAACCTTATATTATGGCAGCACTTTACTAATATTTTAATAATTTTTATGGCATTTTTTATATATTTCAGAGCAGATTCAAAAATGTAAACAAAATTTCATTGATATTATTTTATTTCTATAGGATCATTTTCAACATTTAAATATTTTCAGAAATGTAAGTTACAAGTTTCTTTTTCGATTCAGTAATTCTCAGTTATAAACTCTATACGATATATGTTAATGACATCATTGTGCAATCATGTCTTTCAATGAGGGAAATGTAGGATTTTCTTTTCTTTTGTCATAATAATAGGCTTTTCGACAAAGTTTATACATTCGTTTTGCACACACATACACACACAAGTATATAATGGGATTTTTTTCGTATGTCTTGCTGCGAAGATTTTTAAAAATGCATAGCCAGAATTATTTTGAGAAGGACCCAGGAATAGCATCCTATTACTTGTGAAAAAATGATAAATATGTATTAGCACACACACACACACATATATATATATACATATATATATATATATATATATATATATATATATATACATATATATATATATATATATATATACATATATATATACATATATATACATATATATATATACATATATATATACATATATATATACATATATATATATATATATATACATATACATATACATATATATATACATATATATATACATATACATATATATATATATACATATATATATATATATATATATATATATATATATATATATATACATATATATATATACATATATATACATACATATATATATATATATACATATATATATATACATATATATATACATATATATATATATATATATATATATATATATATATATATATATATATATATATATATATATATATATATATATATATATATATATATATATATATATATATATATATATATATATACATTTGTGAATGTAATGTTCCAAATCTTTCCAAGCAAATATTAAAATTTATTTTTCCCCTTTGTTGATATGGACAACTATTTATAGGTTTAGAGATAAAGCGAGAGTAGTCTAGAATAATTTTAATTAACCTTAGAGCTAACCTTAGTTTATAATTAACCCTATCTCCTTTGAATTTACACATGCATTCAGATTTATATTATCATATCATCGTTATTAGTTTACAAAATCTTGATCGTGAATAAGTATGTCTCTTTCCAGCCCCGTTTACATGTGCCAAAATGCAGCGTAAATGCAGGGTAGATCCGGGAATCATACTCCCTTTCAAGAATTATCCCTAGCTAGGGAAAAAATGAGGTGTAAAAGGAATCCAGCTTTCTACCCGGGTAATTGCAGAGTTTACCCTTATTTTCCATGATCCTTTGCGTATGTTGTGTGTGGCACTAAATTAAAAATGGCCGACTTCGCTGGTACTGTGTGCATGGAATGCGTACACATTTCTTCGATTGCAACATGGGTGGTTATAATCTATCACAAATGGTATTCATTGTTGTTGTAAGGAAAAGCATTTGTTAGTTATTTAATACTGTTATAGAGCATACAAAGTAAGTGATAATTTTTTTTTTAATATCAATAAAAGTGTTCTAGTTAGATTCGCGTATTAAAATGTTTCATACATATGTCAGAGATTGATTGTATAAAAAAAGAAACCTAAAAACGATTTGAAACTTACTTTGAAATCATTGAGTTATTTTCTGTTAAGTAGTAAAACAAATATATTAAAAAGTATATTATGTTTGATATGTAGTAAATCATAAACAGATTTTTTATTTAGTTTTCAGTTGGGGGGGGTATTAAAAAAACAAATTAAAAATATTAAAAAGATTATGACATGAATAATTATTCAGCTGCAAATGTACTATTCCCCCTAAACCATTCCTAGAATTTAAAACAATTTCATCCAAGCTGTATTCGAATTTTTGTTCACATTCTCCACTAACCAAGGTTAAGTTTTTGCAAAGTGAAATAAATAAGTAATTTTTTTTAATTGCATAAAAACTAAATTTTTATTGTATGCTTTATGTAAATTTCTCTTTATACTGCAGATTTAGCTTTTAAAAAAATTCTGAAGAATGTTAACTTGAAGAATAATTTTAATATGCAATGAATAATTTAGCCATGAAATTTAAAAAAAATTACAATTGAGAATTTTTACACTATTAAATAAAAAATATTTTACTCTACAAAAATTTTCTGCATTTGCGTAACATTGCGAATTAAATAAATATTTTATGGAAATTTCTAGTGAATGTTTGTTTCTAATATAGGAATAACTAAAATATGTACAATTTTCGTCAAGATCTGGTAAATTTTTCACGTGATTCAACAAAATAGTCGTACTCTGTGTCAAAGAGTAAGCAAGACACATGTACGAATAATGCGATTGCACTTCCGAATGATCACTTGGTTTTGACGAGAATTCCGGGAAAAAAGAAGGTGAAATCACTGCTCTTGTAAACGGGTTTTTTCTACCCTCCAAATAAAATCCCTTTTACCGGGTACTTTACTGGCACATGTAAACGGGGCTTCTGTGTGCTGGACTGTCGACTTGCAGGTAGCGTACGGTACTCCAATCTACGCATAGGAAATGGGTGATGAGCCATATCTGACTTTCCTGCTGATTAGTAATTTATACAAGTGCTTACCGACTGTGTATGTCTTCAGTCTTTGGATATAATGATTTAAATTTTTATGCCTTATACATTTATATGTATGTATGTATATATAATATACATGCATAAAAATATATATACATATACACACATACAAACATGTATATATATATACATGTATCTGACCAGAGGAAGCTCAGTCGGCAAAGACAGCGATCGAGGATCAAGCCGGCCAAAGATTCGCATGTAATGTAGCTTCATACTATGGCCAATTGTTCACGACTATAGTACTGGTCCAAATGGTGACCTTGAACGATGGTTCACTGGTTGCATCCACACACTCGGCCACTCAATGAGCAGAGCGCGTAGATGCATTCATAGAATCTGTTGGGAAATTAAAAAATATATATTTCTTCCTTACAACATGACCTCATTCGTAGTTAATGTTATTCATCCGATACGTTTAACTTTCAGTCAGATTTTTTAACCATGACTGAAAACCATATGTAAATTACCTACGGCATGTATATATTTAAGCCTGTTCAGCGTTGTTGGCTGGGGAACTTCTAACTTATGCTGCTGTTCAGTAACTTGTCTAATTTACATGTATTATTTTATGAAATAAGTCAATGCATGTATTATTTTTATTAATAAAATTTTAATTAAAAGCATTCGAAGTGGAAGTGTTGTGAAACCCGACTACTTCATCAATCCACTGACGCCTCTGCAAATTTGTAAGTTTGGAAAATTACATATGACTTGACTAATTTTCCAACAGAATCTACTGCTCACTTTGGTAGCGCATGCTGGTTGTCTTTGATCTTTAGAGAAAAATCACTGCCAAGGCCATTCTCCGCCAATGTCATTTTATCATCCACCATCGTCGACCTACCATACATTCTCCAGACGGTGGTAATGGCTTGCAGTAGACCATAGTATGGAGAGGACATGAGAAACGATCGGGGTTGCAATGTACTCCCAGTTCCCAAACGATATTTCTGTAAGTGTCAAGCCAGCCTGGGTGTCTTCTATATTAAAAGGAATCAAAAGTTTAGTTAGTCATCAGCCCTCGTGGCGCTCGTTCAAATAAAGCTGCATCTTACCCTTACCTATAAACCAGTTGTATATTTTGGCGGGGTCTATCGGATCTGGCTATAGATAGGCTCTCTTATATCACAGAGATAAGTAACAACAACAACATAAATATATACATGTGTTTATGTGCATATATGTATGCATATGTAAAGGCATATGTGTGTAGGTATATAAGAGAAGTGTACAAAATACTCATTTGACCACAGGCCTAGTAAAAAATTACTATATAACTTGCTTTTCATTGGCAGGTAATACTTTTTAGTCCATTATTCTGATCTAGTCTTATTACATTCACACTCATATATATGAGTGTGTATGTGTTCCTCCTTTCATGGTTCTCTGGTGACATATAAAGTTGAAGTGAAGCGATTAATAATAATCCATCTTTTATTTGCAAGAAGTGTGGCAATGGGAGATACATCATTTAGACCGATTAACACAATAGATAATGAAGACACACACAAAAGCTGTTCAGTAAAATACGAATATGAAAGGGTGAAATTCTGTTAGAGAGTTGAAAATTTCTTGTTTTATCAGGTAAAGTTTTACCATTGTTATGATTAATTCTAATTTCATAGTAGAACCGCACCTAAGATTTCTCCCCCTTCCCTAAGGTCGCAGCTTTTTAATCATACAGTTTTATTTCTTTTTGTTCAACGAGATATTACACAAAAGGGATACCATTTATAGTTGTATTTCTCGTCTTAACTATACTTTTGTATTATAAATGTAAAGGGAATTGACTTAAGAGTGTGGATAGAAAAAAAAGTCTTAAATGTGAGTAATTTCAATTACAAAATAAACACGCTCAATTACTTTTCATGTTTGCTGCTACATGCGAAATAAACTATCTTCAAGAACCTAGTGAAACGGAACATAATTAAAAAAAAACTCAATATGTTTAAGCTACTTTAAGTAAAATGCAAAACACTTACAAAAGTAAGCCAAACCCTTATATGCGTCATCCGAGCTCTGAACTCTTGATGTAACAAATGACGCAAGTTGCCCACGAATAACAACGATATTTACTGTGCTTAGCATCTATATCTTCACTCCAGAGTCAGTCATTCGTATCTAAAAGCTCAACTGACAATGGCTGAAATGTACACACAGATTACATAACTTCCTTCTTTTTTTTTTCTAAAACGGTAGTACATCAAGAAACGCACATCTGCTTCACGCTTTGACATTTTGCGAGGTTAAAGTATTCAAACTTAGCTCTAGGGTCTACTTGCTTTTGAGATAAAACAATTGTGGTGATTTTTGTAGAATTTAAAGAAAAAAATGGTGAATTTCCCTATATGACTCAGCTAATGTCACAATATTATTATTAAGTATACATTTTACATCAACATATACATGTATGGAGGAATAACTTATGAATGCATGTCTGAATATGTATCTGTTTATATCTATTATATAGATAGATGTAAATATAGATATAGATATAGACATAGATACACACATGCACTGGGTGAACAATTTATTATGACCACCCACTAAGTATTTCGAAATACTGATTTTTATTCTTAGCATGGACGTCACGCGATGTTGAGAGCTAGATTGATGAATCTAGTACCATGATGAATATCATTTTGAACTTATGTAAGGTTTGGTAGTTATAGCTACAGCTGCTTCAAACCCCCTTCTCCTACAGATGCCCAATTAAAATGCATGATCTAGCTTGAGAAGGAGGGTTTACCTGAGCAAAGAATCCATCGTATTCTTGAAAACAATCTCATACAATGTGTTCACTATGGCATGACGCATTATCTTGTTGGAAAAAGGAATTTATATTAGATTAAAGTATCACGATAATGATGATCTTGGACAGCTGTGACACGCATAGTTTAGTCCAGCCAAGAAATGATATGAAAGAAATAAAAAAGACCAAACTATTATACACTAGAAAAACAATTCCCAACAACAACATTACATATCCTGTAACTATACGACTGAAGCTTTACAGTGACGCATTTAGACTCCATGATTTTGAGTTTTTAATTCTCTCTTTTTAAATTCTCAGTACTATTTCTTTATCTTCGTGAAAGTACAGGTTAAAAATAAGAATTCTGCAGTTTCACTTAATATTTTTTAATTAATCATCAAATGCACAAAAAATTAAAGAAAAAAGCTCGTCAACGAATCTACTGGACAAAATTCTAAGACCAAATTTATGGGCCTGAATTTTCTATACTGCTTCACATTAGTAAATATTGAGAAATGTGCAAAGTTAGTAATTTATTGAATGTTTTTAAAAGCTTACAATAAAAAAATGTTTTTTTTTTACCAAAGATTAAAAAACTATTGTTAAACTATTGTTAACAATAACTATGTTGTTAACTATTGTTAAAATATTCCATTGCATTTCCACACCAATGTCCTCTATTAGGTTCTAAATTGTTCTTTTGTCTAATATACTACTTTATGACTCTCAAAACTGAAGGTAATCATAAAAATGTAGCCATATATGTATATATATATATATATATATATATATATATATATATATATGTGTGTGTGTGTGTGTGTAAATATAAATGAGATGAGATTTGTGTCTCATCACAACGGGAGGAGAGTCCATTTTTAATATGATGCAGCCAAGGCGAAGTGTATGAGCGTATGAGCATAGTGTATTGAGGCAACTTTTCTCAAGGACTTCTGACTTCAAAACATGTATATCTCGGTTATACAGTTGTCTGGGTCAACCAATCAGAAATTTAATTATCAGTCCCATGGTTGACGCCGATTACGCATTTTAAGAGTCACGAGTTATTTTAAAATACTTGTGCAACTGGAAGCTTGTCGATTTGAAGTTGTCACATTAACAGAGAAAACAAAGATATTCATTAAGGTTGCTAAAAAGGAATGCCAGAAAATAATATAATCTCCAGAATATTATTTTAAGATATGCATACTTACGTGGGTTATCTTTTAACGATAAAAATGTCATTATATACATATGTGTGTGTGTCTATGTATGTGTATATATGTATGTATATATATGTATATATGTGGGATCACCTGTGTTGTGAGATAAGCTTACGTCATATATTCCGAACAGACGGTTTTGTTGAATAATCAGAATGTAATGACGTTGTAGTACAGAGATATGTTAGAGAGAGCCAGAAGATTTCTGTGTGCAGCATAACCTGTGGGGGCACTATATTATTTCAGGAGGCAAATGGCCTCAATCATATGTATTTGGAGGTGTGAGTAATTTTTAAAATATAAATAGTCGATTTCAGCCACTTTGATTAGAATAGATTAGTAGTTTGTAGTATTCTGTGTGTATTTAATTTCGATCAAATAAGAAACCCCCTAGATAAAGAACTACACACACACATACTTTGGGGCAAAGACCCCTAATGTTTGAACCTACTCTGAAAGCCTGACTGAAGTGCGGTTAAATATATCTTTTTAAATTTTCTTATTACATTCTTGGAAAATACTTAACAAGTTGCTTGCAAATGAATATTTTAAAACTTAATCTTCCTCAATATACTTTCAATTATACATCTCTCTTATTTGTACGATGCTTTTTTGGGTGAAGAAATGCTGTGAGCTGTAAATATGAATTGTGTTTATCCAATTGTTTAGATTCACAGTAATGGAAAATTAAACTATGATTATAAATATTTACTCTGTTGTCTTCAACATATCGACATTATTGACTGAGTAGCAATAACTGTTAACATAATAACATATGAAGCATTCTCATTGTTTTAATAATGATGCTTTAGAGTTAGGCTTATTGGAAATTCAGCTGTGTTGATAACTTTTTCATTGAGCTCATCCTAATCCGTAACAATATATGTTTAGGATGACATAATTCTAATATTTCTACGCCATCGTCATTTTCAGCTTGTAAAAGAAAATATGAAATTAAAGGTGACAATGGTGGGTCCTCAGAGGGTATTATATAGATATTACGAATGGAATTTTAAATCTTTACTAAGATTGATTAAAAATAGTATAGGTTAGTTTTGAAATTCTACTGTTTGAAATTTATCATGTCTACAATTATAAACTTTCAATAATTTCAGCAAATACTTAAATTTCTGACGTAATAAAGAAAACGTATAAAATCTTTAGTAGTTTTTAAAGATGCATTTGAAAGTACCTACATATTACGAAATTAGCTATCGTTATATGACATTTATTAATGTGTAAATCGGCATTTCAGAGTAATTACGTTTTCTGATAAGCTATTCCCAATTCCATGAAACACCCAGCATGAGTCTCAATATTCGATAAATTTAAACACACGAATATGCGTAGGCATGTGTCTAATCGTGAAATCTGGTCTAGATAAGAAAGTTATTTTTAAAACTGTACGCAAATTATAAATCTGTTGTCGAACTCTAAGAAAAATTTTCGAAAAGTTCAACAAATCGTGCTTTTTCAGTCATAATAAATTTAAGCTTAGGTGTAGGCTAATCACGTATATCCTGTCAAACTTATCTGTTTCGACAGTACCTCCGCGATGTTACAGAAATTAATCTGATTTGCTCACTTCAATGCTTAGTGTTGTAAAGGATGGCAAAAAATATGATTTATTCACATCGTTTGACGCTAAGAGACTATGAATTCGTTCATTAACTTTGAACAGCTGAAAGCACTTTTTGTTTATCCCCATAGGTTATTTGCTGTGCTGGTTACCAAATACAAGGAACTTGGGAAACAAAGGATATCAAATTATGATAAGTATCTGTTTAGCCTATGAAGATATTTTGGCATATTTTAACTTTTTAGTGATAGGTTACAGGCAAATTTCTTTACCCATGCTACCTAAATTTTGAAAGTTTGTATGTATGTATGTAATATATGAAAAATATTACCTTTAAAATAGATTGCTAAAATTCTTCTTTCTCCCCTTTTCATGTTTTAATAAGTAATTACCCAGCAGTATAATGCCAAATAAAGAAGTGTTCTCCTAATTAAATTCTCTTTACCCATCTCTCAAAATTAATGCTGGAATAAATGCTAATTATGTCCACAGAACACAGAAGAATTGTTTCACTTCTGCAGTGATTAAAATTGTGAAGTCTTCAATGTTCTTGAGTGAAGAAGTAGCGTGAAGAAGGATCACAGACTTAACACAATTGGAAATCACTTTTATTTTTTGGAGTTAATACTGGTTATATACAAAGGGATTGTAATCTCCCAAAACAAGTCGAAATGTAAAGGATTGTTGCTTGCATAACATTACACGATGATCACAGTTGGTAAAGAAGATTAAATAATCTCACAAAATAGAGAGGCTTTTCCAGGGTGCAGTGAGAACTCAATCTATCTTAACGATTCTCCCAAACGTAATCACTAAAAAGCTGGCTCCGGTCAAAAGTCGCAGAAGCCTCCATGAGGTCAAAGCACCTACATAAAAAAAAATGTCGAAAATCCCCGAGTCTCAAAATTATAGGCTTTTTGTACCTGGGGGTCAATTACGGTCCCGCCAACCATTTTCGGTCAGTTATGATTCCAGTTACCTGAGAACTCCAGCTAAGGTTACAGCTAGTTTTTTAGTTGAATTCTCATTCGCTATCTGTCCCGATTCCGGAATTCTCGAGGCAATCCTCCGGGATCATTACCGCGACCGATCAGGGGCGTGACGCCTATTTAACAGAACTGTCAACATCCCAGACACTGCGTCGCCGCGCTATTGTAGTTAGGTCGAAACAGGAGGGATTCAGGCAGTGTTGCAAACCTTCAAAGGCAAAATTATGGATTCTAGGTCCTAAAATTATGGCATTGGCTTATAAATTATCATACATTTTTGTAATAGTTAAAAATAGTGTTAATAGATGGCGCTTGTACGATATATTTTTCTCGTTATACATTTCTCTCCCCCCACTTTTTTTTTGGGGGGGGGCAAAAAATATGTAAATATTTTAATATGATTCATTAAATATTTTTCTATCCTCCCGTATTTTACTTTAAATGAAACACCAGACATGTGATATTTCTTTACTGATCTAAGCATAAAATTGTGTAGAATCATCAATCAATGAATAACTACTTTTCTGTGGGACTGTTTTCAGCTACTGAAAAAAAATTCTCCATTGCTCTAATGTTGTTTTATCGTACAAATCAGGAAATTATCGTACAGTTTTTCAGAATTATGTCACATAATTTTGAGATTAATTTTCATCGTACAGCGTCCTAAGTTATATTACATATACGATAATTATCGTATGGTTGGCAACACTGGATTCAGGTCTCTGTCGTTAGTGTTTTTGAACAAAGGGGGGGGGGGTCTTCACAAAATTATTGAACTGTGTGTTTTTTAAACTAGATTAAATGATCAAGGTTCACTATTGCATCCTAAAAATTAAAAAAAATCTTTAGTATTATGGGAGGAAAAGGACGTCCCTTGCTCAGTCTTGGGTCCGAAATTAACGAAAGATGCATTGTTTTTGTAGCATTCGGAGCAGAGCCGTTGCCCTGTGATAAAGGTCGCTTAAACTCATGCTTTTTGATTTTTAATATTTGTATAGTTAGTTCCACAATTCAATGCTCTTATTTCTGATGGCTCATGACTGTAGTTGGATTAAGAATTATTTTTTCCCAGAAAACTCGGACAAATCTATATATATAAAAATGAATTTGTGTGTGTCTGTCTGTCTGTCTGTCTGTACTCAATAGACTCAAAAACTATGCATCCAATCACCATGAAAATTTGGGAAATGTTTAGGTATATCCCTGGGAAGGTTTTTGTAAATTTTCAACGTTCGAAATTCATTCCTTCCCCCTTTTTCGAGCATTTCATGTCATTATTCCAAGCATTATTTTCCCCGGTTAAACGCAAACGATTAAGTTTTTAATTTATCGCATCATATCTAAGGGAAAGAAGCAATATTTCTAGCAATGTGACGTCATCCCAAGTAATTGTTTTAAACGCAGTTTTCCACGGTTAAAAGCAGGAGATTAAAATGTTCAATTCATCACATAATAAATAGGCGAAAATGATATTTTTCTATCATTATGACGTCATTCATTTAAATATTTCATTTATTCATTTCTTATTTTATATTATTTAAAATCGTCTGCTTAGTATCTATTCGATTTGAACTGAAATTTGAGATATAAAGTGATTCACTTTCATTTCTATGTGACACAAATTGTAGCATTTTTATATGAGAACTAATTTTAAATTTAATTCTTGGTTCATTTTTATGTTACAATGAAATGCATATCAACAATATTCTAAGTACAAAAAGTACAAATTTCAGTGACTCTCATGGCCAAATAAAACCTATCATTTTATATAGTTATCTTCATATTCATATGGTTGTCGATATGAATGTGTGTTTCTGTTTCACACAAAACTATGTGGTTTGTCATAAATTTCCTTAATTTTGGAAAACATTTATTACTACCAACAAAATTAGCACTGTTGCTGTCAAAACCTGTGCTTCCTATTCTATCACGTAATATGGCAAGATCTGTTAACTTTGCTAATCAACGTACAGTAGTAATACAGTAATGCAATTTAGGGTTAAGCTTATATTTTACAATAAAAAAAGTTTGAGCAAATTTAATATAAGACAAATTCGATTATAAAAACTGAATAATGTTATAATACGCTTATGATAGAAATATATAAACATGCCAATGTCTCGAACTGAACTGTGACGAATTTAGAGAGTTATTCACGAAAAATAAATCTTTGTTTAAAAGTAATATATTAAGTTCACCGTAGCGAAGCACGGGCAAACTTGCTAGTCATATAATAAGGGTTAATTTCCGGAGTAATCGCTGAAAAATATTTTCCCTGTTTACATGTATATAAATATTTATTAAAAGCCTTAGTAGCTCAGTAGGCAGAGGCAACGCTCTCGTAACTGGATGGTTGCGGTTACAGAGCCCGAACTGGCCTAAGATCTGCCGTGTTCTTTAAAGGTGACTGAGGCACATAAATATGTTCGTGGTCACGATATTCTCCAAGTTCTCAATTAATACCTCTGGGGGGGGGGCAGACCAAGCCTATGGCTCTTCTCGTTGGTCCCTGCTTCTAAATTACGAGGATCCACTTGAGCATAAGTCGTACTTTCACCTTAACGGTGTTCATTAAAACGAAAGGCTCACCCCTTTGCCTTAATACGAGTAGCGTATGGCTCAATCGTGCTTGGTTTGATCAAGTGGCATCAGAAATAACAACAACAAATATATATATTCTGGAATGCACAACAATAAAATTTTTTAGATGTTTAGTAAAGATGCAAAATTAACTAAATAAGTACAACTCAGATTTGAAATGTTATTATTTTACCTATCTAGAAGTGATTAAGATAATTTATTTTACTTTACATTTGTTGTATACTTTTATATTTCTTATTTTTCGTATTATATTTGGTACCTTTCTTTATTATTTTAAATACTGACAAGTACGCTTGACATCACAAAAGAAGTTCTGTTTTCTTCTATTAATTTTTACGATTTATATGTTTTGCATGATAATCTCGTGATATAACAAGCAGGGCAATGCTAGATGAGTGGAGTAGATCCATGGATTCATATTGCATTGTAAGAGCTGTCAAGAGAAAAATCGGGAATTAGTGCAAAAGAAGTGTGAGTTACAATACATAACGTGATAAAATTTTGCCATAACAATGCTTTGGAAGAAGACGTTATTCTTCCAGTATTCAAACCAAAAAAAACATAAAAGAGTAACAAACAAAATACTTTCTAGAGAAATTCCTAGATTTTTAAAGTAAAAATTTCGCCACGAATGAAAGAGAAGAATTTTAAAAATTTTAACCACTCCCCCCTAAAAAGAAGATAGTTATGGGGTTATAAGATATACAGTGTTACCATTAAAAACAATATAGCTGTATATATATGTAATATATCAAAATTATTTCACTTTAATTTTTATTTAAAAAACTTCCTCTCCTCCATTCTAATTCCTTAAAATATATTTTCCCAGCCTCAAAATGTCTTAATCAAAGGAATGTCCTCGACTTAAAAATTTTCCATTACATTTCCCAAAGCTTTCTGTCCAATATATGCAAATGTTCTGCCCATTCAACATGTTTTCCAGCTGTCGCCGGCAAATGGCTTGGATATTCTCCTGATCTTAACAGTTAAATACGCTAAGTTGTTTGTTCATTGGGAAAATTCTATCTGTCTTTGCTCTTGGGTACACCTCTGTTCAAGTGATTTTTGTGTTTTTCTCCTGTTTGTCGTTGACTAGTAAAGATGACCTTTTTTAACAGCTCTTAAATAAACTTTTAATTTGACTTGGACTCGTGTGCAGTTCTCTTCAATGTTGGCTGACTGCATCTTTATTACTGCTAGATAATTAGAATATTCTCCTTGTCCAGTAGCCTGGACAAGTAAATAGAATAAGGACTAAAATTGCAAATGTGTCCAGCAGTTGTATAATTCCTGGATTACACACATACACATTATATATATGTAATGAGACAGACTTCTCGATGGGTGGTTGCAGTCGTGGCCATAAAACTGATACCGTTTTAGCTAAAGACCTTTATTAAGATAACGTTTGTGGACGGGTTCCCACTTCATCATAGGGACATGACAAATTGAAGGGTCAGTTAGCATGAAGTTGTATGTACAAGACCCTTAACACCTGGGTCAACAACTGTGGGAAAAAATCTCTAGAAAAATCTGTCTCCGACATTTTGTATCTCCTTTTTATTTGGAAATTTCCTAAATTGTCCGCTAGGGCCATGTGGGATTATAATTGGTCAGGCCCCTTCTCTGATATATACTATAGCCCTAGTGTTCAATTTAAGTTAGGGGTTAAAAAGGGGAATGCAAAATGACGTGGGAATTTTTAGCCCTTCATTTAAATTTTGAAAACCCTTGAGAATTTTCCTTACACACACACACACATATATAAATAAATAAATAAATAAATAAATATATATATATATATATATATATATATATATATATATATGCATATACACATACACATACACATACACACACATACACACGCATACACACACACACACACACACACACACACACACACACACATATATATATATATATATATATATATATATATATATATATATATATATATATATATATATATATATATATATATATATAAGGACACAAAAATATCAAAATCAAGGACGAGCTCCGAGATCTTCCTGATATAGATGTCTAAAACTATTCAAATCAGATTTAAGCAGTATCTATTTCATTATATCCCAGGAACAAAAATTTTAATTGTCACGTACATAACCACCATATTTTTTCATAGTATAACATATTTAAACAATTTAAAATGACTTTGTAAACTAAATAATATTTTTTGAAGTTCTTTAAAGCATTCTGATACGGGCTGTTAAAGCGAAATATGATTAATTTTTCAGGGATTCCCCGATAATAAATAGCTTGCCCACGCAAACACTTTGATCTCAATGAAAATCTTTTCAGGCATGAAATGAAATTCATGTCTAGTGCTAACATACTTCCATTTGCATATGATATGCATTTTAGAAACACCAGAGAAATCAGATTCATATGAGAACGAAATCCCCCGCATGACAAATGATACAAACTACTGACATCAAGTAACAATCAGCTTATAGTTCAGCCGCCTTAAACACTTATTTTTGTTTGCGACTGTGTTGATGCTGTCACTGATCGAAGCAGTTGAATGGTGAATGGGTTTTTAAAACAACCATAACATAAAAACAGAAACAATACGTAAAAACAGAACCTGATAAGATTCTGAAAGCGAATTTTAACTATTAACTATCCGGATTTCAGAACACAAAAAAAATGAATAATGAGAAAGAAAATTCATTTTGAATGTTGTCATTGATTCTTTGTTGTGTAAAGTAGATTTATAGATTATTTTTTCCTATTCTTATTTAAGAATTCACCACATGTATCATAAAATTGATACAACGTAACTAGATTCAATAAATTATTAGCCTTTTTATTATTCACTATGATTTTCCAAAATAAAAATACAAAATAATTTTTATGTATAACAATTTCCTCTGTAATAGTTGTCTTGCGAAATTTTATTTCTGTAAAAAGTAACATTATAAAGGACTCTAGAAAAAATGAATTCTTTAAAAATTAATTAAAGGAACATTTGGGGGATTTATTCTGACCAGTTATTTTGCAGAATTTGTAAGTTTTTTTTTAATTACACTTAATAATTTGGTGAATGGGTTTTTAAAATAACCATAACATAAAAACAGAACCTAATAAGATTCTAAAAGAGAATTTTAACTATTAACTATCCAGATTTCAGAAGATAAAAAATGATTAATGAAAAAAAATTCATTTTGAATTTTTTCATTGATTTTTTGTTGTGTAAAGTAGATTAATAGATTATTTTCCCTATTCTTATTTAAGATTTCACCGCATGTATCATAAAATTAATACAACGCAACCAAATTCAATAAATTATTAGCCTTATTTTTATTCACTATGGTTTTCCAAAATAAAAATACGAAATAATCTTTATATATAACAATTTCCTCTATAATAGTTTTCTTGCGAAATTTTATTTTTGTAAAAAAGTAACATCATAACGGGCTCTAGAAAAAATAATTCTTTAAAAATTAATTAAATTAACATTTGTGAGGTCTATTGTGATCAGTTATTCTGCAGAAATTGTAAGTTTTTTAATTTATTACACTTAAAAATTTTTAATTTATTACATATAAATGTGCCAGCCTAATCGGAATTTATTACTAGCTGCTATAATATAATGAAATTATTCTAGTTAATTTTCTTTTTGAATAACTTTAGACTTATGTATAGTAATTAAAAGGTTTTTTTGTTTGTTTTTAAAATTCATCAGTTATATAAGAGAACTTGTTGTACCTTGAACCGGTCTTACAATGTTCTCAATGCTACATGTTGAATATTCTTTGGAGAACTAAATTTTTTCATAAACTTGCTTCTAGAGTGGAATAGTGCATAACAAATATGCAAGATTTCTATATCAGCATACTTGGTATTGCACCTGAAGAAACTACGTGTCATAAAGCATTTTGAATTTCTCTTTTTTTCTCTTTATGTTTTAACCTCCAAATATTTTATTAGTAAACCAGGTATTATTTGCAAATATATTAATCCTATTCCTTTGACATTAAAATTTAGTCTATATGGGGATAAATAACAAATCTTTAGACAGTCTACCCATCATACATCCGACCTCTTTTTTTTTTAATACAACTTAAGATTAACATACAATAAGTTTCAAGATACACTTTTTTCTTCTTTACAGGTAAATAGTTATTTGGGCACGCATTCGAATTTTAAAACTCATGTATGTTTTTTTATTTTTCCCATTTGATATACATCATGCTTTGCAGCTCATCAGGCGTAAAATTGTCTTATATATCATACTTTTTGTTTCCATTGCAGTAAAATTTTGTTCTTGTATCTAAATCTCATTCCTTAAGTATACTAATTCCTTGTTCATGGAAAAGCCCTTATGTATTTCTGGGTAAAAAAATAGAAACGAAATTAAGAAGTTTAAGGTATATCAGGGCGTTGTACATTGATAATAATTGAACTTTATTATATACTCAGGGATATTATACGAGGCTCATACAGAAAGTAAGTTACCCTATTTAACGGAAAGAAAGAATTCAAGCTTTCACGGACATATTTATTAGCAACAAGTACATCAATGTTTCAGCTATTTTTTAACATACCAACCTCCAGAACTGAGACACTTGTCGTATTGGGGGATCAACTTTTATATACCTCTGACTTAACTCTGCCGCCTGGGAGTGGAACCAGCCTTCATGTCCCAGAACACCGTGCACATCCCTTTTCGTACCGACAGCGTCTGTTTGAATTTGGTTCTGACCGCAGATCCACTATAATGCCAATGCATTGACTGCTGCGTGGTTTCCGGGGTAAAGTGTAAAATCCAAGTCTCATTGCCCGTGACGATCCTGTCGAGGAACTCTTCGCCGTCATCGTGATACTGCTGCAGAAATGTAAGTGCTGCTCCTAAGCGTTGAATTTTGTGTTCGGGTGTCAGTTTCGGCTCATAGACCTGACAGAGCTGACGATGAATTTCAATTGGCGCAATGCTTTGTGCATTCAAGATCACCGACCGAACCTTGCAGGCGGCGGGAGAAGGAATTAAGAGTTTCCATTTCGGACCACTGCTACCCCGCTACTGGCACGAACCCGGCCTTGCCCAGCTGGCATATGATTAATACGGCATAGATCTGTTACGCAAGCGCTAATGACACAGCTAATTACGTTTACTTTAAAGGAGAAAACATCGGGAAAAGTACTTTCTGCATGCGCCTCGTAATTGCTAATATGAAAACTAAATTCACTCGCTAATGACATATAATATCAAAACTAGACATCAGATACTTTTTCTTCTCGACAGGCAAAAAATGCAATAAAAACTAAATATAAGAACTAAAAATATGTGTATCACCACAAAAAAAAAAATTCTCCTACATTCAGTATAAGTATTTACTGCATATTTAATAAGTTTCTTTGGGCAGATAAAACATGTACTTTCAAAGGGAAAGACCCTTTAACAATTAATTTCATTATTAGAATTGTAGGGCATTAAATAACAGAAGACAATAAAAGTAACATTTACTATTTTTTACGATTGAATAAATATTTAAATGTTAGTGTTGTTAACTTATGTAATTCTCCTAACCCTCCGAGTGGAACACGCCGGGGAAAAAAAGTCTCCAAAAAATACGCTAAAGTTTTATTGTGTCAGTGACCAAAGCGTTCTATGATTTTTTTTCTTCACCCTTTGTTGACTAGATTGGAATACGGGGAACCCACCCTTGTTATTGTCTCTTTACTTCCGGTTATAAATAGATATATAAATAGACATTATTGATTGTTAATTTTTAATACACATAAAGCTCGTCAAATCTCGAAGATCATCCCATAAGAAATAATGGATTCTAAAAGTGCGAATAAGAATATTTTTTAAGAAAATTACTTATATTTTTTTACAAAAGTCAAGGTATTTAAGTGGTGCAATTAGAGATATATATGTTACCGCAAACGAAATACTTCGAAATATAGATTGACAAAACCATGAAAAGCTATCAGCGTCTTTGTTCCTCAGGGAGTAGGGTTGCATCCTTCAATAAATGTCAGTCAAAAAGGGATGCAGTTCCTAAACAATCGACCTGACCCTCCTACCTCAAAACTCCATGGGGGAAAGCACTGGCAGAAATGTACAACACACGTATTTTCGGAACGTTTTTTGGAGGTCGAAAATTGTACGTGCAAACCGCTTAGAGGGCTAAGGCTAGATCTGGATTGTGATCAATAATGGAATTTTTTTTTAATAAATCAATGGAAAACTGTTAAAAAATTAGTTTGTACATATTGTTGTTGTTATGCTGGATTGTTAAAACTATTTAAAGTAAATTTTCAGATATATATTTTCATTGATAAAATGTTTGTATTATGTTGACAATGGGTTTTTGAAAACTGTAAAATGGAAAAAAAAGGAAAACATATTGTTTTGTTTGATCATATATATATATTTATTCATCTAAATGAAATTGTATTATATATTACTGTAGAATTCTGAAAGCAAGTTATTTGTCTACAATTAAGTCTGTTTATAAAAAGATGTGTTATTTCTGTCTGTATATAAAAAGTAAAAGAAAAATATTGGATTATTAAAATAGATTGTAATATAAAATAAAGCATAAAAAAAAGAACTAAGCTTCTTTAAATATAGGAAAGGAATATTTTTTTTTTTAGTTCTTTTGGTGTTAGTTTGATTTAACTTTTCGCAGTATTGCTTCTTCGATTAGGTTTAATTAAAATATATGTTTTAGTACCTGTAGGCGTTTGCTGATTTGTTTGTTTGGGTCTTGGATTATTATCTAGACGATAAGAGATCATTTCCCGTATGGCTTTCGCTAGGTCGGGAGTAATAAGTATCTTACGATTGAATAAAAAAAACAGCATATGCCAGTCATTGGAGGAATTCGAATTAAAGTAAATCTTCGAAATCCTTTATATGTATCAACAGTTTTACGCTGTGTAGGGACATTTCAGCTGCAAAGATAGGTTTTAAGAATGTATCACTGTGAAATATGTGTTTTGTATTTTTACTGTGTTTTGTATATCAAACGAATACAATTTTAAATTTTTAACGCATGAATAAACGAAAATTGTTTTGATTGATACCTATTTGGAGAAAATAATGTATTTTAGGTGTAACCGTTTTTTCTTTTTAAGGAAAGATAAGAAAGGAAGATTGTCGGGATAAACGAGGACTCATATTCTGTAAAATCAAAGACAGCAAAATGTCAAGTTTATTATCAGGCAAATCTTGATATGCAATAATGAAATAAAGCTCTTGTCACAGAACCGCTTATTTTCTTATGAACACGCTATATTTTAGAGATTGACAAACGCTTTAAATTCTTCTCTAAGACATATCTTCCTTTAACATAAATCTCGGATTACATAAAAAATAGATAAATATTAGTTATTAGAACACTTCTCTTTCTTCTTGGAAGCATCTGTAAAATATGTAGTAAGTGGAACATTTTCTTCAGAATCTAGTTCAAATACCCAAGAATGATCTAGTTTCAGCAGTCAATAAGTATTTTATGATTTGATAAGATAAAAAATAATAACTCGTTATCTTGTTGTTTTTTTCTTCCTTAATATTTTGAATGTCGGAGCTTGTTTGTTTTGAAAAATATTTGCATAATTTTAAATAATAATTTTAGGATTGATTTAATAGATTAATAATTACTAGTGATGCTTAATATTATGCACTGCATAATACGTGTCTTTTCAGATACGTATTTTTTCGAGAGAGGTTTTTCTCTCAAAATTGTGTTCCAGTTTTCAATCTAGCTCTCATATGTGGAGAATACCGGGTGATTATTTTTTAATGTACATAATTTGTATATATCAAATAATTACTATAGTACGAAACTAGTCATGTTTCGAATTAATGGTTTTAGCATTCAAGTCATTACAGCTATAATCATTTTTGGTGGCAGCGGAGGGATTAAATAGTTTTAATTTTATAACTAATAACGCCTCGAAAGTCTTCGACAGTAATTAGAATTCGCCAAAGGAAGTAACAATTTTATAAGAACTGACGTCTTCATCAAAGTGGGAAAAAAACATCATCGAGCATTTATCTACTTATTCTTAGAATGATTTTACAACAGTGTGACCGATTTGTGAACATTTAGTGTTATTACTTCGGGAAGTGCTGACAGTGGTGAAAGAGTGTCAACTGTGTAACATTGTATCATGAAGGGCAAGTTTTTTTCCATTACTATCTGAGACACTGAGTTAGTAATTAAGTTAAAAAATTGTTTTGTTTATTCACATAAACTGAATTGTGTACTAAGTTTTATAAGGTTCACACGGCTAAAGTTATCACTGGTATTATTTATAGAAGTGTAATTAGTGTTGATTTTGTGATGCATGTTACACTGTGTTTTCAGGATTTTTAATTGTTTTTTAAATTATCTATGTTTTGAAACTATTGTCTGGAGAATTATGTGTTCTCTCAACCTTTATAAAGTGAATGATAAAGCTATTTAAAATTAGTGTTGCTTTTAGCAAACTGATAAATTTATCTAAATATGTACTTATATAAATTTGTCAGTACACAGCCCTCGTGTATCTTGTTTACCATTGCTTACAATTGTTTATCACAAGGATAACGATACCTAGTCATATTGCTTAAAGACGATTCTGAACAACAACAAACTTCCCTAACAAAGTTGGATTAGAACCCACAATCTCCCGTAATTATGAGAAGTCCTTACCAAACCGGCCATCCTTCGGTTCGATAGCTCTGAATCGTTTTTTAAGGAGATGAACACTTACATTCGCATCAATAAATGTGAATAATTTTCCCTCAGAAGCGTTCCACTAGAAGAAATAAATGTGTCACCTCAAATATCATATGCGATACAAGGATCTACCAAGTTAATACCAATCTTTAATGGTTTGCTCAATAAATTGAAACTATGTTTGAGATCATCAAATTCAGAAAATTCCTTAACCGAATCACCAATTCTCTCAGTGAATCTAAATTTCCCACCACGTTTACTCACGAATAGAAAACCAATCATTGTCACTAACTATTAACTATAATCATTGTACTATTCATTAAATCTAAGTGCTAATAGATGCATTACCTAAAATTAAAAATTATGAATATCCATCTGTTAGTATATTATTAGGTGAGAGAATCCAATTCAGTATCGATGTTTGTATTGAAAATAGAAAGCTTTAAGTTAATCATAAAAAGATTTAGAGAATTTTTTTTCTTTACCCGAATCACCAATTCTCGCTGTGAATCTAAATTTCCCACCACGTTTACTAACGAATAGAAAAAAAACCCATTGTCACTAAATGTGACAGAGTTAGTTGATTGGTAGGCCAATATTTTTCAGTCCTGTCAAAAATCCTGTTGGAGAAATGGACCCACTGCTGTCAAAGTGGGCGTAATGGTGAAAAGATATGCAAAGGAAGAAGGCTAAGCATCTGCATAGTTTTGTGTTTTCAATCACTCATTAAGTATTGCTATAAGAAGTTTTACAACTACATGGAACTTCCTTGAAATATTTTCTCTGAAGAGCTCTGAAGAGTCAGTTTAGCATGGGAATAACTTATAATATTGAATGATGTTTTGTAGAATGTGTAGTGTTTTTTCTTTAGCAGAATAACAGATTTGTTAATAGTTCTGACACAAATGGATTATTAAATTTCCTATCTTATATATATTGTATTATATAATTTTATTATTTTCTTTGAGATCTATTGATACTTACGGAGTAAATGAACAAATTATCTATTCACTTTACATCGCGAAATAATAAAATATAGATACAGTCGAACTTCAATAACTCGACTTCCTATAAGTCAAATAATCCTCTAACTTGAACTTTTAATTAAGTCCCGAATCATTTCTATACATTTCTTTAAGAAACTGTCTCGATAACTCGAAGTAAACATCTTCTAAGTCGAATTTTTTTGATAGATTTCTCCGGTAAAATACACAATTCTGTTCAAAACTTCGAATGCCAGTCCACTCATGACCTTCAAGGACCTTCGTTCTCGAAGGTCACGAGCAAGCACAGGACACAATTCACATCTTAAAACAATACCTGGAGGCCACCGAAGGTACAGACAACACCATATTTAACAGTGTTAAAAAAATAGGTGACTTTGTGAATGCCAACAACCTTAAAAATAACTCCTTTTTTCAAATGAGATTTACATGGTATGTATACCAATTAATATGTAATGAGGCCAAATTTCTTGAGTTTTAAACCTTTTGAACCCATTCTTCTCTTGTTATTTACATAGGCTATTAAAAAATTGAAATGCTTACAACTATAGTATTATGGCACATATCAAACCATTTAAACCATGTCGACCCATCTTAAGTGCCAGTTGAAAGGAATGGTAGGTAACTTCGATAACTCGAACTTCGGATTAGTCGAATATTTTGGGGGGCCTCTGGGACTTCGAGTTATCGAAGTTTGACTGTACTAACATTTTAATCTTAGAAATTTATTACTACTACAATTTTTAAAAATCTTTTATATTAGATAAGAGCGTCAACATGTAAATTTGGCAATCATATTTTACACTAAACAGAGACAGTATTTCTTGTACAAAAGTTTAGAGTACATTTGCATTTCAAGCAGATACAACAATTGTGTTTCAAATATTTGTTGCAAACAATTGTGTCAAGTATTTACAAAGCAAATAAAACAGAAAAAATAATCTGTCCAGTAACAAATTGATTCCAAAATTTTCTGATACTTTACTTTAAGATATATTAATAAATACAAATTGATCGGATTTTTCTCCATTTTATAGAAAGTAAAAAATAAAATATTGATACTAAACATTTAATATCAGACTTTTTTTATTTTTACACTGAAAACAAAATCATCATCTTAAACGTCTTATTAGATATTTTCTTTAAAAATAGAAGTTACTTAACAAGAATCTTTATATTCAAATCTAATAATTATATTTTACAATAATCAGGGATAATCTGTTTTGTACAGCAGTTTACAATACAGCTCTATTAGAGATATTTACAACAATTTTCTAATACTTTACTTTAATGTATATTAATAAATAAAGATACTGGACTTTTCACCATTTTAGGGAGTAAAAAATAAAATATCGATACTAAACATTTAATATTAGACATTTATTACTTTTACACAGAAAAAAAATCATCTTAAATGTCTTATTAGATATTATCTCTTTACTTTAAAAATAGAAGATATTTAACAAGAATTTTTATAATCAAATCTAATCATTTTATTTTACAATAATCAGGGATAATCTGTTTTGTACAGCAGTTTACAATACAGCTCTATTAGAGATATTTACAACAATTTGTGTTATGTGCTGTAATCTTTGTTGTAAATATTTATGACAAGTATTTGCAAAGCAGATAGAATAAGCAGTCCACTCAGTTGCAATAAAATAATGTTAAATCTTAAGAAAACAAACTATCTATAATAAAATAGATGTTCCTATACCTGAATAAATTGTCCATTTTTCAAGCGGTCGAAACATCTTTAAAAAGATCAGCATACATATTTACTTGTCGCGTTTCGTTGATGGCCTCTCATCCAGAAAGATAAATTCCTATATGAAATACAAGAAAACAAACAGAACACTAATCTTATGCCTTTGAAAGAGACAATTTTTTTTTCTACGATATCTACGACTGTCTATTTGTGTGTTTACAATTCATATAAATCTACTTATTTATACCAATCTTATTGAAATTTGGCCACTCGACCTTCAAAATATAAGGAAAGTTAATCTTTACACAATTTTTAACAGATACCCATGAGGTAAGAAATTTGAGTGGATCTTAGATACTAGCGTTGTATTTAAAACAACCATTTGCGTGTATGTCGTCGTTGTCACATTTCCGCTGTCAATGGAAGTCCTATATAAAATGTAATTCTTCCATTATGTAATATATCCAATATGAAAATTTAACAGAAGTTAAATCAAAAATGCAATTATGAATTCAATGGGCAGTCAGGAATAAAACAACGTGCTTTATTTATATTTAATTTTTACGTTACTATTAAACACACCGTAGTTAAAATTCTAATTTTGTTGTTATTTAGTTGTACTGTGATCTACCATTAGGAGGTTCATGGTCAGGGGTTTGTCACGAGACAAGGTCTGTGAATATAAAAAAGTTTGGGAACTATTGGTTTTAAATATATACATACATACATATATACATA
>CM063504.1:30504230-30594230 GCA_032207245.1 Pardosa pseudoannulata | reverse complement strand
CAGTTTATAAGTTGTTCTCAGATATGTTATAGATCCACTTACATACTCACACACAGTTATTTGAAAGATTTGAGAATCTTGCCAATAAAAATCTTTTGATAAACAACAGCACAGTGCAGATTACAAACAGCACTACAAATTAATTTTTATTCTAAGATCTATGCTTTAAATTGTTGTTCACTAAAATATATTTAGATTAAAAGAATAGATAGTCTGATCATCGTCTAAAACTTTGATTAGTTTTCTTCTAAAAGCAAAAAAGTAACATAACTAAAGGTCACCAATTTACATCTTATTTCTAACAGATTAATAAATCATTCGCATTAAAAAATAAGATTAAAAATTTACAATTTATATTATATTGCTTTACAATAACTGCGTATTTAAAATGTTTAAATTGGAGGGATAAAACTTAAGTCCTGGGATAAACTTGAGCTTCTTCAGCTGTTCCCGAGAATGCACCACTCATTTCAATCAGAAGTGTTTGGTGGAGAGTTAACATAATAAAAATGTTTACATGATTAAGGTAAGAAAAACGAGAGTAGGACGAGAATTTTAATATAAAATTTGGAGGCTATTAATCAACCTTGCGTATGTCCTCAAATCTTGGAAGCTAAATATGACTCATTTACCTTCATTCCCTTTTCACTAGGTACAATATTTTCATGAGAAGGTGTACTATTTTGTTTAATTTTCAGCATAATAATGTATTTAAAACTGCAATTAATATACAAATAAAAATAAAGTCATAAACGAAATAAAATCATAAATCACAGATAAAAATAAAATTATATACGTTGTATTTTTAGGTTACAATTTTGTTCAGTCCCTGTGCAGAAATCGAGGCTTCCTAGAAAGTTCAGTGCCATACTTTGAGTACTAATATATATATTTATACATTCACACACACACACACACACACACATATATATATATATATACATATATATATATATATATATATATATATATATATATATATATATATGTATATACACATACATATATACGTAGATACATACTACATATACATCGTATCTCGTATTATCTACATACATATTAGCTAAAAGATGCATAAATAATTTCGCTTGCTAAGGGTACATTGCCCAATTGATTCTCAGCTGAATCAATCAGGCAAAGTACGTGGGGCTTTTGTAGTGCCCCAAGTGTGTAGTATGAATATAAGTTCGTTATCCCTGGAAGTGTTTTAGACAGTTGACCCTTCCTCTCTTCTCCACACCCACACAGCTTCTGTGTTGATTCACACCCGGTGGATCAGTTGATTGTAAACCAAATCGAACTACTATTTTTCATTGACCGGTTGCAATTCTATGTTTTAATTAATATTATCACGTGATAGGGTGAACGGAAAATATTTTACTATCCACTGTATTTTTTCCCTATATTAAAAAGTGATTTAGTTAAATTACACAAGTCTAAGACAAACTGTGGAAAATTTAAAATGCAAATATACATTCACTGCTATATAGGATGATTTAATTAGCCTCATTAAAGATAAACCTTTGTCTCTGTACATATATGCGAACTTTCAGAGGTATCATCGTGAAGTAGTCAACGAATTCGGCATTTAATGGTTAATTTATACATAGACGGCAGCAGTTCATAAATAAAAAGAAAATATGTCATTTTACTTATTCCTTTTTTTTACAATTATAAATGATTCATAAATAGAAAAAAAATCCATTAGAATACATATTTAATGTTTTTAGTCTTCTTTCTTCCCTTGGGATATTTATAATCCCGGGTTTTCCTTTGGTGACTCAGATGAAATAAATAAAAAAATAATTATTACAAGAAGCCTACAGCAGGGAAAAAATTGTCTCGGAGGGAAAGAAACTAAACAATCTACTTTTACGGCTGTTAATGATATATTTTGCTCATCATTTAGAACAAATAAGTTATGTAACTGATTTTTATTTTATTTACTTCAATATATGTTATTACTTTTTTTCATCTAGATGCGTTATATTCTCTATGCATTGCAAGTATGATTTCTTCTTATAAAGGAAAACTATATATATATATATATATATATATATATATATATATATATATATATATATATATATATATATATATATATATATATATATATATATATATATATATATATATATATATATATATATATATATATATATATATATATATATAAAGATTTTCGGGTTAGTGAACTACCATTATGCATAGAAATCTACAGAATTGTTCTGTAAAATTATGAATTAAATAACATTTACATCCAACTATTTTATGCAGTCCTATAAATTTGGAAAGTAAACGTTTAATATAACTTCTCTAAATTTGGAATAGTTTAAAAGAGTGAAAAATAAAATGTGGAGATATTTTACTAATGAATTGTCGGAAAAAACTGCCGAAAAAATTTTTAATAAGAAAAAATGTTGAAAGAGGTTTTTAATAAGGGAATTACCGTATATACTCGTATTTCAACTCGTATATATTTTTTCAAAAGTTGCCGATTTATGTAATATTTTGAGTTCACGATAATATTTTACTGCTTTTTGGATATATTACCTAAGCTGGGCTATAAGCAGAGTGGTTAACGATCTCCCAACCGAATGCTTCTTTATAGCGTTTCCTGATCGAGTGATTCTACGGTCGCCATGTATCCTTGAAATTCAGACAGTATATATTCAGATAGAATATACTAGATAAATAATTATGGAAGTTTGTGAAACACATCATCAAATTTATTTTTCCCCTTAATTTGAAAGCATAGTCATTTTTGGACCGGTGAATACAAATTCATTTTAAAATTGTGACATCGATAAAACTAAGTAAAAATGTTTTGAAGTTTAAGCGAGTTGAAGCCAAAATATTCTCTCTGTTTCAGAATTATTATTAATTTTTTTTTAATTTATAATTCTAAAACAGCCTAGAGATATTACTTTATATGCGATTGTCCGTCAGGTTGAATTAGCCAATAGCGTACAGGCAAATTCATAGATGCCATACACAATTGACATTTGTCTATTTTCATTTTAAGCTGCAAAATGCTTCTGTATAGAGCACGTGTGAATCTCACAAAAGGAACTAAAATTAAGACGTCAAAATTTTTTTAAATTTTTACGAAATGAAGAATTTCGATCTCTTAATTGCTTAATTTATTCTTTATTTTGGGGCAACTACAGAGCTGTAGTATGAGGGAGAAGGTGTTTAAAGGGTTCCAGCCCCCCCCCCCTAGCCCGTACCGAAAATTTTAGGCTTTACTGTATTGCATTTCAACATTGAAATAAAAGGACAGTTTTCAAAAATAAAATTATTTTTAAGTATCATGTTGAATAAAAATTTAATTTTCCATTAAAAGTTTCAAATGTTTAAGTTTTAATCTACTCTTTTAATTTCAATATTTTTGCTCCCCATTCTTTTATACAGTACTGAAAAATATTACTGTAGAGTGTGCATGTATTTATAAAATATATATAATATTATATTTTATATACCTTAATGCTAATTTCAATAATAATACTTAATGTTAAATTTTTAAATTTTATAGAACTTTTTACTAATTTTTTTAATAAACTTACAAAGTCTTTCTAGTTAAAATACATTCAAATTCAAGATAAGTTCTTAGTCTAGTAAGAAATTCTCCCGTAAGTGAATTTTGGTTATTACGCTGGTTTACTGCGTCAACATTTTACCTTTTTCTAATAGCCCTTTCAAAGTTATTTATAATAGTAAAATTTAATGTTATTCTGGTTAAAATATATTGAAATACCGGATTGGAAAGGCTCAGTTCAGTTTGAAACCCTCTCTAAATTAAATATGACCCAGGGCTATTGCGTCATTATTTTAACCTGTTCTAATAGCTTTTTCATTGCTATTTATAATATTAAACCTTAATATTCAATTTTTGTATATAGTATTTTACTAAGTTTTATGTTTTCTTAGTTAAAATATATTGAAAATCAGGCTTGGGGAAGCCCAATCCTGAAGAAATAGAAGAAAGCGTTGCCGGAAGCTAGAAGAAATACTTTTATCCCTTGGCATATAGTAACGAGTTGGGTTATTTATTCATTTCATGTGCCATTGTAGACTTTGATGAGTCTTCCTCGTTAAGATTTATTCTCGGTGAATAATATGTAGTGTTTTATTAAAGTACTCAGTGTTTTTACTCGCTTCTTTTATTCTAGTTTCTTCACAATATTCCAGATGCCTAACCTTGAATATTCTCCATAGTTACCAGTAACAAATTTGTAATTTGAAACCTTCTCGAAATTTAATTCTGGCAACTACCCTAGGTTATTGCGACAATATTTTGACATGATCTTTCAAATATAGTATATAAAATTTTTAAAGTAAATACTATAAATAAAAAAAGGTATAAGAGAAAAATAACTTTTTCAAGCAAAGTATTAAATAAAAACCAAAATACAGAGTTTTAAAGAAGAAACTAAGCAAAGCTCAAAGCCAAAGCAAAATGAAAAGTGGCTGAAAAGAAACAAGTATAATAATTTTCTCCGCTTCGATCACGGTTCAATGGATGTGTAGTTAAGTAGAAAATTTGAAATTTAAGAAAACAAAAATTAGCTTTTCAGTTACATTGGAAGAAATCTTTATACCAAAATGTCATCATTTTACATATTTTGCAACGTAAAGAGTAATTTTACCACCATTATCTATCAAGTGAAAGAAATCGAAACATCTACTGTGAGTAATTTCACAAGATGTAAGTACTCTGTCACACACTTAATTTATTTTTCCTGTAGATAAATCTTTTTTTTATACAAAACCGAAAAAACGAGAAAAAATATATTTACTTTTTAACAAACATTTTGCTTTTATTTTCATTTTAAACTATGATTGCATAATTTCAATCTTTTATCCTTTGGGAAAAATTGAAATTAACACAGTTTCAAAATACTGAGAAATTAATAATTGAAATATGATTCAAATTAATTGTTAAACTGACTACAAAATAGCCGGAGCAGTCAAATACTGAGAAATTAAAAATATAAACATGATTCAAACTAATTGTTAAACTGACTACTAAATAACCAGAGCAGTCATTTATAATTTTCAGTCTTTTAAAATTATATAGTCATCGTTGTCAAAGGGGAGGCTTAAAAAAATTATAACGATCTTGTGCTTATTTATATTGATTGTTGGCGAGAGAGCAAAAGAATGCTGTGCCTAGGGTCTTATAGGACCTTACTCTGGTCCTGACTATAACTCAATATTCACTTTATCCACATTGTTTGAAGCATTGATATTTCTTCGCATTTGATGGAACATTTGTTGAAAGGAGTCATTGGGATAACATTATGGATTTGCTTATAAATTATTAGCTACTTACGCAATTTATCATTTACTAGAAATGAATAATTTTGAAATATTATACTTACTTTTATTTCACATCCTATTTGAAAAAATATAATTTTTGAATAAGTGCATTTAGGTGTTAAGTAAATATCACCTATTTTTTTATCGACGAATACGAAAATGAGACTTTTGCTTCTCTTGTTTCCTATTTACTTTAATTTTACTGCTATTTTTACCTGATAATTAATTCTCTCAACTAACCTGGTGCTCTTTTTATCCTATGGGTTATTGCATATTGATAAGACAGATTATTAACAACGTACCACTATACACCATTAAATCATCTCATCAATTTAAATTATTTTTAATTATATTATTATTTATTTTCTGCACCACAGAGCTTGTGAGTGTGACAAGGTAAAAATAAAAAAAGTGGGTCAATCTAGGTCTTTAAAAGTTCTTAATTTTTAACATGGCTAAACAGAGATAATAATGATTACGTAAAATATAAATTTGATGTTTTTGATTTTGAATATTATTTTAATGCTAATTTCTTAAATCTGTTTGCAAATTCAATGTTATAATTTTTATATGACTGTAATTATGATAACCTGTGGCTATAAATTTGCAGGGAGAGGGAGGGCACAAAAATTGGATTGTTCCCTGGGCACAAAAGTATCTTTGTCGGGCCCTGAGTGGCATACAATAACGAGTTGGGGTATTTATTCATTTCATGTGCCATTGTAGACTTTGAAGAGTCTACCTCGTCAAGATTTAATCTCGGTGAATGATATGTAGTGTTTTATTAAAGTACTCAGTGTTTTCACTTGCTTATTTATTCTGGTTTGCTCACAATGTTCCAGATGCCTAACTTTGAACCTTCTCCACAGTTACCAGTAACAAAGTTGAATCCACAAATCAATAAATCAGAAAGTGGCAAATAACAACAAAGATTGAGTATAACAGTGGCTTTTGCGGTGAATATCATACTATTTGATATTTGAGACTGAGAGATTCATCAAATATTGTAACAAATAACTGGAATGATTATGTTTTAGTCAATTAAATATTTAAAAGCAATTCAAATTTTAAAATAAAACATTCTCTTTCTCAGCTTATTCATACGGGATCAGTTTATCAAAATTAAATACCTTGTTTCGGGTGCAGTAAATTCCGATTTATTTATATGTTAAGGAGTCAATAAGACTGGAAATAGCACCTTCGCCATCGGTTGACTCACAGTTGTATTTAGAGAGGAAAATTTTTATGCTCTTAAGATTTTTTCAGCAAGGATGACGAAATTAAGTGTTGCGCTTTAATATCGGCAATTCGATATCTCATCTAAGAATATTTTATTCAAAGAAATCAAATAAAAAAACTACATTTGAAAAGATTAAAAAATATCGGGAAGGGAAGGTACAGTTCACTATAAGCAGGCTTTTATTTTCTCATGAGTTCCCTGTAATCGTTTAAAAAAACAGTTAAACATTAGGTCAGTTAGGAGCAATAAAAAATGTTCACTATAGAAAAAATCGACTGCATACAGTTAAAACCCTGCACATGTATACATTTTAGGTCATCCCCTCTATAATAATAGCCTAAGTCGTCTTTCCATATGTCCGCGAATTTATGAAGCGGTTGTACCTGGAATGGATAGAGGCATCCATATTGTATTTTTGACGAGTTAAGGTTAGCAAACTTCAAAGCCAATTCGAAAAAGTTCGAAATCCACCCCTTCCTCCCTTTTCGAGTGTTTTATGCCATTATTTCAAGCTCTGCTGTCCCCGGTTATGAGCAGGACATTAAATTTATCAATTTATCACATAACAAATACGTAAAAGTAACAGTTATCTAACATTATGGTGTCATTCCTTTAACCATCTCCTTTAATCGTTTCTTATTTTAAATTATTTAAATATCTTTGGCATTATTTTCATACGTTTTATCTATGAACTTAGATATTGCGTAAATATTTTTCTTTTATATTTTTATTAAATAATAGATTAGGTATATATGTGCTAATTTTTGATTTAATTATCGATTATTTTTTGTTACAATGAAAATTTTATCACCGGTTTTAACAAAAAATTCTTTTTATAAAAGTCTAAGATTCTATTTCACGGACTAATAAATGTCTAGCTTTTAAGTTATATATTTTTGAAAATTAAGAAGTTTGTTCGTTTGTGTGTTTGTTTTTTATACATAACCACACGACTTGCAATCCATTCTCTAAATTTTGGACGTCATTCATATATATCGCCAAATAATAACTGTCAATATTAAAACCTCTGCTCTCCATCCTCGTTGTATGGCAAGATAAATTACAGTTGGCAACTAACATGCGGTTAGTAAAGATAAATAAATTATCCAGCTTGTACCAGATAATTCTCAGCCAAAAAACAAACTATTTTTTTTACCTGCCTTATAGATAGAGTTGTGAGCAGTGGAAAAAACCCGGTTTAAATCCGGGAAAAAACGGGTTTTTTGGGAAGGGAATATAGAAAATTTCCAAAACATGGGAATATTGAAGTCGTCAATTCCTATGACACAATGAAAACCTCTATTTTTTTCTATCATTGTTGTAGATCCCAAAAATTGATATTTTCACAAAATTTAACTATTAAATGCTATGAAAAAAATTTGAATAATTGTGATTAACTAACTATATTTGGCAAGATATCATGTTTAGCATGAAAGTATGAATTTATTTTTCCTTTGAGAAATATCCAATATTTTTATTATTACATAAATAATAGGCAATAATCTGTAGTGTCACAAAACCCATAAATCACTATTTTTCTTGGATAACACACACACACACACACACACACACACACACACACACACATATATATATATATATATATATATATATATATATATATATATATATATATATAATGTGTATGTGTGTAGAAATTGAACACAAAATGCAACAGTATCGTTTGATTACATCTTTAAATGATATATTCATTACAAAAAAAAATAATAAACTGTTATTTTAAATTTAAAGATGTTTAGCATATAACTATTTACATTATAAATAAGGATAATAAATAATGTATATAATTATTATATTAGCAATTAAAATTGGAGCAACCAGTTACGTATTTGATAAAACTAACAGGGTAAGTAATTACATAAGTACTACTATAAGATCATTTAAATGCTCATTGCTATTATTTCTCTAATATATATATATATATATATATATATATATATATATATATATATATATATATATGAAATGTGAGCGAGACTCATTCAAAATCACAACACAATTTATTTCTGGTAATAAATATGAAATCCGTACAACAGGCAGACAGCTTTACAACTTCGTGCAAACAGACAATGTGATCCCGCACATACTCTTTTCAAGTAGGGATTCCTAAGGTAAAAGACTACGAATAATCCCTAAGCACAATTGATCACGTGATACAAAATACCCATGTTTAAAGAGAACTCGCTAACTATTGGCTAAAGTAGTCCAGACAGAGGCTGAACTAAGTCTATAGCGTGTCTGGAGGGAAAAATCAGAATTACCGCGCAAACCCCGAACTCACTTTATGAACAAAAGTTATTAAATTAATATTAAAATACGTAAATAAGGGATTTTAATATTACATATATATATATATATATATATATATATATATATATGTGTGTGTGTGTGTGTGTGTATGTATATATATATATATATATATATATATATATATATATATATATATATATATATATATATATATATATATATTGCCAAAAGTAAAAAAAATATCTGAGAAATAATATGCTAGTCCTTAAATAGCCGCTGTTGAAAAAATAAATGTAAACATTGTTAAAATGATTTCTTCCCAAAGTTCCAAAAATTTCGGGTTTATTCTCACCTTTTCTAAATTCCGGGTTTTTTACATCGCTACTTATAGAGTACTTTACAATTCTAGAAAATTAAAAATTTTACTGGTCCCATTATATGATGGGCTATATGCTAGTATATGTATAGTTATAGAATGCCAGTAGAAAAAAAATCTTGGCAGTAATACATAAAATGAGTTTTTCGAAGCCAATAGAAAAATTTAGCTAGAAAACACAATAAAATTCGTATTTTATCCGATACTCCACGTGTAAACCCCGTCTTCTCAGCGGTGTGTGACTAATTATCGTGACCGTTGCAAGGGTCAAACCGTTTGAGTTGTGGCTTTCCGCGATATCCATCTCTGTACGAGGAGGATATTCAAGATGCAAAGTCGAGATCTGAATGTTGTATCCGTATCGCGAATCAGAGAAGAGACGCATCGTGGTTACCTTATCTCGAAATCTTCTTCATACCCGATAAGGCCTCACTAATATTTTACGCTTCCGATTCCTAATGTTTGGGTTAAGCAAATTCAATATCGCATTAGCTTCAGAGTTTCAGACATTAGTTTTCTACACCGCCAATTCGCGTAATATTAAAAGGTTGAGATGATGGAAACGGGAGATACGGGGATGAAATTTAGCATCGGGAGGGTAATTTATTTGATTTTTATTTAGAAATGGTTCAAAAAATGTCGATATCTTGAAGAATAAAAGAGAGATAATGGCCAAGATGCATTAGGATTTAATAAATAATAATCGTCAGAATAGCATTCTGAATATATAAATTTTTAAAAAGATGTACCTAAGAATGCATAATGCAAAGAATTGAGTTATTAATTCTCGTATCAAATGCCTGTATGTTAAGATGGATTAGCTTAGGAAGACTTATCGATCTTGTTTTTTCTCATATAACTCATTCGGAGTATCACGCTATTTATCTCTCCAGCTCTCTCTGTCTCCATTTATCTATTTATTTATCTAACTGTCTATCAATCCGTCCTTTTATATACATATCAATTTATCTATTTCTTTTTTCTTTCGATATTCTTACGAAAACAAGCTGTGTGCACTCGTGCATGTGTGTGCATGCGTGCATCTGTGTATTAATAATAACACACACAAATATGCATAAACACACACATATATCTGTATGTGTATGTTTGTAATTAAATGATGATTATATGTGTATTTTAAGTACATTATTTTATAAAGTTATCGTTTCCTCAAATTTGTAATTAAAATAAGACGATAAACTCATCTTTATTGTTGAACGCTTTCATTTAACTTCACTTGTGTATCAGTTGATATTTTCATTCAAAAAAAACTGTTCAACGTACTTGGAATTGTAGAAGTTTTAAACTAGTATCGCCATTTATTTGCAAGCGTATAACTAAAAATTCAAGCAAAATTTTTCTGCAAGTTTTATAACTTTTCTTATGAAATAAAAGTGGATTTTTTATAAATGCATCTTTATATTTATAATGTTTTTGAATTACCTCTCACCATAGAATAATGTGTAGATTTCACATAAATACTTTTTTATCTCGATTAATCTCTTCTTGGGGTTTTATGTAATTAAGACGTACTTTAATCAGTCTTAGAGCAAAAGACTGATTTCTACTACGATCCAGACTACTATAAGACTTTCTTCACAGTCCCTTCAGCATAGTCTTCTGTAGATAATATGTAATTGTATTACTTCAAGCGCGGATGTTCATATTCTTAAATACTTGTTCCTCTTCTAATTATTCCTCTAACAACAAATTTCGTTGTAACGACATGAGCCTTACCAAATTTTCCCAATGTTTACAAGTTTAGAACGAATTATGATAAATAAAATAATCTACTTTTTAAATAATAATCTGCTTTATTTCTTTAATTATCCAGTGTTAACTATTTACTTTCCTAAATGTACATCGAAAATTCTCCCCAGTTATTTTAAATTAAATATATTTTACTGACACTTAATAAATTATTTAGTAATATTGAACTTTAACTACTGATGATATATTCTGTGAGATAAAACTATCTATTCACTGCATTTCATTTTTAAATACCTTAAAACTGGTCAAGTAATCCTGACAGCACAATGAAGTATAATTCCAAGAGAGTCACACATTAATTGTGATATGGAGGAGTGAAAATGCTTAGGGATGTAATTAGTAAGACCGCATTCTCATCATCATCACGTTTTCTTTTTATTCTCAGAGTCATGTAAAGTCTTCAATTTAGTTCTCCATTTCCTCCAGTCCTCTGTAGTTTTTCCTCTGCAACCTGGGTTAGCCCTCGTGTTGCAAAAAGTAAACCGTAGAGCTCAAAAACCAAACCAAAACAAAACCTCTGCAACTTGGGTTCCTTTGAACATTGACAAGGGATCCACAAGTGATCACTATTTGCTTAGTCAAAGCACTAACATTTTAAGAAAATTTTAATTTCTGTAATATATTGAATCATTAAAAGCAGTTTGATCGAGAAAATAAATAAATATTTTATAGATAATATAAAATCTTAAATTTCGTGAAAGTCTCATGCTTCAAATACATTAATCGAGATGGATTACGTTACATATTACCCTTATTTTTTCCTTCTTGCCCGCTCGAAAGATGTCTGCGCATCTAGAATATCTAGGATAAGTTCGACCCATTGGGTTGCAAAATATATCCCGTACTACAAAACCAATCTAAAAACTTATATTTTTGTTTATTGTTCATAGATTATATTTCAAAGAAGCTAAAGAAATACATTAGCTACCTTTTTCATTCAATATCTTATTAACGTTAATATCTTATTATTGTGTGAGTGTACATTTCGCAGCGGAATTGTACCGGGAGCGGACGTTTTGCGTGTAAATTTAGTTATTCAGTTAAATCTCAATAGATCAAAAATTATTTAATTTTTAAACCAACTTTTCGTATTTTATATTGAAATATGTAAACAAATATATATATATATATATATATATATATATATATATATAATATAAATATACATACATATAATATCATTTTCTCAACGATAAATAAATAAAAAGTTAATTTTAAATGTAAATTGATTTTTTTAATCAACCTTCCCGTTCTTTGTGTCCGTATCCAGTGATGTAAAAACTAGTTTTTATTTGTCTAAATTTTTCCAGAATTTGTATAGTAGACAAGAACATTTGGTTTCTTTTTCCTGTTTATACCGTAATTTTGTATCTACAAGCAAACCATGTTGTTACATTAACCCGTACTAGTACGTCTCCGCTCAAGTATCAATCGTCAGGAAACGTACTAGTACATGTCCGGCATACAATGTGTTAAGATGTTTGTATCGTGATAAAGTAAAGAAGCGATAATAATTTTGTAAATCTGAGTAGAATAAACGTCTTGTAGTTTATTTTTCTGCGCTTTTATAAGAACTTCCTCCAAGAAACCAATAAACACAACAGGTTCTCGAAAGTATAAAAGGTTAAATACTCCTGGTTTAGGACGTCCACTCTCGGGTGCTGTGTTGAGGACAATACTGGTTATTTCGTTTGAGTCCATTCGTAAAATTCCACTGATAAAAAAAGATACAATAATAATTTTGTAAATTAGAATAGAATAAAGCTATGATACCCAATTTGTTTGAGATCGAGTCTTGCTATATAATATGTATTAAGTTTTGCCAAAAGAGACTGCATTGGTCAAAGTCCATTACAAACTAACGCCTGGAGCACATGAAAACGACAAGAGAGTTAAAAAAACATCAAGGCAAAATAATAAAATTAAATATAAACAGCAAATGATATATCAAGAATTAAAAACTAAATATTACGCAAATATGAAACATTTAAAAGAAAACCTCCAATTTTACAAAGTACAGTTTAAAAAAAATTATATATGTGGGAAACTTGACTTTATTAGCATTTTATCATACAATGGACTGATTTTTTGTTCTTTTAATTGTGGGAACAGCATATAGGTAGGGCAATTTCGCTCCCCATGAGGGGACAACACACAAATATAACCAAGCTTTAATCAGGAATTGAAAACAAGATCATCGGGTGGTAGTACAATACTCTAACGCACAATCTGAGCAGAACAAACTAAAAAAAAAAAAAAAAATCAGTTTATTATTTTTGTCACAAAGTATTGTTGAATCTCTAAAATAGAACAGTTTAAAATAAATCATATTTTTTCACAAACCATGCGAAAGATCCCTATGATACGATTAATATCAAAATGACAATCTTTGCATTAAATACTAAAAGTACCTTAAAACTTAAAGACAGCAAGCAGTTATAGAATAATGTTCACCTAATTCATTATAAATTGAATTAAATTAATTAAATTTGGTTTGGCGCGCTATGGTCTACTTTTTTTGCAACATGAGGTAAATGAGACCTAAATCTATTTCTTCAAACCAATCCCGAATGACAAATATCTATGTGATTAAGGGGATTCAAGATGACAGATTTCTCGGAAATGAAGAGGAGCAGCTTTTACGACTCGGCAAATGAATCGCAGTCCCAGGTCTTCGAGTGCATACATAAGTTTTCGAGTGACCTGCATATTGCATGCTTTTGATCAAGCAGGATGGGAAAAAACATAATGAAAAGAGTAAGATAATCCTTTAAAACCTTCAGGTATTTTTGGGGATATTTTTCCCTGGGTGGTCTGATCATATTTGGCTGATTTAAAATATGGATTTATATTTTATTGAAGAAGGAGGGAAATATGGCCATCTCGGATGTAAATGGAAACAACTCCGCTAAGTTTTAGTGAACGCTGTCTTGTATAGTAATTATTATCCCATTCATAGCTCTCGCAAACCAAATTTTTGTTGCAATACGTGCTTTATATCTGTCTCCCTACCAATCAGACAGCTTAACACATTAAAGGCGGGAGTCGTAGTAATACGATTTATCTCGACTGTAGCTTAAAGGCGGGAGTCTTAGTAATACGATTGCACAATCCACGCGCCACTTTACATTTGTATTTAGTACGTTTTGGGGTTTGAAGCTGTTCGGTTGTTCAAATTTGACTTACAATAAATTTTGAAATCCTTCAAAAGAAAAAAGAAAGTTGACTTGCTTCAAATGCGAGTTTTGCAATGCATCTCTTCACCGTGGCGAGTGTTCTCAACATTATCACACTTATAAAAAATACTAGAATCCTCTCATAAATGGTTAGCCCTCGTGTGCAAAACAGTAGACCGTAGCGCTCCAAACCAAACCAAACCAAACCAAACCTCTCATAAATGTGTACTTTCAAACATTTTTTGTAATTAGTGTTTAGTTCTTTTTAATATTTCTTGTAGTATTAAGAGTTTAAATGAACTTAAGTCTAATTTTTTTTATGATTACACAAAATATCGCCCTCGCTAAAACGAAAAACTAGTCGGGGCGGTCGCCGGGTTACCTAGCATGCTTTCGTCAAGATCCACCGCCTTTAATGTGTTAAGCAAATTAAATATTTATGCCAGGGGTGGCCAACCTGCGACTTGCGAGCCACATGCGGCTCTTTGAAGGATTATTTGTGGCTCTCATTAAATGTACCCGTGTTCCCTTTTCATTTTTGTGTTATTGTATTTTAAAAAATATTACAACTGATGGAACTCCGACAATGCTGGGTAAAAAAAATCAGTCTTATTGGGCTTTTAACCCATTGTGTGCGGGGCATGTACCAGTACGTTTTCTGATGATTGATACTTGAGCTCTGGTCACGTACTAGTACGGGTTAATATAGCATAGTCTGTTTGTGGGTATAAAAATAACGGTATATATAGGAAAACGAAGTCGAATGTTCTTGTCTACTACATAGATTCTGGAAAAAAATTAGACAAAAACTAGTTTTTACATCAGTCGATGCGGAACCACAGAACGGGAAGGTTGATTAAAAAAATTAATTTAGATTTAAAATTAACTTTTTATTTATCTTTGCGATAGTGATATTATATATATATATGTATATTTATATATTATATATATATTTGTGTATATATATATATATATATATATATATATATATATATATATATATATATATTTGTTTATTTGTCTATTTATATATTTGCTTATATATTTCAATATAAAATACGAAAAGTTGGTTAAAAAATTAAATAATTTTCGATCTATTGAGATTTAACTGAATAACTAAATTTATGCTCAAAACGCCCACTCCCGGTACAGTTTCACTTCGAAATGTACCCGCACACAATGTGTTAAGAGATGATTCTCAAATTCCACAATTTATACCGATTCACTGCATAATTCACCGAGAACATTTTGTTACAAAATATTTAAAATATCCTGATGTTATGAAAACAGTGTATTACATTGTAAATTACATTCGCACCAATGCAAAAAATTATCGACAATTAAAAAATTTCCTTGAAAAATTAAAGGACGGAGAACTTCCAAATGACATGCATTAAATATAATTTCTGTAAAAAAAAATTCTAATACCTTTTTTGCATACCTTTTAAATAGGTATTTAATTGCGGCTAGCAAAAAATTTCAAATTTTGAAAAATGGCACGGACTATAAAGGAGCTTGAATACCCCTGATATATGCAGTAGCTTTCATCTCATATACATATACTAGCATATAGCCCATCATATGACGGGATCAGTAAAATTTTGTAAAGAACTTTGTAAAGAATTGTAAAGAACTCTATGAGGCAGGTAAAAATAATGGTTTGTTTTTTTGTCTGAGAATTACTTTTCAACAAAAATAATCCATTAAAATTATCACATATGTACTCAATCTATTATTTAAGTCAAATAAAAATGAAAATTATTTATGCAATATCCAAGATTAGTGATAAAACGTATGGAAATAATGCAGAACACATTTAAATAATTTAAAATAAGAAATGATTAAATGAGAGGTTAAAGGAATGAAGTCATAATGCTAGAAAAAAATTGTTATTTTTACCTATTTATTACGTGATAAATGGATAAATTTAATCCCTTGCTCTTAAAATGGGGCTTGATATAATGACATTAAACGCTAGAAAAAGGGACGGGGTGGATTTCGAACGTTTAAAGAGGACAGTATTTTTCGCTGTGATACGAAGCTTATTCATACCAATTTACTTCAGAATCGGATCTATAGTTTAGGAAAAGATAAGCTTTGAATTTTGCAAACCCTAACTCATCAAAAATCCAATATGGATGCTCTATCCATTCCAGGTCCAAAAGCTTCATAACTTCGAGGACAGACGGGCAGATAACTTAGGCTATTATTACATTACGAGAAGAAAGTTTAAGGATACACAACATGAAATGTTTATGTGGCCAGGGACATCCGTGAAGCAATACGTGAATTTAATAAAATAAAATAAAAATAAAAATTATAAAAGTTGAAAAAATAGTAAAAATTTATTTTAAAATAATAAAACAACTTTCGGAATAAGAACTTAAAAGAAAAAGCAGAAAATATTAAATTTATTAGACATAAAGAAAATTGGCTGATTCGGGGACAGAACCGTCAACTCGAGAATTACGACGATCAAGTGGGCGGACATTCTACCAAACGTAGTACGCCTGCACGTTGTAAGCTAACTAATTACAGTATATGAAGGTTCAAGTACAAATAGTCCAGAAATTTAAATATTACTCTCCGCCTTTGCCATCCTATCAAGAATGAATTTCGTATAGAATAAGAGGAAGGATAAGGCTTGAAATAATAGCATTAAACTCTCGAAAAGGGGGGATGGGTGGATTTCGAACTAGCTTTCAATTTTGCTAACCCTAACTCATGAAAAATCCAATATGGATGCTGTATCTATTCCATGTACAACCGCTTCAAAAATTCGTGGACAGGGACAGACAACTTAGGCTATTATTATACAGGAGATATATATGTAAGAAAATTCTCAGGGGTTTTCAAAACTTAAATCAAGGGTTAAAAATTCCAGAGTCATTTTGCATTTCCCTTTTTAACCCCTAACCTAAACTGACCACTGGGGTTTATGCACTCAGAGAAGGGGCCTGACATATTATAATCCTACATGGCCCTAGCGGACAATTTAGGAAATTTCCATACAAAAATTAGATACACGTTGTCGGTGACAGATTTTTCTAGAGATATTTTCCCACAGATATTGACCCAAGTATTATGGGTCTTATACATGCTAGCTGACTCTTCAGTTTGTCCTGTCCCTATGATGAAGTGGGAACCCATCCTCCAACATAATCCTAATAAAGGTCTTTAGTTAAACCAGTGTTTCTCAACTGAGTGCAACCACCCATCGAGAAGTCCGTCTCATTACATATGTATATATATATATATATATATATATATATATATATATATATATATATATATATATATATATATATATATATATATATATATATATATATATATATGTATATATATACTAGCATATAGCCCGTCATTTGACGGGATCAATAGAATTTTTAATTTTCCAGAAATGTAAAGTACCCTATGAGGTAGGTAAAAAATGGTTTGTTTTCTGGCTGAAAATTATCTTGCAACAAAAAATAATCGATAATTCAATTTAAAGTGATCACATATATACCTAATCTATTATTTAAGCCAAATATAAATGAAAATTACTTACGTAATATCTAAGTTCAGTGATAAAACGTATGAAGATAATTCAGATGATATTTAAATAATTTAAAATAAGAAATGGTTAAAGGAATGACATCATAATGCTAGGAAAAAAATGGATTTTTTACCTATTTGTTATGGGATAAATTGATAAATTGAATCGCCTGCTCTTAAGCGGGGAAAATAAAACTTGAAATAATGGCATTAAACGCTCGAAAAGGGTGGAAGGGCTGTATTTCGAACGTTTTAAAGACGACAGTAATTTTCGCTGTGATATGAAACATAATTTTACAAATTTATTTTAGAATCGGATGGATAGTGTAAGAGAAGATAAACTTTACTCCTTTTGAATTTTGCTAACCCTAACTGATCAAGAATTGGATATGTCTGCTCTGTCCATTCCAGGTCCAACCGCTTCATAAATTTGAGGACAAACGGACAGATAACTTAGGCTATTACTATTTATATATATATATATATATATATATATATGTATGTATGTATGTATGTATGTATGTATATATACTATTTTTAATCTTTAACTTTGATCTTTAACTGGTTAATTTGTTCTTGCTCACGACAAAAGGAATTTAAAATTTGAAATTTAGAATGAAACATATCATTATTTTTTTAGTTTTTTCTGAGTGTTTTACTGCGTGAATTTCCTATTTCCAAGCTTTTGATCAAGCAGAGTGGGAGAGCATATAGTCGAGAAAATAAGAGACTCTCTTAAAACCTTGAGGGCTTTTCTGTCATACTCCCCTGGGTGGCCTGGTTAGCGTATCATATTCAGCCGATTTAAAACGTTGATTTACATTTGATTGGAGTAGGGAGGGGGGTAAATTTCCCCTCGGATGTGAAAGGAAACAATTGTGAGGAGCTTTAGTGCACGCAATCTTGTATAATAATAAGTATCTCATTCATAGTAGCAAACCACAATTTTGTTACAATTCGGGTTTGTTATCCGTCTTCCCGCCTATCAAATAGCTTACGTAAACCGACTCGGCCGCCTTTCGATGATTAATGAATGACAGATCGCGTTCGGCATAAAATCCGACGTCGGTGTCCCACAACACGCGTGGTTTAACCATCCGGAGGGTAACATTCAACCAAGCGTGGACAATGATCGCTACAGGATGTTAGCTCGAAACCCTTTCTGCCTTGTAAACCTTTCTCCTATCAGATAAAATTGGTGAATAAGAGGAAGACACGGTATTGGGGATAATCATTTAAAATTAATCCCTGGCCATGTACCGTCTGTATGGAGAGTTCTCATAATGGTAATGGGCATGATTTATTATTTTGAACGGGACTCAATCGAGCATGTACTTACATTGTTGTAAGTGGTCGGTAGATCTGTTGTGTGTCCTACGCTTATTATCAAACAAGAATTAGAGAGGTCTTCCGACAACAAATACGTGAATGAACTGAGAATGGTCGTCAAGAATCGACTTCCTGGGGAGTCGCCACGAGAACATTCTAAAAGGATCAAAACTAAAAATATAAAATAAGTGACCCTGAATGCACAAGCAAGACAAAGTAACATCATCAAAACATCATTAAGACGATCAAGGAGAATAGCATACGATTGAACGATAAATAAATCTTCCATTATCTAAATCATACTTTAATGCTTCTTTATAATTAGACTCGCGACTAGAAATCAGAGAAAATCATAACAGTATTGTTTGATACTTTGACTATAGGCATTTAATTATGTATCGCAGATCAAAATAAAATGTATCTTTCTTAAAGATAAGAATGTTTTTGAAATAAAGTTCAGGAAAATTTAAACCTCTGTGGTAAACACTGTCATAGAAAAGCCCGATAGATTGCACGATAAATAAATCTCCCATTATCCAAATCATACTTTAATGCTTCTTTATAATTAGACTCTCGACCAGAAATTAGAGAAAATCATAACAGTATTGTTTGATATATATATATATATATATATATATATATATATATATATATATATATATATATATATATGTATATATATATATGTATATATATATGTATATATATATATATATATATATATATATATATATATATATATATATATATATATATATATATATATATATATATATATATATATATATATATATATATATATACTTTGACTATAGGCATTTAATTACGTATCGCAGATCAAAATAAAATGTATCACTCTTAAAGCTTAAAGATAAGAATGTTTTTGAACTTGTTTTTAACTTTGAAATTTGAGTTTTGAACTTTGCTTTTAAATTTTTCATGAAAATTAAACCTCTGTGGTAAACACTGTCATAGGAAAGCCCGATAGATTGCACGATAAATAAATCTTCCATTATCTAAATCATACTTTAATGCTTCTTTATAATTAGACTCGCAACTAGAAATCAGAGAAAATCATAACAGTTTTGTTTGATACTTTGACTATAGGCGTTTAATTACGTATCTCAAATCAAAATAAAATGTATCGCTCCTAAAGCTTAACGGTAAGAATTTTTTCGAAATTTAGTTCAGGAAAATTTAAACCTCTGTGGCAAATATTGTTATGGAAAATTTCTTTTTTAGTTTCTTATTCATCCCTCTGATATAAACCTCACTTATAGGATAATGCGGCGAAGTATGTTATTCTTTTTAATCCAGAGACTACACGGGTAGAAGCCCCGATTTGGTCTCAAAGAATATCCACAGCTTTGATTATTATGAGAAGAAAAAAAGAATACTTTCTTCAGATTTTCTACCTTTCTTCCCTTTTTGGTATCAAGTAATGGTTAGTTCCGTACTAGTCTGTCGGGGATCGTCTCTCTGTTATCATGCTTTTTCGTTTTTATATGTATGTATGTGTATATGTGTATTTTACATATATATGTGTGTGCTACGATATAAAACTATTTTTTCTTGTAGATATGTGAACGGATCAAAAACGTATATGTGTCGTGTGGAAGTTCTGCGGGCACAGTGTTGAGCAGCACGCTTGCGTTAAAATGCTGTTTTCCGTGGGAGAAATGCGATGGAATGTTCCTCTGAATTAGTGGGAGCTCCTTGGAAATAATGCCCTACCATACCGTACAGTAGCACTGTGGGTAGGAAAGTTTCAGCAAGGACTTGTGTCAACCAGTGATGAGCAACATTGTCAACGCGGATTACTTCCAGCTCGCACGACACTCACCAACTGACTGATTTCACAGCCCTCGCTGTGCTACTATCAGCTATCATAGAGCCATATGTTGTTCTGCATAGACAGTATGCCTGAAAAAAACCCGTAAATTCTAAAGCTCCCACTTTCCAATGAGAATTTGGGAACATGTGCAGTTAGGGGTCCACCCACATGTGATTCCAACATGTGAAAAAATATTTTTGATAAGCTTGTAACATAAAACAGCTGGAAATAATTTCTAAATTTTGAGTAGTGCTTATGTGATTGTTGGCACTAATTGAGCGATTTTTTTTTTGAAAACATAGCTAATATAGAAAAAAAAAGTTTTCTTTAAACATAATAGTTTCTTCTTTCTTAAATTTTAAAACAATAGTTTGCAAAATTTAACGAAAAGATATAGATAAGAGGAAAACAATGATTCAAATTAAGTTTTCAAAGATTTAACTGACGACCGGATATGAGTATGTAATGAAATACATTCTTACTGTGCATATGCGAAATATATCTCTACTATATAATTTTTGGTCAGTACTACAGGGCCACTTATTAAATAAAATTGAAGTTATACTACAAAAATCCAAAATATGTTGTCGGTATATTGAGTTTTTCAGTCTCTCTTTAAAACTAACTCCAAAAAAAGAGGAGACATTCATAAATTGAATAAACAAGATGTTAAAAAAGGTTGAAAATTTAAACTATCAATTTTAAATTTCCAGTTAAATCTCCTACGAGGAAGAATAAAAACTTTGTGATCATTGATATTTGCCACCACAATGTGTGTTTTATTAAGTTTAAATTTAACTGTAAATACTGGAGCACGTTTAAATTACGCTCCAGTACTTCCAGGTGAATTTAAATTAGTTTTATGGATAACTAAAAAAAATATAAAAATATTGAGAATGGAGTCAGAACATATCCTTTTATTTTTACTTTACAAAATTAGTACTTTTACAATGAGTAGTTTGGTATACATACAGAAATACTTTATAAGACTGATCAACAACTCTGAATAACACTGTAATTACTGTAATACCACTGTAACTCGAAAAATATATTTACAACTGTAATGTGTCGTTTAATTTTTCCTTAAAATATTTATAGAGCTTAAATTTGCCTGATAAATACTAGAGCATGCTTAACTTTTTCTTCAATGTTTACCAGATGAATTTTAATTAAAGTAATTTTATGAATAACTGGAAAATTAAAAATTATATTGAGAAAGAAATTACAATTGTTACATTGCACACACGCACACAAAGTACATACATACATACGTGTAGTTTACTACACTTACTCATAACATTGATAACCTTAGCTCTAACCCAGATTGTGTGCTTGGCCAAAAATAATGAATAATACTTTGGTATAAAAGCCTAATATGTTAATACTTATATCTGTTATTTACAATATTCATGACTAATCTAATCAGGATAATAATTTGGCAACAGCATTCAGCGATTAACCTTTCTAAATGATGGGAACTCCAGTCGTAAATTCCAGTAAATTCGTGACTTACTTGGACGAAGTTGAGAGATGAGGCACAATGGTGACAACTGAGGCGCACATCTATGGGTAACAAGCGGGCGCCAGACGTGCGACAGTTAAGGAGTCACTAATTGCGGGAACTTAAAAACAGGGCAGCTGGGGCGTCACGTTCAGGAAACTCTCCGGGAGTTACGAAAGGCAACTAGGTCGTCAAATCCAGGAATCTCCTCAATTCGCCTCTCTACTTATCATCAGACCTCTCTTTTTCTTACCAGAATATTCCCCCTCTCTCTCATTTGTTCATCGCCCAATCGTTATCCAGATTCAATCTGGTTTGCCCGTAGTAAAAAAATATTGGGTGCAACCTTTCTGCTATTTTCTTACTGTGAGCGTTTAGGATCCTACTCCAGATGTAACCCAGGGTCCTATAATAATTTCCCATGGGAATCTCTTCAAGATGCAGTGAAGTGACCACAGGTCCTGACCTTTTTGCCTTAAGTGACCCTGGTACACTGGATCTTAATGTGCTAGTTATCAGAGTGTTCAATAGGCCTCCCGTGGAGTCTGTGAATTAAGTCATTCCTTCTGTCTTCCAAAATCTTAATGATCATCACCTACTACAGAGATCTTTATTTTTGTCAGGATTAATCTGTCTAGATTAACTTACTGCAATAACACATCCTTTAATTTTTCTTCTACAAAATTACCTACCTTGTCTGACAACAGAATTCGAGAACAATATGGCATAATCAGTAATTTATTACCGTCTTATAGTTGCAAATTAATTCTTTTAGGTTTTAAGGTCATCATCTTCCAACCTTCCTCTGCATTTATTATCATGTCTACATGTAGACGAAAGACCTTTTGCTTTTTGCTTACTATAAACATTCAGGATCCTACCCCAGATGTATCCCAGGGTCCTATATTAATTTCCAATGGGAACCTCTTCAAGATGCAGTGAAGTGACCACAGGTCTTGACCTTTGCCTTAAGTGACTCTTATACACTGAATCTTAATGTACCAGTCATCAGCGTGTCCGTTTGCTTACATTGCAATAGGCCTCCCGTGGTGTCCGGGAATTAAGTCATTCCTTCTGCCTTCCCAAATCTTCTTAATAATCATCACTTACCACATATATCTTTACTTTTGGCAGGATTAATCTGCCTAGATTCACTTGCTGCAATAACACATCCTTTAATTTTTCTTTTACAAAATTACCTACCTTGTTAGACAACAAAATTCGAGAACAGTACGGCATATTCAGTAACTTATTACAGTCTTATAGTTGCAAATTAACTCTTCTAGGTTTTAAGGCCATCATCTTCCATACTTCATCTGCATTTATAATCATGTCTACATGCAGACGAAAGTAATGCTGAATTACTATCACCAAGGAATAGTTTAAACACTTCCAAATATTAATCAGAAATAACTTACATCACATGAAAATTAAATTCAATGAACAAAAGTTAAAAATAGTTAAAAATATAAGAGCTAAAAACATATTCCTTTAACTATTTCAACCATTTTAAAGCAGAATAGATAATCAGTCGATAGTATAAAGTTATTCAGATTCTGGACTGATATATTACCCTTTTCTAGGAACAAAGAACAATATCGAAAGATCTCGTCACCGTCATCATTTTTTAAACCTACGATTAATCATTAGCAGTATATCAGATAATGGTCTAGCGTTCAAAGACTTATTGATTAATATGAAATTTAATAACCTATGAATAAGTCTTTAAAGCAAAATTATACTGAAAACAAACTTTCAGATTAGGGTTAGCATGCATAGAAAAATAAAAATTTCCTAAGTGCAATAAACTCTATTTTACACTAAATGCAAAATATTTAAATGCTTTAAAATATTGAAGAAGAAAGAAGTAATACTTGCATGGAGAAATGTATTGAAAATGCCAAAATAATTCTAAGAGTATCTGTTTTGTATACATATATAAACTAGACGACCCAACAGATGTTGTCCTTTTTTAAAGCTTTAAATCCAAAAATTATAAAATGTTCTTAAATAAATTATAAGTTGGACCGTTTCGATCGATAAGTAAAGAAAAAAAATATTTTAAAAATTCAAATTATATTTACAAATATTTTACAAATCACAAACGTGACTAAATTAAAGTTTCCACATCTCCTATACGGGGATTCAATCCTACGACTTCTCGTGCTGCAGTCAGTTCAGCTGACCACTGCGCCACAGATACTTTGGGAGCAGGGTTTCAAGTCGCGTTACGATAAGTGGAGTTAAAAAATTCTTCTATCGAATCAAATTGTGAATCTAAACCATTCTTGAATCAACTTAATTACATGCACAAAATTTCATCAAACTCAGTCAGCCGTTTAGGAGGATTTCTATTACAAGCACATGGACAGAAGAATTTTATACATAAAAATATATGTGTGCATGAATGTATATATGTATATTTGTACATATATATGCACATATACATACGCATGTAATGTATGGGATAAAACCAACAGTTTTATTTTAAATGCAATTATGATTAAGTTGGTTTGTTTCGTTAAAATACCCTTACAGATGTGTGTGTATGCATGTGTTTACTGGCAGATAGAGTATTTATTAATGATTTTTACCAATATTTGTTTTCATTAACATTTTTTAAAAAGTGATAAAGTAATGCGGATGTACTTTTTGGGGTGTGAAAACATTTTGTGTATTTTAAATGGAAAGTATATGGTTCAAAGAATTTTTTATTTAATAATTTTTATTATTCTTTCTACTTATATATATACATTCATTTGCTAGTATTTCTTATTTATATATTTTTTCCTGGTATAATTTGATGGACCAGTCTCAATTATAATGACTTATGTGTATGTCTTTCCTTGCAGACAGAGTATTTAATGGCTGGATTGTACCAAAATTTATTCATATTAACATTTTTTAAGGTGTTAATGAAATGCTTATAAACTTTTAGGAGTTTAAAACCATATTTTGTATATTTTAAAGTTTGTGTTTCAAAGCATTTTTTATTTAACAATTTTTGTTAATAGGCTTTCTACTTTTATATATTTATTTATCTATTAGTATTTGTTAATTATATATTTTTTCTGTTAATAATTTAATGAATCTGACACGATAACAATAATTTGTATGTGTGAGTGTTTACTAGCAGACAGATTATTTATTGGTGGATTATACCAATATTTGGTTTACATTAGCATTTTCTAAAATGATAAAGAAATGCTTAAAAACCTATCAGAGTTTTCATACTCTGAGTATCTTTCATGGAAAAGTTTATATTTCAGGGTATTTTTTGTTTAATAATTGTAATTTTGCCTTCTTCATTTACCTCTATTTATTTATTCATTAGTATATGTTAATTATGTATTTTCCTGTTACTTCCTATAATTTAATGAATCTGTCACGATAACAAAAATTTGTATGTGTGTGTTTAATGCAGACAGAGTATTTATTGGTGAATTATACCAATATTCGGTTTATATTAGCATTTATAACGGTGATAAAGAAATGCTTAAAAACCTTTTACAGTTTTCATTCTCTATGTATTTTTCGTGGAAAAGTTTATATTTCAGTGCATTTTTTATTTAATAATTATAATTTTGCTTTCTACCTCTATTTATTTATTTATTAGTATTTAATAATTATATATTCCTTCTGCTATTAATTTAATGAATGTGTCACGATAACAATAATTTGTATGTGTGTGTAGTTTACTTGCAGAGTATATATTGGTAGATTATACCAATATTCCGCTTATATTGGCATTTTCTAAGGTGATAAAGAAATGTTTAAAAACCTTTTAGAGTTTTCATACTTTGTGCATTTTTCTTGGAGAAGTTTATATTTTAGGGTATATTTATTTAATAATTGTAATTTTGCTTTCTACTTTTATTTATTTATATATTCGTATTTGTTAATTATATATTTTTTCTGGTATTAATTTAATGAATTTGTGACGATCACAATAATTTGTATGTGTGTGTGCTTACTAGCAGACAGAGTATTTATTGGTGGATTATACCAATATTCGGTTTATATTAGCATTTTCTAATGTGATAAAATAAATCTTAAAAACCTTTTGGAGTTTTCATACTCGGTGTATTTTTCATGGAAAAGTTTATATTTCAGGGTATTTTTAATTTAATAATTTTGAATTTGCTTTCTATCTTTATTTATTTATTTATTAATATTTGATAATTATATATTTCTTCTGCTATTAATGTAATGAATATGTCACGATAACAATAATTTGTATGTGTGTGTAGTTTACTTGCAGACAGAGTATTTATTGGTAGATTATACCAATATTCCGTTTATATTGGCATTTTCTAAGGTGATAAAGAAATGCTTAAAAACCTTTTAGAGTTTTCATTCTCTATGTATTTTTTATGGAAAAGTTTATATATCAGGGTATTTTTTATTTAATAATTTTAATTTTGCTTTCTACCTTTATTTATTTATTATTATTTGTTAATTATATATTTTCCTGCTATTAATTTAATAGATTTGTCACGTTAATAGTAACTTTTCTACACATCTAATAATGTTTACTGAGGATAAAGAACTCTAAAGAAATTCAACACTATTTATGTCTATGCTTCTGAGTACTTGAAGGGTGAATAGTTAATTCTTTTTTCAAGCTGCAGTTTATTCTCAACTAGTGTCAGTAGAAATGGGAAAGAATATTTATTAAAACTAAGTTTTCTATTCTTTATGTATTTTTCATGGAAAAGTTTATATTTCAGGGTATTTTTTATTTAATAATTTTAATTTTGCTTTCTACCTTTATTTATTTATTTATTAGAATTTATTAATTATATATTTTACTGTTATTAATTTAATAGATTTTTCACAGTAATAGTAAATTTTCTACACATCTAGTAATGCTTAATGAGGATAAAGAACTCTAAAGAACTCCAAAACTATTCATGTCTATGATTCTGAGTACTTGAAGGGTGAATAGTTAATTACCTTTTCAAACTGCAGTTTATTCTGAACTAGTGTCAGAAGAAATGTGAAAGAAAATTTATTAAATTTAGTTTTGCTATTCTCTATGTATTTTTCATTTAAAAGTTTATAATTCAGGGTATTTTTTATTTGATAATTTTAAATTTGCTTTCTACCTTTATTTGTTTATTTATTATTACCTATTAATTATATATTTTCCTGTTATTAGTTTAATGGATTTGTCACGTTGATAATAACTTTTCTACACATCTAATAATACTTACTGAGGATAAAGAGCTCCAAAAAACTCCAAAACTATTCATGTCTATGCTTCTGAGTACTTGAAGGGTGAATAGTTAATTACCTTTTCAAACTGCAGTTTATTCTAAACTAGTGTCAGTAGAAATGGGAAAGAAAATTTATTAAAACTAAGTTTTGCTATTTTTTTATATTTCAGGGTATTTTTTTATTTAACCTGTATAAACTTGCTTTCTACCTTTATTTATTTATATATTATTATCTGTTAATTATATATTTTCCTGTTATTAATTTAATGGATTTGTCATGTTGATAATAGCTTTTCTACACATCTAATAATACTTACTGAGGATAAAGAGCTCTAAAAAACTCCAAAACTATTCATGTCTATGCTTCTGAGTACTAGAAGGGTGAATAGTTAATTATCTTTTCAAACTGCAGTTTATTCTCAACTAGTGTCAGTAGAAATGAGAAAGAAAATTTAGTTTTGATATTCTCAATGTCTGAAGAAAGAAAGAAATTTTAAATTATCGTACAGAAAGTTCATGGCTATGTCCAAAAACAATATCTGCAGCTAATCAGAATAAAAAATAGACAATAAAATGAGGAAAGCTTTATGATGTTTTGATTAATTCTTATCTCTGAAGTTTATTTTTGAATATAACAAGGCGTATTGTATGAAGTATCTCTTTCTCATTCAAAATATTATATATCATTGTAACTAATTACACTTCGCCTTTGAACTCTCTGTATCATTCATTTTAAATTTGAAGTTAGATTAATAGCAATTTTCTTTGTATGATTTCCACATGGGAATCATTCACAAAAAGATGACGTGTAAAATTGATACTTCATATGTTTTTACGATCAGATAGAAAAGATCTGACAGATTAGAACAAGACTTAATATTGTCATTTTCGCTGTGACAATTGCGATTCTTATCCCAGTCGTACATTGTTTCAGTGTCTGTTTGGTTTCACCAGAAGTCTTAAATATCCGAGTTGATGATTATGCTCACCACACGATAAGATCGGAGTAATTACGTATTGCTTTCTGCTACTGGTGTTTTACATGATTCAGTTTAATCATTAAGAAAGAAAATTGACCATAATTAACATAATTAAATGCTAAGAAAAAAAACAAGCATTTCCTATTACATTAGATTCGGAATAAAGTTGAAAAGGGGAGTGTCTGTGATTTCGCGGTCACGGAAGCTTGTTTAAATGTATATGAAAATGATTTACTGCTGGATATTTTTTGTTTGTTCTACTACCAGTCTGTAACATGCAATACATTCATGTTTTTCATACTAAATTAAGTATTAAGCATATTATCTTAATACTGATTTTTTGTATTCAATAATAGGACAGGTAGCTAATAATTACCTATGTGAGAAAGGTTTTGTCATTATCTTTGTTGCAAAGATGTAAAAAAATTTAAATAAATTATAAAACTGTAAGATTAAATAGTTCTGGCCTTAAGCATGCAGTACGCTCATATTTTACCCGTGAGTCGCTGTAGCTCTGTCTGCATAAAGGTATATTTGCCTGTATTGCCAGCTGCGTTGGAAAAAATAATATTTTACTCATTAAATTAAGTATTAAGGTTAATTGTTAAAAGTTGAGTTTTTACTTTTCAAAACTTAAGGTAGATAATGATAAGTTACCAATGGGATTAAAAAAATTATCTTGTTACAAAAATTTAAAAAATAAAATAATTAAATAATTAAAAAAATAAATAATTAAATAATTAAAAAAATTGCTTGAGTACTGTGATACACCTGACCTCTCATGTTACATTCTTTTTTCCAGTTTGAGGTACATTAAATCTAATACAGATATAAGGGGCTAATAGTGAAACTGAACATAATTGAAGTAATACAAAAAATATTTATAATTAGTTCTTGTGTTTCAAATTAATAAAAAAGTAAAATACGTAAACTTTTTTCATTAAAATCATTTCCGGTAAAATAGCTTTTTATTCTCTAAATGAAAGCCTAAGTAAAAACATATGTAAATTTTAACCATAGCATGGTGGACTATTCTAATGCTAAGTAGTCATTAATATAAAAAACCTAAAAATTGTTTTAGTCTATTAGTTTCCTTTTAAGCCATAAAAATCGTAGGCCACATAAGTATTGAGGATTTTTAGAGTTTAATATAACCAAATGATATTAATTTTTTTAAACAAAGAAATTTATGAAATAAATCTACATATTAAAAGCATAGATGTTATTTCTGTATTTTTTCTATATTATTAAAATAACATTTTCTCTCCTTTGGAATGCTAAATCACTGAACGGACAGATTAAGTTCTGATCTTAATTTCCAAGTTCAAACTAATTTAGCAATACGTTAAACAAACGAAAGATATAAGCTTATATTTAATGAATCTTGCTTCATTTAATATTTAAAAACTGGTATTTATTTTATATTACTCAGTTCCATATAGAAATAATTTTTACTTGTCTCAGAAAATATTATTTAAATTTTTATTGATTTTGTTTGGACCAATTTTTAAATATTTCTTTTCTTGTCTACTTCCAAAGTCTTATAAACGAATTATGGAGAAATAATATTTTACAGTAAAGGTTTTTTCAAATAAAACCTCTTTCTTTATTTCATTATAGTAGGGGAAATGTAAAGCTCTTTCGAGAAATATGGACTAAAATTTCAATGATTATAATGGACATATGTTTAAAATTATCTACGAAATTTAATAACTTTTGTATTAGATTAGAAATATCAAGATCTATCACATATTATGAACACTAATAAACATTCAGTACACGTGTTTGTTAATAAATCTGTATTGTCATATAATTATTTTGGTCATATTCACTGGTTTTGATTGACCTATTCCTAGCAAGTACGCAGCGAGTGTCCCTCACGCAAACGGCAATATTAAAGGACACCAATTGGTACGTAATAAAATGAAAGTTAACCGCGCTAAGATAAATACATAACCAGTTATTTTTTGTACAAGATAGCAAATTCAATAAATTAACAAATTATTGCATGCTATTATACATTTTATAATAATAAAACATTCCAATAGATTTTCTTTTATTAAATACTAGCAAGTTTGCCCGTGCTTCGCTACGGTGAACTTAATATATTACTTTTAAACAAAGATTTATTTTTCGTGAATAACTCTCTAAATTCGTCACAGTTCAGCTTGAGTCATTGGCATATTTATATATTTCTATCATAGGCGTATTATAACATTATTCAGTTTTTATAATCGAATTTGTCTTATATTAAATTTGCTCAAACTGTTTTTATTGTAAAATATAAGCTTAACCCTAAATTGCATTACTGTATTACTACTGTACGTTGATTAGCAAAGTTAACAGATCTTGCCATATTACGTGATAGAATAGGAAGCACAGGTTTTGACAGCAACAGTGCTAATTTTGTTGGTAGTAATAAATGTTTTCCAAAATTAAGGAAATTTATGACAAACCACATAGTTTTGTATGAAACAGAAACACACATTCTTATCGACAACCATATGAATATGAAGATAACTACATAAAATGATAGGTTTTATTTGGCCATGAGAGTCACTGAAATTTGTACTTTTTGTACTTAGAATATTGTTGATATGCATTTCATTGTAACGTAAAAATGAACCAAGAATTAAATTTAAAATTAGTTCTCATATAAAAATGCTATAATTTGCGTCACATAGAAATGAAAGTGAATCACTTTATATCTCAAATTTCAGTTCAAATCGAATAGATACTAAGCAGACGATTTTAAATAATATAAAATAAGAAATGAATAAATGAAATATTTAAATGAATGACGTCATAATGATAGAAAAATATCATTTTCGCCTATTTATTATGTGATGAATTGAACATTTTAATCTCCTGCTTTTAACCGTGGAAAACTGCGTTTAAAACAATTACTTGGGATGACGTCACATTGCTAGAAATATTGCTTCTTTCCCTTAGATATGATGCGATAAATTAAAAACTTAATCGTTTGCGTTTAACCGGGGAAAATAATGCTTGGAATAATGACATGAAATGCTCGAAAAAGGGGGAAGGAATGAATTTCGAACGTTGAAAATTTACAAAAAACTTCCCAGGGATATACCTAAACATTTCCCAAATTTTCACGGCGATTGGATGCATAGTTTTTGAGTCTATTGAGTACAGACAGACAGACAGACAGACACACACAAATTCATTTTTATATATATAGATTACTACATTATATTCCTGTCTTACTGTCGGAAAACCATGACAAATCATATTTACATCTAGTCGGACAATAAGGTGCTATGACATCACTGTCTTATTATGTCATTTTTTAAAAAACTATTTTGACTTAATTTTTGTTAGGGTTGCAGACAAAAAAACAAATAAATGAATAGATTAACAAAATCAGGCACTTGACTCCTATATCAGGAATAACACTGAATTTTGTATGGGGAACAGGGCAGTAGCCAGAAATTATATTCGGAGAGGGACATTGTTTTGTGAAGGACACTTCAAGAAAACTACAGGTTTTCTTGTGTATGTGTACTCCTGATGAATATCTTAATACAATGTGATTTTAAAATATCACAATAATTAAAAAATGATGTAATGAAAAAATTTATAGCTTTGAACCAGTCATGTAGTAACTACACAGTGAATTTAATAGTAAAACTGACAATGAAAAGATATAAACTATACATGGTATTAAATTCTGACTTTTAAAACAGAAGTATAACCAAAGATAAAGAATAATTTTGAAAAAAAATGAAAATGTTCAAATTTTTACATGTATATTATAAAATATGCTCTTTTTGAAATTTTCACAGAAAAAATTTCACAATTTCTTCCGATTGTGCAACAATCTCGTGATAAGTGGCCAAACCTGCTAGTCAATCTGCTGTTACATGTCGAATACAATTTGCACCTACTGTTTAATAACTCAACGCCACTGTTTTAAGCACACTCTTGTCTATGCACAGCTAGGTAGATGCCACACTCACACACGTAGTCCATTTTCTTTCCACGACATGCCTTTAAGAATTCCGGAAGGGGACTGGTCCCCTAAATCCCACCCCTTGCCTACGGCGTTGTTAGTGAATAGACTTTAAACTATATAAATCATTTCAAACTATAAATTGGCTCTTAAACTAAATTTGAAAAACGACACCATATTTTTATTTTTAGAATTAAACAGTTTTGTACCCTTTGTTCAAATAACCCATAAAATACACAGAAAGACATTTATATAGCAAGATCTACGATCAAAACCTCATATGCATGCATATCTTCAAAAACCCTTCCTACTATATATTTTTCGAAATACCTAGGGATTAATATTTCATCCGAACCTGAAATCACTGATGCCTCCCCATATAACAACAGGTAAGAATGGTATCTAAATCAATAACCTGTTGATAAAAGCTTTCTCGTCCTCCCTCTGCGATGAAGTTACCTCATAATACTGAAAGCAAACATATTCAGCAGTGATACATCACATGGAAAAAGTAATAGGTTGGCTGCGAGAGAAATATTTGAGGGAGTTTTATAATGATCTGCCTTCTATAACTCCCTTCTATTCCATAACATGTATACGTTGCCGATGGGAACGGAGAGAAGAAATCAAAATCCATGCAGTAATATGCAGACATATATCATCAAACTTGATAATGCATGGTCTGTCAAATACATTTTTTTCCCGCTTCTATCTTTGGTGCAGTATTCCGTAATAGAAGTGGATGGAGATTTCAATTAGGACAAAAGAGGGAAAGGGTATGAGAGAAATTGAAAATAAAGATAAATGAAGAGGAGTTCTTTTTTGTACGCATTTGTGAGGGTGGGGATATTTATGAAGACTAAAAAAATGGAAAGAACTTATTTACAGGTTTTAATGAGTGTACTATTATTGGTGGCTTGTGAGAGTTGTTAGTTTAATGCGCTGGAATCTGGAAAAGAAAAACTTAGGTTAATTGTGACGAAATAAGAAAATGATATGGTTAGAAACTGAAAGAAATAAATAGATTGTATATAAATTTTAGTTTGGTTCGGAGGGGAAAATATCATACAGCTTGTTAATCACAATGTTTGCACTGTCGAAATAAGAAACTGATATAGTTAGAAAATTGAAAGAAAAAAATAGATTGTATAAAAGTTTTAGTTTGGTTCGGAGGAAAAAAAAATCATACAGCTTGTTAATCACAAGGTTTGCACTGACGAAATAAGAAACTTATATAGTTAGAAAATTAAAAGAAATAAATAGATTGTATATAAGTTTTAGTTTGGTTCGGAGGAAAAAAATCATACAGCTTGTTAATCACAAGGTTTGCACTGACGAAATAAGAAACTGATATAGTTAGAAAATTGAAAGAAATAAATAGATTGTATATAAATTTTAGTTTAGTTCGGAGGAAAAAAATCATACAGCTTGTTAATCACAAGGTTTGCACTGATGAAATAAGAAACTGATATAGTTAGAATATTGAAAGAAATAAATAGATTGTATATAAGTTTTAGTTTGGTTCGGAGGAAAAAAAATCATACAGCTTCTTAATCACAAGGTTCGCACTGACGAAATAAGAAACTGATAAGTTAGAAAATTGAAAGAAATAAATAGATTGTATATAAATTTTAGTTTCGTTCGGAGGGGAAAAATCATACAGCTTGTTAATCACAGGATTTGCACTGACAAAATAGGAAAATGATTTGGATAGAATACAAAAAGAAATAAATACAAAGTATAAAAGTTTCAGTTGGGACGGAGAGAAAAATATCATACAGTTTGTTAATCACAGGGTTTGCACTGATGAAACAGGAACATGATATGGATAGAATATTGAAATAAATAAACAGAACGTATAAAAGTGTTAGTTTAGTTGAGACAGGGGGAAAAATATCATGCAGCTTGTTAATTCCACGGTTTGCACTGACAAAATAGGAAAATGATATGGATAGAATACTGAAAGAAATAAATACAAAGTATAAAAGTTTCAGTTGGGACGGAGAGAAAAATATCATACAGTTTGTTAATCACAGGGTTTGCACTGACGAAACAGGAAAATAATATGGATAGAATACTGAAAGAAATAAATAGAACGTATAAAAGTTTTAGTTTAGTTGGACAGGGAAGGGGTTGACTGATGAGGGTGTGAATAGTTTATTTTGATTTACAGCAGCAAATAAAATAATCATAAATAAATAAAGGAAATAAAAGCCTTTATTTGAAAAAAAAATTGAATTTTATCCGAAGAAATCACCCACTGGATGGACCATAAAAAAATATTCTTCCTGAGAAGTTATCTCTGAATAGAAGAATTGAGTAAAGAAGTTTTATGCAGTTATTCAATTTGTTTATTTCATGTATATACAGATTTAAAAAAGAAATTAATTGATTTTTTTTTTAATTTCAATAACTTCTCTTTAACCATTTTTGTTTCAAAACCCTCTTTGATCTGGTTAAACAAGTCATTTCTTTTAGTATCATCTCTAACAGATAGCTTTTTAAGCAATATCTGGATTTCATCTGCTTTTTTTGACAAGAAATAGAATATTTAACTGGGGGAAGTTCATCGTCTGAATCAGAATTAGCTTCTATAATAGGTAAAAATATTTTAATATAGTCCGTGACGTAGCCTTTTTTCTACTCTGGATTAATCTAAAATCTTAATCCAAAGTACAGTGAGCTTTCAATCTTATATAAAAAATTTCATTACACAAACATACATAGTTTTGCATGCATACATAAACAAGTCATAAAACAGATCAATATCGCTGTGCTTAATTTCATTGTACGTAGAATAACATTTTTGAAATCCCATTATGTCTTTTAATTTACTGAGTTTTTGTCAGGTTTAAATTTGACTTCTAATCAATGAAGCATATTTAATTTATGCTCCAGTATTTATCATATAAATTTAAATTAATTTTATATATTGTGGGGAAAATATAAAACATATTAAAAAAGGAATTATATTTTATATTTGCCCCTTTATATTTGTCTTGCTTCCATTTTTGTTTTACAAACTTACATACCTAAAATGACAACATGATTGAGACATTGTGGTATAATCTGTAATTTATAAACTGATGTTTTAGAGTAGCAAATTATATCTTCTAGCTTCTAAGGACAGCTTAATCAAACTTTCATTTGTAGTTACAAATATGCTATAGGAAACTAAAATAATGCAAAATTTGTCAACTCTGGTGATTAATTTTATTGCGAAGAAGTGTTTTTCGAATCAAGAAGCAGAGCCTATCTAAGTCATTTAGCGTCCGTGGCTAAAAACTGGTCTGCGCCCCTGTCATCAAATATAGTGCGAAAATATATAAACCTCTTTTTTTTCTTTTTCCTGTATTATATATTCAGAACGAACGAATTTTGTTGATTCTTAAAATGTTCTTTCTATATTAATTTTTAATTTTTTCTTCTAACCTTATTAATACTAAAAAATATTTTTGAAAACCTCGGGGATATTATTTTGCTGATAAACTGAATAGTTTATTTGAGTGAAATAATTTTTATTTAGAAGTTAAATTTTAATAAAAAAATTGTCGATTTTCTAATTTTAAATTTAGTTTAATAACTTTAATAAATTCAAAATTTAAAATGAATACCCGAATTTATATTAAAGCGTGTTAGGGTTGTTTGGTAAACATTTTGTAAGAATTTATAACAAGTTAATCCTCTAGAAGCATTTTAAAAAATAAGAAAGTTCATAAAAAATAATTTTTAAATACAGAGGATTTTATAATTAAAAAATTTTCAACTTTCCCTTATTTATACTAGAAGCGAATCGTCCTCTTTTGGACCCCATTTTCAATCACGGTGTGGTGCTCCTAAGATTTATGCGCCAGTGGCAAATGCTACCTTTGCCACGCCCTAGTTACGGCCCTGTCAAGAAGTGTCTCTTTTTATAGCTGAAAACTATCTTTCAACATTTGCAGTGAAAAATAGTAATGCAAGAGTTTTAAAAATCTTATATTGCATACAAGATTGTATGAAAATATTTCGTGGAGGGTACAACCCCCCTTTCTTCGTTCCCCCAGAATTCCCTGTAAATACGTTTTTAAATACAGCATTATTTACTCTTACAAATGATTCTAGAATTTATTTTACCTCCCCTTCGATTGAAAAGTAGAAAAGTAGTCTTTCAGGAAGGGAGACAGTAAATGAGCTGCTTTAAATGGAAGGGAGATTAACATTAAAAATTATAGAGTAGAAATAAACTGTCTTTATGATAGGTAGTCTCTTTATATATATGGTCTTTTAAACAAGTTTCACTGTACATATTATATAAGAACAAGAAAAAGACTTGTTAAAATTACTTGTTAAGACATTTCGGACTATTAAATGCCCATTTCCTGTATCTGAAATTTCACTTAATTACAATAACTCTGATTTTAGTTATCGTAAAAACAAAAATAGAGATTTTCTGAGTTCTATATAAGTGGTTTAAAAAATACAAATGAAAAAATTTAACAGAAATGAATAATTTTGAGTAGATAATACTGAATTTATATGGCACTCAACACGAATGGTATTCTACTTCAAGTTTCGATCTGAATTTTATTCTGGAAGGGGACACAGAATTCAGAATGTAGACCTAGGATTAAATTAAGATGAAATGTTTTTGTTTTCACTTAGAAGCAAAGATCACGTCTTTCTTCTTTAACCAAATTTGCTTCATGTTAGCTTGAATGTCAGAAGTAAACCGAAAACTTTCTCTGGGGAGGGGAGTGGGCTAGTACAAACTATAGTACTATTCGCAGCTGAAATCATAGTTTATGTAGTACAAACTACGCTTTTAACGGAGAATTATCCGTTTTTAGAGGACAGGTGATTTAAAGGTTTTATATCCAAAACTAGGAAAAAAATTGCTCTGATATAAAGATTGTGTAGTTTAGATAATACAGTTTTATAAAAACTTTAACAATCACATTTATAAAAATCTGCATTCCGAAAGGTTAAGGAGCTGATTATTGATACGGGAGTTCGTGGGTTTGAATCTCACAACTGCATGAATGTTCATGGCCGTTCGGAATCCGCTTTAAGCAGTAAAATAGTGTTGCAAAAATAGACCGTAGCTTTCCAAAACAAAACAAACCAAACCTAGAAAAGCTGCGGAAGATTTTAGTAATTGTTTACTTTCTTACATAAAGCTAAGAAAGTACTGTAATCACGGAAATATATGCTGTTTTCAATGAAAATACCCATTTAGACGGTGCCTGACATCATTTTGATGTATTGCAGGTTAACGTTTGTACATTGTTAAAAGAAACTTTAATTTTGAAACTTTAAATACTTATTTTGATCAACCCTGAGAGCATGTTGCCTAGTTTTTACATGATGTTTCTATGCATATGTGGACATATCTATCATAAGTCAAACAAGATTATTTGTAAAACTGTGAAATTTTGTATTTAGAACTGTTGTAGCTGCTAGTTGTGGAGCTCCCTTTTTCATTGGATTTCACTCATTATGCAACGAGAAATCTGAATATATCGTACAATAATGCTTTCGGTTTAAATAAATAAAAGTAGAAAAATATGTATTCATGTACAATTGAAACAATGCTTTTAAAGATCATTAATTACTGTGCAATAATATAATACTTTGTATAATAATACATATAAATATTAATATAATTTTGAGGGTGTATTATACAATCAAAGTAAAACAATGTATACAATTTGATAGGCCTACAGGTAAATCATGCGGTGTTAATATTAGACTTTTTTTTAATTTGAAGATCTGTGTTTCAAATGTCTCTCTCTTGCCACAATTTATTGTTCACTAAAACATTTTAAGAGTTAACATTTTATAGGTAAACATAAAGGGATAGGATCACCACAGACGTTCTATTAAAATTAGTTGCTTATTTTTGCTTTATTTTTTATAAAAAATTAACAAAATTTAAGAAGGCCACTTATTTGTATCGTATTGTCAATAAAGTGATATATTTTTGTTACCAAAAAAAATGGTTAGAAACTTAAAATTTGTTAATTTTTATAATATTTATCATTATGGAACTAAGCACTCTGTTTAGAAAAATAGAGATAAAGGGATAAACTGCAGCTTTCTTTTTGTGTGTGCCAGTATGGTGTCTTGGCCTTTTTAGTTCTCCCTCCCTTGGGTGTACCACTGAGAAATATTAAGTTTCAGAATTAAATACAGATAAAATATTAGTGGTGGAACTAAGAGTTGCAAAGATTTATTATATAGGTGTGTCTGCTATTAGGAAGACTCATTTAGGTAAGGTTTACCGTAATTGTATTCTGGAGACTATACAATCAGAAAGTTTAGAAGAATAGAAATAAACCGTGACTCTTATTGGGTTGGTGGGGGTATGAATCCTCTTAGATACACCTCCCTTTAGTGTACCGTCTGAAATTGTTAAAATTTCACTGTTAAATTCATACAAAATAATGGTGGTAGAACTAGGAGTTCTAAAGAGTTCATTATGTAGATGTTTTCTAAATTCTGAAGACTACTTCTTGTAAGTTTTACAGTAATTGCATTCTATAAAGTATACAATCAGAAAGTTCAGAGGAGTGGAGATAAACCGTAACTCTTCGTGGAGAAAGGGAAGATTGAATCCTCTTAGTCTCACACCATTGAGTGTACCGAGAAATATTAAATATTCAGAGTTAAATACAGACAAAATATTGAAGAAGGATCTAGGAGTTGCTAAGAGTTTTAATACATGTGTGTTTACTATTCAAAAGACTCCTTCCTGTAAGTTTTGCCTTAGTTTTTTTATGAACTCTATACATTAAGAAAGTTTAGAATGATACAGATAAATTGTAACTGTTTGAAAGAATAGTTCCCTTTAATCTCCCACCCCGTGAGTGTACCACTGAGAAATATTAAAATTTCAGGACAAAATACAGACAAAATATTAGTGGAGGAACTAGAACTTCCAAAGAGTTCATTATGCCTATGTTTTTTACATTCGGAATACTCCTTCTTGTAAGTTTTTCCGTAATTGCATTCTGGAAACTATACAATCAGAAAATTTAGAAGAATGGAGATGAACCGTGGTACAACTCTTTAAGGGGAGGGGGGGGAAATGAGTCCCCTTAGTTCCACCCACCCCCTTTTCCACCACTGAGAAATATAAATGTTTCAGAGCTACGGAGAATACAGACAAAATATTGGCGAGGAAACTAAGAGTTGCAAAAGTACAACTGAGACATACGGGTAGATGTGTTCGACATTCGGAAAAACTCTTCCTGTAAGTTTTGCTGTAATCGCATTCTAGAAATTATGCAATCAGAAAATTTAGAAGAACAGAGTTATACCGTAGATCTTTGTATCTTATGACGATTCATATTTCTTAGGTGTACCACCGAAAAATGTTAAAAAGAATTAAATACAGGCAAAATATTGGTAGTGGATCTACAAGTTATAAAAAGTTCATTATATAGATATATTCAATATTCAGAAGACTCCTCCCTATAAATTTTACCGTAATTGCTTCATTTTATTCTATATATTATAATTTCATAGCTTAGCTTAATAATTATGAGTTTTCATTTAAAATACAGGATATTTAGAATTAAAATAATTTAAACTATCATTCTCTAACAAGCTGTCATGACAGGTGGCTTAGAAAAATGGCTCCGGAGCACGCAACCATACGCTGCAGGTTTTTGCATTCTAAATAATAATTGCCTTTTAACTTTGAAGATGTAATTATATGGAATTATCATCCAATGTAAAGAGTTGAAAGAATCAGTAATAGAAAGAATTAAAATAAATGAAATATGTCAAAAGGTATTTACTGATAAAAAATCTCATATCTACAATCTATAGCAAAAAATACTTAAATCTGCATGAAATTTCCTATAATAAAAAGTCGGATTATGAAAAAGATAATTTAAATAATTTCTGTTAATTGCAAAACCTTCCTGTTAACGAAATTGCAGTCTCTATTTATACAGTCGGAGAAAGAACTACACCCTATTTGTATCCAAACCTTTACATATTCATCTGCTGTTGCATTTGATTAATTGATTGACCATTTATCAGTGAAAAAAAAATATGATCATTTATGTCAAGAAGCATCATTAGTTTTTAAAGCAATGCACGGAACAGATATTAAACGAATTTCTCTGGCTGATGAGCAGAAAGGTAAATAAGTGAAAGCTGAGCTTAGCAGATGGTTTTGTCTCAATTTTAATAGACTTTTCGTGGACAGTTGAGTGGCCAGAACTGCTTTACTTTATAATGATTAGAAGATATATTTCGAAGTCTTTTTTTATATATGGACATATAATCTTGCGTGATCAATAATAAAGTAAGATTAAAATTTCAAATGTAAAAATTTTGAGTCATAGTTTGGAGGCAATTTTTTTTCAATGCACAGTTTTTCACTTACAAAATTTTAGAATAAAAATTTAGATAAATATTAAAACATATATAGTTTTTTTATCTATTATAAAATTAAGCTTAAAGACCATCAAGTTCTTGTATTATGCATGTTTAAAAAATTCTCAGATCATGATCAGTTACTTACTTTTCGTGATTAGATACTACAGTAGAATCTCGATTATCCGAAATAATTGGGACCGCCCTACTACGGATAATCGAGAATTCATCAATAATCATCTAGTTTAATATGTAGTATCATTATTGGTGTAATAACATTCGATTGTTCTCGGACTCGGCAGTAGGATCTCCCAAATTTCGAAATGGGGTTGTTTAGAACAGCATCTAAAAGTAGGGACGAGTACACTTATACCGAGAATTGTGCTTGCGAAGAGGAATTCTAAAAAAGAGAATACCAAAATGTTTACCTGCACTCGTAGTTTGGAAAGGATGGCTTGCTTACAAAAGGAATATGGTAAAAAAGAAAACTTTATAAATGCATGTTTGTAAAGAGAAAGTTTTGAATGATAGTAGAGAGTGAAAAAAGAAGTGAAGAAGAAACAGACTTCGGTTCACGGAGAGTTTCGGTTAATCGAGGTTTAGATAGTAGAGGTTCTTCTGTATATCACATTAAGTGGTCAGCAACCAGTTATGCAGGTTCAACTACGTGTTAAAAGTTTTAGGTACCAGCGAGAAAGTGATAATTAAGTTTAACAATCCGAATTTTTCTGGTGTTCATACATAGATCCAAATCAATGGTATCTTGCTTACAAATGCACTATATGCCGAATGGGAAAGATGCTGCACTTCGATATCAGAATTCCACTGATGGAGTGGAAGTGTGTAGCCATTCAGAATTGACTTAAAGCATGATATCCATGTCTCATTAGCCCTTGTATTGCAAAGTAAAAGACCGTTAAAGCTCTAATCCAAATCGAATATGTTGTAAAACATTATGATATCCTCTTTTATGACCTAGACTGGATGTTGTGTTTTAATATTTTACGCAAAATATAGATACATAAGTTTTTTGTAAAATAGTTCAGACATTGTTTTCAATTCTTATAAAGATATTCTCAATAGATCTTCATTGCTTTAAAAATTTCTATATATGCCGAATGGCCGAAAGTGAGCTGACTTCGATATCGGAATTCCACTGCTGGAATGGAAGTGTGTAGCCATTCAGAATTGACTTAAAGCATGATATCCATGTCTCATTAGCCCTTGTATTGCAAAGTAAAAGACCGTTAAAGCTCTAATCCAAATCGAATATGTTGTAAAACATTATGATATCCTTATTATCTATTGTGTTTTAAATTTATTTAATTTAATTTATTTGTTATATTATTTGTAAACATAGTTCACCTTTAAGCTTGTTTTCATTACTTGTTGCAAAAAAAGTAGATTCACTCCAAACCACCAATCAGCATCTATATTCATGTTTATTTCTATTGTAGCTTTTAAAGTACCACTTTACAATTTCGTATATATTCGATATTATGTAGATATGTTCGTAGCCTTTCGGAATCGGCTTTAAGCTGTAGGTCCCGGTCTCATTAGCCCTCGTGTTGCAAAAAGTAGACCGTAGCACTCCAAACCAAACCAAACCAAATCTATATTAAACTATGAATTTATTTCTATTGTAGCTTTTAAAGTACCACTTTACAATTTCAAGTTATATATTGATATTATATAGGTATTTACAAATATTTATTATTACTTTAAAAATTCTTCATTATATTTAAGTAATAATGTAAAAAAATATTACAATTTTATTAATACAAATTATTGAATAAACAGTTTTTTTTACATTCATTAATACATTTTTATCTTCTTTCCCCTCTCTCCAAAGAAAAAAATATTGCACTTGGCTGGCACACACCCCAAATCGGACTTAAAATTTTGTAACATATAATAAATTAAATTTAAATCGCAGACTGAAAGTTTTAAAAATATTTACGTGGTTTGGCTGGAAAGCTCGTCTATAAGTACGAATAATTTACTTTATTATTCTTGAAGTTTTTGCAAAGAAAATTCTGTATAACAATAGTGATAATGGTAAACCTGTCTGTAACTTTTTTTTTTGATACCGAGAAATTCAATAACACCAAGAGGTTAGCGCAATACATATTTACATTTAAAATATTTTAAAGTTAAATTAGGTCTTTATATGTATCTGAAGATATTATAAACACTACGTTAATAAATATTAGATGAAAACACTGAGTATAACTTGTTTGTAACAATATTTTTCAATGTACCTATAACATCATTATAGACATATCTGACTGTGCAAATGAAATTATTGTAACAGATTTATCTAATTCAAGCCGCGTATTTTTTAAATTTATAAGGAAAAGATACTGATGATACTTTTAAGACATCCAGGAGTAGAGTATTTGTTCAGAAAATAATTGAAAATGATTTCTTAAACATCAGAAAATCATAAACTACTTTTTTTTAGAATAAGATATATGAATAACATATCTTTACTTAACCAAGATGGAATTATATAAGTCGCCAAATTAGTATAATTAATAAGTATACTGAGACCAAAACTTTTAGAAAAATTTTATTTTTTATTTTTAGAGTACCTTTAGAACATAGAAGAGGCTGCTTGTTGGAAATGAAGTCCATGTGTTTTAATGTCACCGGATAGTTGATATTGGTCTCTCGGAATTTACTTTTAGTTAAATCCTGGTCTAATAACCACGTGTAAAAAGCGTTGATTGTTATGTTCCCAAGCAATCTTTTACTGTAAACAAAAACAGTATTTCACACAATTATTTCTTTGCCATTGTATAAGATTTAACTACGTCGTTTTCTATATAAATATTATTTAAATGTTAATTACAAAATGTAGAAATGTCTATTTAATTCCCTTAGCTGTATTTTATTTACAAATCATTGATAAATGTTGAAACCAAAATAACAATTTTATATCAATGAATGGAGAAATATAATGCTGTGATTAAAAGAGAGTTAGAGAAAGGTATCAATCCGCTTTTAATATTATTAAAAAGTGAAATATACAAACTTGATTGGTTTGGTTTGGAGTGCTACGATCCACTTTTTACAACACGAGAGCTAATGAGACCATGTACAAACTTGAAATCAAAGTATTGAATTTTTTCTTTTCATTTTATACCATTATTTCATATAAAGAGTTTGTCATGAGTTTGAAAATTAAAACTTAAAAAAATTTAAGAAAAATACAAGAGCAGTTAAATACGATCTAAATATCAATGTTAGATGATTTTGTGCAGAAATTGGAACATCAACAAATCAACAAATATTTAGCACTACTTTAATTTCAAAATAAATTTTAAATTAAAATACCGCCAAACAAAAGTGATTAAAACATCTCACATCGTAACTAAAATGAGCACTTGAATGACAATAGCAATCATGTATGGCGATTGCACTGCACCGTGCAATCATGTAATCCCCACGTACAAGTGTAGAACGGTAACTTCCGATGCAGATGTTCCTAAGCTCTTGACGTCATCCGTCTTTTTCTGTCCTGTCAAAACGTTTTGTCCACGTGGTACTTTCTAGACCAGGGGTATTCAACTGGTTTCCCACGGAGGATTTTTCAAAGAAAATGTAAAACGTTTCATAATATCACAATATTATTTTCGGTGAAATTAACTAAAAATTAGTACAGAAGTTGACATGCAGATTAGTCCTTCATTTATCATGAGATTAAAAGTAACATAGCTGATGATAGGCATCCCTTCTTGCAAGATCAGATACAAAATGTTACAAAATATATATATATATTATATATATATAATATATATATATATATATATATATATATAAAAGTAAAAAAGAATACCAAGGAAATGACTTTTATTTAAAAGACACTTTCACTGCGCAGTTTCGCCCAAGTTAATTTTCTTGGAAATTAATTAAAAATTAGTACAGAAGTTGACATGCAGATTAGTCCTTGCTTTATCTTGAGATTAACAGTAACATAGCTGATATTAGGCATCCTTCTTGCAAGATCAGAATACAAAATGTTAAAATATATATATATATATATATATATTATATATAATATATATATATATATATATATATATATATATATATATATATATATATAAGTAAAAAAAAAAATAAGAAAATGACTTTTATTTAAAAGGCATTTTCACTGCGCAGTTTAGCCAAGTTAATTTTCTGTGAAATTAATTAAAAATTAGTACAGAAGTTGACATGCAGATTAGTCCTTCCTTTATCATGAGATTAACAGTAACATAGTTGATGATAGGTATCCTTCCTGCAAAATTAGATACGAAATTTAAAAAAAAAAATAAATAAATAAATAAAAAATAAAAATAAAAATAAGAAAATGACCTTTATTTAAAAGACATTTTTACTGAGCAGTTTAGCCAAGTTAATTTTCAGTGAAATTAATTAAAAATTAGTACAGAAGTTGACATGCAGATTAGTCTTTGATTTATCTTGAGATTAGTATTAACATAGTTAACATAGCTGATGATATGCATCCTTCCTGCAAAATTAGATACATAAATTTTGCAAGAAAATTACTAAGTAAAAAAGAATTAACAAAATCAATTTTATTTAAAAGACACTTTTACTGCGCAGTTTCTCAAAGTTAATTTTCGGTGAAATTAATTAAAAATTAGCACAGAAGTTGACATTCAGATTACTCCTTGCTTTATTTTAAGATTAGCATTAACATAGCTGATGATAGGCATCCTTCTTGCAAAATTAGATACTAAATTTTACAAAAAAAAATTATAAGTAAAAAAAAAAGTAAGAAAATGACTTTTATTTAAAAGATACTCTAATTGCGCAGTTTCGCTAAGTTAATTTTCGGTGAAATTAATTAAAAATTAGTACAGACGTTGACATGCAGATTAGTCCTTGCTTTATCTTGAGATTAACAGTAACATAGCTGATAATGGGCATCCTTCTTACAAAACTGGGTACGAAATTTTACAAAAATATTACCAAGTAAAAAAAAAATTAACAAAAGGAATTTTATTTAAAAAACACTTTTACTGCACAGTTTCACCAAGTTAATTTTCGGTGAAATTAATTAAAAATTAGTACAAAAGTTGACATGCAGATTAGTCATTGCTTTATCTTGAGATTAGCATTAACATAGTTAACATAGCTGATGATAGGCATCCTTCCTGCAAAATTAGATACAAAATTTTACAAAAAAAAAAAAAAAAAAAAAAAAAAAACTAAGTAAAAAAAATTAAGAAAATGACTTTTATTTTGAGGACACTTTTACTGCGCAATTTCACCAATTTTTTTAAAATTTGTCTCGAAAGAACTTAAACTAATCCTTAAACATGATTCTAAGTAAATATCAATTATTTCCTGAGAATAACTTTGAATTTTTGTTATTTTCTTTTTTTATTTTATTAGAATCAACTATGAATTCATCCCTACACTTGTCAATGTTCTACACCTTTCCAGAGCCATAGGGGTTAACCAATCGATCTTAGTCACCCTTGGGTAGACCAGAAGTTCTAAAAATTTTTGAAATGAACTACAATGAATTTTGATAAGACATTTAAAAACTATATAAAGAAAAAGAACTGAACTAAAAGAGACGAAAGTGAATTAATAGGTACATTAAGTTAAATGACTTTTATTTAGAAGACATTTTCACTACGCAGTTTCACCAATTTTTTTAAAATTTGACTCTAAAGAACTTAAACTTGATTCTAAGTAAATATCAATTATTTCCCGAGAATAACTTTTAATATTTGTTATTTTCTCTCTTTTTTTACTTTATTAAAATCAACTATGAATTCATCCCAACACTTGTCAATGTTTTACACCTTTCCAGAGGCATCGGAGTTAACCAATCGATCTTAGACCAGAAGTTCTCAAAATTTTTGAAGTGAACTACAATGAATTTTGATAAGATATTTTAAGAAAATATAATGACAAGTGAAATAAAAGAGAGGAAAGTAAATTACTTGGTACATTAAGTTAAATTAATAAAAGAGGATGAAAATATAGAGGCGAAAATTTAACGGTAAAATTTATTATTACATTATGTGCATTAATAAAATTCTAAATATTTAAAATATTATTATTTTATGTAGTGATATAAATTAGAAATCACGAATTTAGATTTTGACTACTGAGAATAATGAGACTTCTCTTTGAAAAAGTTTGGTGTGCTATAAATCTGCATCTTCATTAAAAATTACTCTTCTTTCAGAAATGTGTTAGTACTTTACATTGACATTATTGGTGCTTAGATTTTTTAAATCACACTAATTAATAAGGATAAGTTATATGTAAATTTTCAGACTATATAATTAATGTTTTTCTTAGTAAAACTAAAATCTTTCTAAATTACATGCATCACGAGAAAAAAAAATTACCTAATGTATGTCAAAAGAACAAACAAATTTTTGCAAATGCTTCAAATATCTGTGACTTTAATAGACTTTATTTCTTTAACTCAACTGAACAATGTGAATTCATATAGAAGATTCCATACTGCCTTAATCAGTAGGCCACAATTTGATTCTACATTAATTAGCAAGATAATAACTAGTTCTCCCAACCAACCAACACTAAATCTACTGCCTTCTGATTTATCTTTTGTTTAAATAAACAATACTTAAAAGACTAGGAGTAATTATTAACCTAGATAGAAAAAAATCATTCCAGATTTAAAAATTGCTCTTATAATTAGATTGATTTCTAGATAGCTAATTATACCTTCTTTGATTACGTACAAGAGTTTCAATAACATTCCACTTTAACACTCGTTATGTCTTTTCACGACTTAAATGATTCATAAATTATGTTATCAACCCTACCAACCATCTTAATAGAAATGTAACAAATAATATGGGGCTTCAATAAATACTTTACATTACATAATATGTAACATAAATCATTATAAAAACAAAATTTCTCAGATAAACTCTACTCTTTAGTCTTATTTACTTAAAATATTTGTCAACAGCCTTTTTTCAATCTTCTTACATACTAAAATCTGATTGTAACTATGTATGTGCGTCTATCTCCTAGCGAACTGCTTCTCGTAAAAGAGAGCCGATGGTACCAAAAGACTCAGGACCATCCGAAAAAATCATTTCGCCCATTCGCATTCCGATATTTCATTTAGTTCGAAAGATATTTACAAAAAACCGACCAAAATGCCATTTAAATTTTGTTGTACGAACATTTCTATTGTTGAGTTGGCGTCAAAAACTGATAGTGTTATACAACGTTGGCAGTATTATCGTCTGCTATTTGGTATTCTGAGAAATATAAGAATGTATTTATGGTATTAAAATTTAAGTCTAAAGAAATCTATTTATGAAAATATAAATGTATGTGAGAATACTTTTTTTATCTTCTAAATGCTAAAATCATCTTTTTTAGAAAATCACTTTTTTTTTCTTTTTCCTTTACTTGGCGAGATTTTTATTTTCAGTAATTCAAAACTCGCCAAGTTCTATCAAATTTTTGTTTGTATTTTGCAGTTGCCATTTCTTATACAAAAACTAACTTTAATTTTTACCATTTTAATACCGTAAATACATTCTTATATTTCTCGGAATACCAAATAGCAGACGATAATATAGGTTTTGATATATTAAACTATATGTTTATTATTTGGTAGATATAATTTTTATATTTTATCTTGATATTTTTATTTTAAATAAGTCAACTGATCTACCGCTAAAATAACGCAATATTCGAGAAAATCTATGGGACACCAGGTTAATAACTATTTTTTTAAATGAAATTGAGACTGTGAATATCTACATATCAGAATCCATCGGTGCCAAATATAACACATTGTTACGTTAATTAATAGAGAAAGCTGTGTAATTTGGCATCATAACACATGTAAGCAACATAAAGCATATACGTAGTTATAACTGTAATTATCCATTAATAATAAACTATCATATTCATCAACAATCTTGCATATGAGGTTTAAGATTTTTATGAATATGAATACCTATAATAATGGTTCTAAAATTTTACTTGGGAACATTTATTACCCATACCGAAGGATGGGTGCGAAGCAGGGCTAGTGTAATATAAAAACAGCAATATAATTAGTACTTTATACTAAGCTATTTATGTCCTGCATCATCTAATGAAAGCTATAATTAAGTGAAAAAGATATTTTAATTTAAAAAGTAAAGCTACTTTAAATTTACTTTTTACTTAGTTAAAACCTTCATTAACCCCTTGCCTGTTTTGCACGTACACCGTACGGGCGCCTTTAATGATTTTTTTTTCTTTCTCACTATTTGTATTCTTAATGTCAAATTAGCCTTATAGATGTCCACAATAAGTTCTTTTTCGAAGTGTATTCTGTTTGGTTTAAACGCTGGGGCTTTCTGATAGGTTTTGCATTACTTCGCGAGTTTTTATCTTTGAGTTTTTGGGAACTGAACCAAAGAGACTTTTTAAAGGTAATTCCACCTACAGACAAAAACTAACACCTGCAAACCAGTGTTATGTGTGTTTACTGAACGAAAATGACAGCGGCAAAAGAATTAGAAATGAGACTAGGTATTTTTGTCCAGATTATGACTTTGGACTAAACCTCTTGCCCTCTTTAAAGATTCATCTCACTAAATCTGATCTTTGAAACAACAATTTAAGTAAATGTACTTGTAGTATTTGCATTCGAAAATAATTGTGTAGTAATGGTAATGGAAAATATTTGTATTTTTTATATGCAAAACTGTAAACTTAATTCCATTTCTGGTGTACGTGAGAGAGAAAAAAGACAAGTTGTTAAGTCGTAAGTTGTTATACATGCTTAAAATAGTTAGAAATATTACTTTTAATAGCATTTTACAGCTTACAAATGCAAAAGGAACAAAAACATGCAATAAAATAATGTGACATTTTTTGGGTCGAATTCGTGAAAAAAATTAAACTGTTAAGGGGTTAACACGAAAAATATATCCCTAAGGAAACCAACTTTTTGCTCAGTTATACCATTCATTAATATTAAAAAAATCTCCTAAGGCAATATATTTATGTATGGTATTATGGAATGTAATATGTCCTCATATCCATAAGTATGTTCATAGATATTATTACAGATTGTAATATGTCCTCATTATGTCAATTCTAGCATCGACTTGAAACATAATAAAGTACAGGCAAATCAAGAAATTATGCTCCGTACATAAATCATTTAATTATTAAGTAAAATAATAACAATGATTTGTACGGTTTCGTACTTTATACTGTTTAATAAACACCATCGGGTCCTTGTTCATGGAAAAAAAAACAAGCCCGTAATGAGAAAGCATATTACGGGTAAGAGGTATCATGATGTTGACCAACACGACATTCTAACATGAGGAGGTCTGCTTTGTAAGCCAAAGCTATCTCGGTCCCTTTGAATTGTTCATTAATCTAAGTGATGAAGCATTTATTTTTGATAAATATCTTTCTGGATGAGAAACAGCAAGAATAAAAACACAGTAATTTTTAGCATATTCGTCTCCTACCGCACTGCGGTTATTAATTACAAGTTCATTAATAAAGGTGTGTAGAAAATCGCCGTCAAAAAGTTCCATTAGCTTCAAAAGTTTTGAATTAAGCAGGTCTTTCACAGAGTTCGCTCATAAACAGCGGGTTAATAATGGAAAAATATGTATACGGTGGAGGGTTTAATCGCAGTGAACATATAAAAATTGAAAATAATTATTTTTTCTTGTGTGTGAGGCGTGGTTCGTACGGCCCTAATCTGTTAGAACTCTTTGGGTGGTTCTTATCATTGGAACCTACACAGCCGTATTATCTGATATCTCGGGCATATGAACAAGTAGATTAAGCCCCATAACACGCAATTTAGAATCAGCAAAGTAGAAAGATTTTTGAAATATATACAGAAATTTTAGAAAACAACTTGTTGCAGATATTATGAACTTTAAAAGATTATGTAAAAGAGATACTACATTCTGTTATATCAATATAAATTACATTGTACAATTATAATTAAATTTTTTAGATTAAGTATCCTACTTTTCATTTATTATATTCTACTACAAACGAGTCTTATTTTAAGCTTTAATAAGTTTAGTTTTTTTTTAAACTATATATTATTCTTAGTCTTATTTAGAAGTATTAAAATTTCAAAAAGCAAAATATACCAATAACTCCCATATGATATATCTATCTTATATTTGTGCATATTTCAGTTCTTATCATTATTAATTTGTAGAAATTATGCATATATATATATATATATATATATATATAATAAAATATTAGATCGATAAAGACAGATAGTTAAAATTACTCACCATGTTAAAATTACTTAATCCATCTTTCTTCCTGTCCTTTTTACATTTACTGGGCTTAATGGAGTTATAGTGTTTTGGTTCTGTATTTTTATTATATATATATATATATATATATATATATATATATATATATATATATGTGTGTGTGTGTGTGTGTGTGTGTGTGTGTGTGTGAGAGAGAGAGATAATTAAAATTTTATTAAAATAAAATCCTAATTTAAATTTAGACTCTCTGCCCCATTGATTTTTTACCCTCGCATTATGACGTACTACCTTCTAGAATAAACTAGAAGTAATTAAAGTAAGGTGATAGGTAGCCGGAATGACATCACTTCTTAGCCACTCCCCTTCCAGAAGTTAATATCAGGCCTAGCACGTAGATTTCGAGGCTTTTCCTTTGAGAACAAGATGCAATATGTCATCAAATATTTTTTGTTTGTGTTCTTTATCCCTACGTGAATATCTGTGTTATCTGGTTTTACGAATAAAAGATGTTTTTGTAAGTCTGCATCAATCAACTCGGCTACATTATTCTACTTTAAGTTATGTCATATATATAATATATATGTATAATAAATAAATATATATATAATATATAAATATAATATATAATATATGATATATATATGTATATATATAACATTTCTAATCATATTATGAAATTACCCACACGTAATGTTTTTTATATACAAAAAAATTAATATTTGGTTATTTTGGTTTCTAAGTATCTTTATTTCTTATTAACATTATTTGGCCATAAAAACTAAAAGTTAAGTGAAAATAGGACATTTAATATGCTTCATGCATAATTTTTGGCTGCATGAAATTAGTTTGAAAATACAATAAGTATTTCAATTTTAATCTGTTGTCTAATATTTGTTGTCCTAATACCAACATTACATTCATAATTTGTTTATAATCCTAATGCCAACATTACATTCAAAATATATATATATGAATATATGTGGCTAAAATTAAAGAAATAATTTTTAAACTAATCATGCCTAATTAATAAGAAAGTGATTAATAATTGATGTTTAGCACTGTGACCTTAAACATTTTTAATTCGCAAAAACATTTTTAACTGGCAAAAGTGGGTAGTCTGTTCAATAAGTAATGAGATTCATGTTATTGTCGAGGTAACACTCTTCGAAATAATAATTTCTTTCGACTAAAAGAAATTTCGGTGTCTAAATTAATGAAAAAAAAAATCTATGTTGGTTGCATGCGGACTAATAGCCAAAGTGTCACATAACTAAATGTTTGTTTGGTCCACATCAACCACCGTCCACACTCAGGAGTGTAGGATGTATGTTATGAGATTAAATTTTACGTTCGTTGGCAAAACTCGTCATTAGACGCTTTTAACATAATTCAGGCTTTCATTGCAGAGAAATGATAAACAAAAGAAACTATTGTCAAGATGTTCCAAGAATCGCAAGCAAGTCAAATTGCAGAAGAAGAGCTTCTTATTGCACAACAATAATTCGGCTATTTTCTGGCTGTTTTATTTAAGAATCCCTTAGAGCAACTGAAAATACTACAAAAAAAAATGAGATTGTTATATTTGTTGATTGCTATTAAAATCATTACCAATTATAACTCAACCATAACACCCAGCAATTTGAGTGTAAAATTCGAATTAGCTGTTTGATCGAATCTGGGGTTGATATGATTTTATAAAGGATTCTCAGTCCCTGTAATATCTATGTCAATAAACGTGCTGACGCCCTCGTCAAGGAGTTTTATGATTTGGTCCAACCTACTGTTGTTGCTCCTTTAAGGAATATAAAGAGAATCAACATAGACTATATTAACAAAACTAGATTCTGTCAGAGACATTTCTCCGGGAGGATATGGCCATCTCTCTTAAATTAGAGATTATGCCATTTCTTCTCAGAGCTATTGGGATGGCTCGTTTTAGAATCAGGACTGTCCATGATTTGCTGAGGGATAACCTTTTCCGGCTACACTCCTCTCATTGGATTCCTCTCATTGCATCTTTTGCACCTCTGCTCCCATGACGGGAAAGCATATTTTGACTTGTCCGGCTGTGCGGAGCGATTTTGTTTTATCATTTTCCAAAACACCCCCGTCTTCTAGGGCAATTTCTTTTATTTATTGTACTGTCAGGAGTCACATGTTCGAGATGAACCTCGGCGGGTGTAATTAAAAAGAATGGAAAAACAACACTGACATCATACCACACCCTCTAAACATATCTGATTTTGCCCAGTGTGGCCTCTGTTTGAGAAGTTCAAAGTTCGACTAACAGGACACCATTTCTAAAGCAATAAAGCATGCAAAAATATCTGTGAAGGTGGTTTTGGAGCAACTCTAAAATATGGATTTTTACATGTGTTTAAAAAGTAGACAGAACGTTGCGACAAATGCATTACACCTCATGGTAGTTACTTCTTAAAAAGACCATGCAAATAATCACGATTAAAGGTAATCTGATTGTTATATACACAAAGTCATATTACTTATTGAACAGCCTTTGTATAGTGTCACAAAGTATGCAACTGAATTAAAAGAGTAAAGATAATTATATAATATCTCGTTGTACCCCTGTGAAGTCGTCGGTAAGGTGTATGCTTTGCATACCACTGATTTATTCAAAGGTTGAAGTCTTGAAACGAGTTTATGTCTTGTTATAATATAAAAAAACATGATTAATTTGAAATTTCCAAAATTTTTACAATTTTAAAGCCAAATAAGTTATTAACATATAAATGTTTGCAGTACTCGTGACCAGTAACTAATAGTATTTAAAAATTTGCTATTGGAAATGTTTGTTTCAATTTGTTAATTAGAATAATTACTAAAAAAACTATAATATCATCCGTAAATATATGATTTTGAAAGTTTAAGTATTTTATCTGCAGTATTTAATTTTACGTTAGCTCACTTCAAGATAAAACAGATAATTTTCATACATATATTTTAATTTCGTAAAATTATTTAAATAGTTCTTATTCAAATAAAATTAGCTTTATTGCCCAGTATAAATTTCAACTACGTATAATTATCACGACTCTTACTTTTTGTTAAAGGCATAAAGTTTTTAGTCTCTTATTTAGCGTTCTGCAATCGCAGATGAAATTTATACGGGTTTATACGTTGTTGAAATTTATACTGGGCAATAAAGAAAATTTTATTTGAATCAGAAATATTTAAATAATTTTACAAAATTAAAACATTCATGAAAATCATCTGTTTTATCACTGTTGAGAAATAATTATAATATTTTTTGTTCTAATTTTAGTTATTAAATCCTATAAAAAGAAAACGCTCTTATATTTGTAGAAGGATTTAATATTAATAGATAATTTTAAAGTGATTTTTAACACACCAAACTTGTTGACATTTGCCTTACAATAAATTTTGCCTTAAAAGCTGACAAAATAGATGCTCTTATTATTTCAATTATATATTACAAAAAAAATAATCATATATCTCAAGTAAAATGAATTTAAAGCCTATTTTACTCGTGTACAGTTTACTGATATTTTATAATATATAGACAGTAATTCTTCCCAATATAGTTTTTTTCTGTAATTTTGATATAAAGAGTTCAATTTCAGAATTAAAAATGCTGTGGCATCCACCATGAACAATTACTGCACAGTTATTATGAATTATGTAATTTTATTTATCAACGGTTCATGGTATTTACATTAAATGAAAGGTGGAAGTTTCTGAAACTAATCGAATCGGCGAAAGATTAATTAGAAAGTGATTTATAAAAGATATGACGACATATATCATCATGAGGTGTCATCAGTTTCAGAGTATTATGTCGATCAAAGCTCAGAAAAAGTCTGTGATAGAATAACGTGAAATAATTAATTGATAAACCGTCATAGGGCAGATGGCTAAGTTTCTTCATCTCTCATTTATTAGGAGTCGAGTTTCGTCATATTACAGGCGGAAACTCGTCCTACGAGATTCAAGTTATTAGTCTTATGTTACTTCGAATTATCGCAGTGTAGTAGTTAGATAGCTTTATAGAAACTTTTTATGATATCTCATTAGAAAGATAATTTTATCTGATCCAGGAGAATTTAAAAATTTTATAACATTGGCAGTATTTTTGTAATTCCCCTCTATTATCACTGTTGTGAAACAATTGTGGTATTTTTATTCTATTTTAATTATTTAACGGAATTTCATTTGCATTTTAAGATGGATTTAATATTAGTGCAATATGAAGGATTATTCTTTCGAAGTATTCTGGTGTTCATATGCAGGGGAGACTGGGGCACCTTGGGACACTTTTCAGTTAAACATTTTTATGAATTTTTTTTAAAGCTAATTGAAAAAAATAAGTATGCATGCATATATTGTCATCATATCTGCTTCTTATAAACATTAAACCTACTTAATATCTCATTTAGTTAAAGAGTAATAAAAGAAATAAAATACCTTTCCAATGTCCCAACCTGCCCCACTGTATGGGGTAGGTTGGGACACTAAACAACAAATACAAAATACTGTTCAAATTATTTTTATTAACTGTTATAAAAGAGAAATAGCTGAAAATTGTTCAAGTTAATACATTTTTTAACAAATCTTATATTTGCAGCTGATTCAAGCATATTAGCATTTACAGCAGAATACTTTCTGTTTGTTTTTCTTGTTCTCATCATTTTTTATTGAAAAAAAAAAGATTAATAAATTAATATTTTGACATGTTAAATCAATTAAAAATTAGGCACCAAAATATTAATTATTTTGCATGAATTGATATTTGTTTACACTTTTTTACTAATGTCCCAAGGTGCCCCATCTATGTATGTCCCAACCTGCCCCATTTTACATAGTATCTTTTGGTAACTACTATACAGTTAGGCTTAACAATACAATTTATTTATTAGCATAGAAATAATAATAAATGAATTTTCTTTCATAAAAATACACTTTTTTAAAATATTTAATTTTTTTTTCAAAAAAAATTACTTTTTAAAATGCACATTGATGTAATTTTGGGTTATTCAAAACAAAGAAAATGAAATTGTTCCTTACCTATAAGCACTATTTTCATCAAAATTATTTGAGAAGTGAAGAGGAAGGACATCTATCAATACACATGAGAACTAATTCCTGGTTGCAAATTAAAGCTTGAAAATAAAAGTGTCCCAAGGTGGGCTATGTCCCAAGGTGCCCCACTCTCCCCTACTATAAAGATGGAAAAATCCTAATTATAGCGTAGGGATATTATAATGCATAACATACATTTTTAAAGCACATATATTCGCAGCAAATACTTTATTAAAAAATAAGGTTTAATAGAATTTAGGTGTAGTGTTAAATTAATAATAGTATAACTGAATTTGTACTATAATTGGGATTGTAGTAACATTAACCGTTTACCCACCAATGTTCTAATAATGGAACATAATTTTTAAAATAAAACATTTACATGTAAAGAAATTCTTATGAATATCGCTTTTACATACAATTAAACATGACATTAGAAAGTATTTTTTACAATAAATTTTATTTTGTTTAGATAATTATGTATTTATTTTTTTGCAATTTTTTGAATTTTGCTATAATTTGTCAATTTTACTCTCCCTTACAATTAAATTTACCAAAATACCAGTTTAAATGGGAAAAACGCAATGCTTTAAAATATATTATTAGACAACATATCCTACGAGAATACAACACAATTAAAATTTCATTTTTAAATTCTGAAGGTAAAATTTAAATTTTTATGTCTCTGTTTCATAAGTGGAACATTGGCGTTTCAAGGGTTCATTTTTCATTTATGTGCAAAACATTGTATGGTATTGCAAACATTATTTTCTTTTGCATTCAGACAATAATAGCAACTTTTCTAAAGAAAATAAATAGATAAAAGTGCAAATATAAGCTACAATACTTCGAAAGGATTATAATATTGGGCCTTGACATTGATGTTCACTTTGGTAATGTCATAACAATAGAAAGAAATGTTTTTGATAAGGTGGCTGAACATGTGTGTGTGTGTGTGTTGGGTGGGGGGACTTTCACCTGTGCCTTTGGAGACAAGTGCAGTTTCCTATAAAAGGTGTCATTGCATATGTTGCTGAAATTAGGGTTGGAAAAAAATCATGATTTTTTTTAAATAAAAAAATCAGATTTATTTGATTTAAATCGGAATTTTTTTATTTTTATCTGATTACTAATTTTAATTGTTGTTTTTATGTTTTTTTTTTGCCATATACATAGAATAGTTTGTTATAAGAAGTAACATCTTATCTATCTAGTATATTCTGCATACTGATTACCTAAACTTAAATATATAAATTTTAATCTAAACACATTCTATTATTTTGTAATTGGATAGTGCAAACTAAATAGGAGTAAATTTAAAGAACAAATTAAATATTCTTTTAATGCAAACTATTTATTTAAAAAAACGAATCACAATTATTTCAATATTTTTTAAGCACCGAATTATGGATTTAATTGTTTCAATAAAAACACTAGCTTTGAGGCTTTATCCACTCCTAATTGGTTATGAAGGCTAGAATGAACAATACCAAAAGAAGAAAACTGTCTTTCCATTCCACCAGATGAAACCACGGCTGTTGTTATTTGGTAGACAAACTGGATATCAAGTTTTGTAACACTCTCTTTACCTCCCATTACATAAAATGATTTCACCAGTCATAATCAATCATTGTACTACCCCTACTACATACTTTCTGATAACAACACCCCTAAATTCCTGGAAAGCACATGCTACCTATTTACACTTATTTACTTATTGGTATTACTGTGCTGACTGATTCCCAAGTCTCTTGTCTTTGGAATATAGGTTTTAAAAGAAGTGAAAAAAATGATTTAAATCTATGATTTAAAAAAAATCAACTGATTTAAATCAAAATATAAATCATGATGAAAATCAACTGATTTAAATCATGCCAGCCCTGGCTGAAATAGTTATCAGTTTCCTCTGAGATAAAGTTTTTCTTATTAGTTTCCCGGAAGACAGTGAAAAAGGTGCATGTGGGCTTTATATGTGTTTCATTTATAAAGTTTTCCCAAATTTAACACTATGTATGAAAGATGCCTTACAATACAAGATGCTCTGGCCTTTCTAGAAACTGTTTTGGATTATGTAGATATTTTCCAGTTACAGCCCTATGAACCTGGTGATATAACCAATGATGAAAATATTGATGAAAATAATGTAGATGGTGTTACGCCATTAGATGTGTGTGGAATGGTTGACGTCATTTAAAGAAAAAGATATAAGTACTCCAGATGAAGACAAACTTCAGAAACCGAGTCCAAGGGCTAAGAAAAAACAAAAAACTGAAAACCCTGTAGCAAAATGAAAAAAAAAGTGAAAATCGATAATCCAACGGAATTGGATAATCCAGTACCAATATTGCCTAAATTCTATAGTGTCATTATATTTATCAATTGTTCATTATTTAAAGATAAATAAACAAAACGGTTAATATTAAGAAGATGTTATAATTATTAGAGTTCAAATTAGCTATTTTCATGAGCTTTAAAAAATATGCAAAAAGTAATCATGTAACACGACAATGTTCCAATAATGAAACATGGCTAAAAACACCCTCAAAAAATTTTTTCAAGTTAATTTAAAACTTTATTTTATTTATATCCTCGTAGCTAATATAATAGTCAAATTTCAAGTCATTGGGACAATTCTTTCTGAATTCGGAGTTCAAAGGGTTAATAAGTAGGAAACACAATCTATTCTTAATGTCAGCGATTTATTTCTAGTTATTTCTGTAAAACAATCATTGAAATTTCAGAAATATTTCCAGATATCACAACTAACTTTTTCTACGTGCTCTTAAACGAAAAACGTAAATGAACCATTGATTCTAATGTCATGCTCATTTTTTTTAAAGTTCATTTCAGTTGATAAACTTGGGCTACGGAATACGGACGAGCCGAGCACGACTTAAGAGACTCATTTTTTCTTATTTTCTAATTATTCCTCTCCATCACTTGTACAATGTTGTGCAATTTTATCATCCATAAAAGTGAATTTCGAATTAATATCATATCTGAAATTACATATATAAGAAAGTGTTATATTGATGAAGTAGCAATTTGCCATTGTTGAATCATTTTAGAAAATAACTCGGCGAATCCATTGAACATGATTGTATTTCAGACGGGAACACATACATACCTGTTTAAGCCTTTTGATAATTTTCTCTTGGTTCTGCCAATTTACTCATTTTAACTGAATCAATTTAATGCAGAGGAACCAACACCGAAGTGACACAAATAGGTGAAAAATAATTGTACTCTACTGTTGCATGGTACAGTTTTCAAGACTCTAACTTCTTGTTAAAGGTATAAAGTTTTAATCTCTCATTTAGTGTTCTCCTTATGATACAATCATAGTTGAAATTCATACAGGTTTATACGTAGTTGAAATTTATACTAGGCAATAAGTTGAATCCCTTTAAAGGTTTGAATTAGTAAAATTAAAAATGATCATAAAAGTGCAAAACAGTTATGATAGAATAAAGTCATAATAAAAATCAAAAGAAAATATTTACAGCTGTGATACGAAATGCTTAATTGTTTGAAAACGTCTATTACCATTGAAAGAGTCATCTTCATTTGGTTCACAATATTGTTTTCAGTCAATGTTTGTTTTTCTTATGCTGTAGGATTATATATTGATACCCCAACAGTATTTTGCTTTCCGTGACAGTCACCTATAATTCTAAGACATCTTTGTATTTGTTTTGAAGTAATTCATGCTTTAAATACGTTTTAGATAATATGAAAATCTTAATATAGTTTATGTATCATTAACACTGTAGTCCAAAATCTCAACTGTTTTGATTATTTTAAGGGGAATATTGAAGTAAAGTCCTTTGCCGTACATTTCTCTACACGATCACTATACAATGCTTTTTTGATGATACCAGACCATCTGAATGGGTGATAAATTACGAATTATGTAGTATACTCATTCAGATGTATCATAGATATTATAGCATAGATATCGTAGATATCTACGTAAGTAACCGTCTTAAATATTTTTTGTAAATATCTATGCTCTATTTTAGTTGAAGCTATTTTTTCAAAACATAAACTACGAAATCATTTGTTTACAATGGATGTTTTATCTTAAGCTGGCAGCTGGAAGTCTCTAATCAAGGTGGGAATAACTAGAAGATGCCTTACGCTATTGATAGGAAAGTTTAATCCTATTTATACCAGAAGTATTCAGTTTTATCTTGAAATTATGCTTGAACAGATTTAAAGAACATAATTGCAGGTAAGAATAAAAACATATAGTTAGGTGTCTGAAAAATAAATCCGCTTTATTTCATACATATTGAGGTTCATTCAGATACATGAAAGGAAACAGGATTTAGATCTAGAAAAATATCACTGACTTGTGAAATTCAGTACTTTATAGCTGATAAGGAAGGCATCAATTCAAGAAGATAATGCTATAATGAATAGTTAAAGAAACCCGTCTTGAAACCATGCATAACTATCGCCATAACTTCTTAAAATACGCCACATGTAAGCGTGCATAGCTATCTTAAAAATCAGTATAAACTGCTTGTTTTGACAGATGAAATAGTCATATTTAAACTTCAGATTTATTTTGGAAGACGACTCTGTTAGAAGGAATTTTGCTGAGAATTTACTTTTAGTGATATGTACTTTCATTCTTATAAATTATAGCTCTCCCGGTATCATTACATGTCTGTATTTCTAGACTGCGAGATAATTCAATGTAACGGTCACTGGTCTACCTAAGGAAGGGAGGGTGAGGAGTTGATCACATAATGACCGATAAGTTGAAAGAAAATTTATAAATTTATTTTTAACATAACGATTTAGCCTTGGCTTACTCATGTGTACTATATTTGTCAAATCATAATACGATATGCACTTGTATTCTAATGTAACTTGGCAAAAGAGCAGGGATATCTTATAAAAAATACTTCTAATCTACGCTTGCCCATGAAACATTTATGTGGTATTAATTATCTTTATTTATTCCATACAATACACTTGAATAAGTACACGAATTAGATTTGGTTATGATTTTGTAAGAAGTGATTATGCTTACAAACATGTATATGTGTATCTATATAAAATTTTACTCCTTAACATGAAACTGTTTTATACAATCAGCTTTTTAAATTTTTTTTCCAATGCAGCAAGCGATACATAAAGCCCGGTGACGTAGGGGTAGCGCTTCGTTCTCCCACGACACAGGTCCGAGGTTCGATCCCCAGGCTGGGCAAGGTTGACTCAGCCTTTCATCCCTTCAGAGGGTAGATGAACTGAGGAACTGAACACTGGGGGTTCCGTGTAAGATTGACCACCTAACCGGAACATATCTTCGCACAGGGCCCTTGGTCAAGTAAACGGAGATTGGCACTTTAGTCTACTAGGGGCTGTTCAGAGGATTTAGCAGGCGATACAGACATTAATTTAACGCCTTGATTAAACCTGAATTTTGATCCCGAGCACGTGAAGCTTAAGGTATGTTACGGAAGCGAGTAACATTACCTCAGCTGAGTCGAACTTAGAAGAAGGCACCAAGCAGAAGACCCCCAGGCTTTAGCTGCCACCCCCAGAGGTATCGTTTGAGAACTTGGAGAACATTGTGACCACGAACATATTTAGTGCATTTAACGCAATCTTAGCCGGCTCGAGTGAACACTCAATTCAGTTATGAGATCGCTGCCTTTGCCGACTGAGCTACCGCGGCTCTCAGAAGTTTTAATATTATGCAATAATAAAAAAGGATTAAATAAGTGCAATGTAAATAAAACATGAACAGGCTAGAGAACACAAAAAGCATATTAAAAATTGAAATGATGAGTAAATTTCCGGAAATGTTTGAGAGATAGGAAGAGATTTTCTGCTATTAGGCTTATCTATTTAGTTTCATTTTTCCATTTTCGTTTTTTATAACTGATAAACAAATCAAAACACCCATTTTCTACCGCTTTCATATTGTTACATAGAATTAATCACCCCTGAAAAAAATAGTATGTTCATCTAAGACACTAAATTTCCATCACACTTCAGGACAATAATGTTTTATTTTTATTATTTTTGTCATAGTGGCATTAAAAGCTCTTTCTTTACACAGTTTTCTGCTTGTTTGCCCTGATGTATAAAAATTTTGCTTTAAGTCTTAATTAATAAACCAAATTCTTATATGTCTCAAGTCTTTTAAAACTTTGATTTCTTCAAATAATTTTTATGAGAAAAGCTTTAATATTTTCCCTTATCAAAGCTCATGAGCTCTGTGTACACCCCCCACGCAATTACACGTATATATATACATATAAATAAATAAATAAATAAACAAATATATATATATATATATATATATATATATGTAATATTAAAATCCCTTATTTACGTATTTTAATATTAATCTAATATTAATTTAACTTTTGTTCATAAAGTACGTTCGGGGTTTGCTCGGTAATTCTGATTTTTCCTTCCAGACGCGCTATAGACTTAATTCAGCCTCTATCTATACTACTTTAGCCAACAGTTAGAGCGTTCTCTTTAAACATGGGTATTTTTATCACGTGATCAATTGTGCTTAGGAATTATTCGTAATCTTTTTACCTGAGGAATCTCTACTTGAAAAGTGTATGTACTGGATGACATTGTCTCTTTGTACGAGGATGTTGTAAAGGTGTTTGTCTGTTGTATGGATTTCATGTTTCTTACCAGAAATAAACTGTGTTGTGATTTTAAATGAGTCTCGCCCATATTACACACACACACACACACACACATATATATATATATATATATATATATATATTTATTTATTTATTTATTTATTTATATATATGTGTGTGTGTAATGTAAAAATTTAATACTTAATCTAAAATTACTAACTCTAATCTTAAACTAAAATTACTAACTCCTGTATTAAAAAACCACAAAATCCGTGATTTCGTCATCTTCTTCGGCCTCTTGGCTTTAAACTCTTTTGTCTCCTTCCTGTTGGTGAAATTAACTAGCCATCCTACTTTGCTGATTAAGCACTTTCCTTTTCTCACGCCTGTGGCGCCCCCAAAGTTATAAAAGGTGTCACGACCATCTTTTGAGGGATTTTTCTGTTGAATGTTGCTAAATAAAGATGCCACTAAAGTTCTCTTGATAGATCTTATTATTTTCGCCGAAGACTACACCCCCTTCGACCACGTTACATCCCTGAAGCATGGCATGCTACGCTATGTTTCATATATATATATATATATATATATATATATATATATATATATATATATATGTGTGTGTGTGTGTGTGTGTGTGTGTGTGTGTAGCATTAAAATCCCTTATTTACGTATTTTAATATTAATTTAAAAACTTTTGTTCAGAAAGAAAGTTCGGGGTTTAAGCGGTAATTCTGATTTTTCCCTCCAGACACGCTATAGACTTAATTCAGCTTCTGTCTGCACTACTTTAGCCAATAGTTAGCGCGTTCTCTTTAAAAATGCGTATTTTTATCACGTGATCAATTGTGCTTAGGGATTATTCGTAGTCTTTTTACCTGAGGAATCCCTACTTGAAAAGCGTATGTGCGGGATCACATTGTCTATCTGCACGATGTGCTTGACTATTGTATGGATTTCATGATCTCACCAGAAATAAACTGTGCATTATATATATATATATATATATATATATATATATATATATATATATAAGCATCTAAAATGAAATGAATTTAAGATTCATTTATTTAAGCTATCCAACTACAGAATTATTTTCAACAATCAACATTTTTCTATTAATGTTGTTAGAAATTGTTTGTTTTAATCTGCAAAATGATTTCCATTTAGTTTTCTTTCTACGTTATAAATAATACCATGTTTAAATGGCATAATAAATTAAGATGGATGATAACTAGAAAACTAAGTTGTTAAAAGAAATGTTTAGTAAAAGAGAGAAAAAAAATTATTTTTTGTTGTTGTTGAATAAATTTTCCTTCTTTGGTAGTGCAGCAAAGTGAGTAGATTTTCTTATTCATTATATTCAAAGGTGGGTCACAATTTTCCTGCTATGAATATCCACGGATGATTTATTTCTTTTTTGTATTCTAAAAATTTTCCTGTCCTACAGCTGTTTAGTTCGATAAGGCTACCATTTGCGACATGAAAATTAATGACTGAAATGCCAATTGAGAAAAATCAACTGTCGTTTACCATATCAGTCAATCTTATCAAACAACGGAAGTTGTGCCTAGCCCGACATTTGGCGAGAAAAGTATATGTATATGTTTACAAAATATATGTAATTATGTAATTATATGATATTCACTAACTAACGACACGGAGAAAAGGAAAACCAAGGAGTTAAATAAGTTTAACACATTCATCTGCTTCCCTTCAATCGCAAGGCAATTAATCATTGCCTCTGAGGAGGAACATGAGCGTTTGAAACTATCATTAGTATTAGATCATTTCGGGAAACTGGTTTAAACAAAACGTTATGACTTACAAAATCATGTAAAATAAACAACAAACGGACACTGCAGATGGTTCATCTGAGGTTAACTGTGTCGATGCGGAGGTTTTTGATTTCTCGAGGCTTTTTTGGGGCGTGGTGGATATAGGCTTGCTTTAATAGAGACTGGTAATCTTTTTACCTTCTCGTTCGGAAAACCATGTAATCAAACTTTATTGGATTATTTGGTTGAAGGTCACGCAAAGCTTCCGAGGAACTTTTTTTTTCATTTTTAAAGAGACATGGTACCTCCAATAAAATTCTTCTCCATGAAAGTCTATTTTTGATTCAATACAAAATAAAATGCTATACACTGTTTAGAATATTTTTTTAGATTATTCATAAAAGTCTAATTGTATAAAATCTATTTAGTCTTGTTGAATTAAATGATACATTAAAAAGAACCATAAAACCCCAATATATATGCACCAAGTGAAGAAAAAAAGTAAAATTCATTTACCTAAAAAGTAAGTTTTGAAATCTGTAAATTGGGAAATAAATGTTTGTACCAAATAGAATATATTTTATTTTATGAATTTAGTTAATTATTTATTAATTTCAATTATATGAATAGTGGCAATATATTTTATTTTATAGCACGAAGTCTATAGCATATTTATAGCATGCAGTTTATAGCATATAGTCTAATTTTTTTAAAGTATTTAGTATATTAGTTGTGTTTAGTTCTTTTTAAATAAGAAAAGAAACCAGATACATTCAAAGTTGAAAGTTTATGGATTAAAATAGATATTTTACTTCATTTTTATATCCAGATGTACAAATTTAGTTCCTAATGTATCTAATTAAAAGGCTATTTTGTGAGTAAGTGAATTTATTATTTTTTCGTTTAGTGTATATTTCTGCATGCATGTTATATATCATGAACTTTTATATTTTGAAGCAGGATTTACTCTAATTATGATAATAATAATTATAGATATGTACTATATGATACTCTTATAATTCATCTATACTATTTTTTTGTTCTTAATGCATGAAATTCCTTACAAATTGCAAAATCTTTCATGAATAAATTTAGTGTGACTGAATTTATGAGTTTATGAGTTAATGTGATAAAAATTATCAATTTTTAATCTCACAATATATCAGTTCAGGAATTAAAAAAATAATATTTTCCTTTAATATTAATTGTTTTATAATTTATCTACAATATTATCAATGGGAATATTTATGAGATTCTCCCTTTCCAGAAGTTTCTACGAATACTTTTTTAAAGTAGTAAATTATTTCACTTCATTTTAAGTAGAGGGTAGAGTTATTTTTCAGTAACTAAGGATCTCTACAACATGAGAAATTTGTAGATGTGTTTGGCAGCAAAGAAAAAAAGCTAATTATCTATTTTATTTTATGAACTCAGTTATATGAATACTGGCAGTATATTTTATTTTATAGAATGATGAAAGCTAATTAAGTATTTAATATTTTAGTTGTTTTTAGTCCTAAGAACAGAAACCAAATACATTCAAAGTTGAAAGTTTATGAATTAAAACAAATATTTTGCTTCATTTTGATATCCAGATGTACAAATTTAGTTTCTACTGTTTCTAATTAAAAGGCTATTTTGTGAGTAAGTGAATTTTATTTTTTCGTTTAGTGTATATTTCTGCATGCATGTTATACATCATGAACTTTTATATTTTTAAGCATGCTTTACTCTAAATATAAAAATAATTATAGATTTTTACTATATATCATACTTTTAAATTCATCTATACTATATTTTGTTTTTGATGTATGAAATTCCTTACAAATTGCAAAAGAGTTCATGAATAAATTGAGTGAGACGGAATTTATGAGTTTATTAATTAATGGGATAAAAATTATCAGTTTTTAATCTCACAATAAACCAATTCTTGAACGTTAAAAAAATAATATTTTCATCTAATATTAATTGTTTTATAATTTATATACAATATTGTCAATGGGAATATTTATGAGATTCTCTCTTTCCAGAAGTTTTAAGAAATACTTTTTTAGAGTAGTAAAATTATTGCAGTTCATTCACTTAAAGTGAATCAAAGACAAGAAGAGTAGAGTTATTGTTCAGTAACTAAGCATCTCTACAACATGCAAAATTTTTAGATATGTTTTGCAGTAAAAAACAAACAAACAAACTAATAATCACATTCACTTGAAACTATTCAAAAAGGGATTTTTAAAGATATCAAAAAGATTTTACCATTCCGTTCTTTAGAATATAATAAATAATAACACCAGTTAAAAAAATTATTTGCTTTAAATCATTACTATGGTTTAAAATTAAAAATTGGTTGTATTAAGTCTAGAATTTCCTCTTGTACCTAAGTATTTAATTTAAACATGTAATAAAAATGAAAATTAGATTTTACTCGAGGAAATGTTCTCGGATGGAAGGATCCTAACTAATGGAGAGCGTGAGTTGACAAATATTCATTTTGTACAGTTCAATTGTTAATAAGATTTAGTATGTATTCTGTATCTATGTAAAGTATCTCTGTAGTTTACGAAATGGATCCAGATGTACAAACCAAGCATCTAATTTTATCCATCTAGTTCTTTAAGCTTATCAATTACTGTCTTGTCAAGCAGGTAAATCCCTTCAAAGGTATGATTAAATTGCATTTGTATAAATTATTAGGTTTTAAAAGTAACTTAAGCAAAGACAAGAAGGCAAAATTTAAAATGGGGTACAAAATGCTTTCCTTAACCAGGATTCTGCAAAATTTCGTGAGGTAAGTTTTTGTGATCACAATATTTTTTTGTGACTCATGTAGGTAAAAGTACGAATGTTAGCAGTATTTTATAAAGAAATGTAGATGAATTTTTGAATTACTAGTAAAGTTAAAGCCTAGCAACTTTTAATAGACGAAACCATCAGAATCTGATAGGACTATATAGGATGAATATATATGAATATATTTAATAGGATATATTCATTTGTGATGCAACTTAATTTCAGTAATTATTTATTCTTACTAAACTGTTAAGATAAATAAGTTTTGTAAATTTCAGGTAAGATGAAAAATAAAACAAGCAAAACTTGGATTCAGCCAAATAAGTGTACAATGAAATATTCTGAAGTTCATTAAAGAGAGTGTAAATTTATTTTCATTTAACTTGTTCTGTATGCGAGACTTTTTAAAGTGATACACGCTCATCTAATCTCAATTTCAAAAAGTTATAGATCAATTACAGCAAATTTTTATCTTCGCCTAGTAAAAGGATTAATGGTACTAAACAAAAAACCTATTAAATGTAACTGAACAACAGGATTTTAACCGTAAACTAGGGAATGATTTCCTCGTATTTTGTGTTTATAGACCAAAAAATATTAGATTATAAAGGAAGAAAAATGTAAAATATATAACAGTCTGGAGGAAAATTGGACTTGAAAACAGTCACAGGTTGACAAATATTTAAATTTTGAAACTTAAATTGAAAAGAATCAATTGAAGATTAAGAAAAGTTTTAATGAAAAAAAGGATTTTTTTTATATAATTACTCTTGTTCTAAACAAAGATAGGTAATTTTATCAACACAGGAAGAATCTGATTAAAAATTCAGAAAGTTTTTTATTCAACACTACTTATTGAAAATAACTTATGGAGATTGTTATCATGTGATAACAATTTCTTATTTAAAATATCATAATTTGGATTCAGCAAATTTTTTAATGTATTATCAGCAAATTTTGATAAAGAACGTTCAAGCCTAAGGCGATTAACATAGTCTAATTATAAAATATCCATTTAACATACCATTTAAATATAATTCTAAGAATCTATTGAATTACAAAATCGAAAATAAGATGTCCTCATAAAGAAAATTATTAAATTTTAAACTGTTAAAAAGCTTTAGTAGAATTGTCTACAAAAGACATTCTGCAGAACCATACAGAATTGTATCAATGGTTTGAGGGTATATAAAAACTATTAAGACTTTTTGAGATACATTGTAAAACTTAGTAATTTATATGCTGTGTTTTAATTCACTGGGAAAGACTGTGTTATTTTTAAATAACTTGATACAAGAGTTATTGGAAAGCTATTTCAAAATCAAAATGCAAGGCACATTCCACAAACATGGTACTAACAAGAGCTACAGCTCGAAAGTAACCCACTCGTTTCCCTGAACAAATGTCCTTCTTATTATGTTGTTCATCGTTCTGTTCCTCAATTAAAGCTTGATAATCAAGTCTTCAGACTTCATTCCCTACAGACGTAGACTTTCGATAAGCAATCACTCATTTGGGATGACAAAGTTGGCAAGGATACCGACAGTATCGCAGGAAAGACTTTGACATGTCGCAGATGCGCTGTTCCGTGATAAACATCTAATTTCGACATTTCTCTGCTAACAAGCTGTCACTGTTTCTAACGTTGGCCACGACGATAAGGTAAATGCCTTACTGAAAATCGGATGATGTTCAGATGTCATTTGCGATGAAAATTGGCCTGTACATTCCAAGCAAATAATACGATTGTTTCAAATAGACACCCGTCTGTAAAAATTCAAAGTTTTCAAGACTGGACACGTAAGAGATCTGGAACGCTTCAACCTAATTTGTCGAACCTAATTTGTCCACTAAGGTCTAAATATTTGACGTTTGGACTAGTTGATTAGAAAAAGCAAGATGTTACTCCAGAATATGGTGCCTCTTGGCATTTTTTGTGAAATTATCGGCATCTTTTAGATTACCAATATATGAAATAAAAGGGTTCTTGTGTGTTAGGGCCAAATGAAGTAAAAGAAGTAGCAAAAACTGAATAGTAAAACTATAACATGGATTATTTTTAAGATGTAAATATGCATTATAACGGAGAATTAATTATAATAATAAACTTAAATCGCATTCTCTCTTATGTCATTTTCCCATTTGAAATTTAAGTATGAAGAATATTAAAATAGTCACATAAATGTGTGAACACTTTCCATACAACTCTGCTAATGGTAAACTTTCCTTGTTTATTTTATTTTAATTGTAAGAAAGTTAAATTCCTTGTTACTTGGAAGTGACAGAGGTAGTCTAAAATAATAAATAAATTTGACAATGAAGCTCTTTTTAGTTCATTTGAACTAGTTAATTTAAAATTGTGTTTGAAAATAATTTTTTATAAAAAAAAGTTGTCAGGTATAATTCCTCGGTGCAGCAGCCCCTAGGGGGTCAGGGCCTACTATGCCAATCCCCGTTTCTGAGATTAAGGGCCCTGGGGTGCGAAGCATATGTTCCGGTTAGGTGTTCAACCTTACGCAGAACCCCCAGTGCTTAGTTCTCAAGCATGCTTCATCCTCAGTTTGTTTAGCCACTGAAGGGAGGGGGGCAAAATCTCTCGTCCACGGCCACGAGCTTCAAGCCGTACGTGCCCTTCGGGTAGTGCTAAATGAGAGACAACCTCAGGGGTATACCTCCTTTAGGTATACACGGGTGTCACCTGGGATTCACCTGAGTGAACTTTATTCTTCGTCTTCCCTGGTAGTCCTGAACTTGCCTCTGTAGAGCTTGTTCTTTACTGGGGTTGACCACATTAATCCTCGAGCCAAGACGGAACCTCGCGTAGGTCAGCAGCAGCTCTGTAGCTGTTGTGGTTACGGTCGTAGCGACTGATCTTCAGTGAAAGCTGCTGTATGAGCGAAAAGCCTGTGTCAGCTGAGGAATTACCTTACCCACTGAAGGGATGGAAGGCTGAGTCAACCTTGCGCAATCTGGTGATCGAACCTCGGACCTGTGTCGTGGGAGTGGGAAGCGCTACCCCAACGCCACTGGGTTTCGTCAGGTATAATTACTTAATTTAAAAAATACACATATATTAAGGAGGCTGTGAGAGATTTATTTCAAAATGAGCTGTCTACTACTATGACGAATAAGGTGACGAGTGTAAAGTGTTCGTGATGCAATATCGAAGATATCCCATCACTTCGACCTTCCTCAAGAAGGTGATACTTGCTCCTGATCCCGTACTTCTTTAACACTTTAAGGTCTTTAACAAGATAACTTTTAAATCCTCAGATTTATCCTGCATGCTTTCTGGTATACAGTGAAATGTTTCTATGCTTATTAGTTGTAAGACCGCAGCCTTTCTTTTTAAAGTAACACATTCGTAAATTTCGCTACATAATTTTATTTCAAATCTAACAATAATATTTATTAGAACCAGTTGTCGTTTTAAATTCAGAAGTTTTGTTACAGTGTATTTGCAATTCAACTTTCATTCAAAACATCTGAATATATGTTTAAATAACTCTATTTAAAAATATAACAGGAAAACACCTAATGGAATTTTGAATCAAAGATTTGTTTTTCTTTTTTATGTTTTTAATCAGCTCCTACTCACATGACGAAATCTGACATACAGAAATGACATAGAGAGTCAACGTCGATATCAAACACCGAGCACAAAGTCAAATAAAAGACTAAAAGATATCAATCTTGTTTCAAATACAGCAACTAATGAAGCAATTATTTCCTCTGGTATGAAGGTTAGTGAGCAAAATTTTTCAAGGGAAAAAAATCTGTTTTTTTTTAACAATCCCAAAATGTACTGCTATGAATATAAAGTAACACCTGTAACGGAGTTAAGATAATAAAAATGATGAAAATTAAATCTACCGTTTGAGAGAAAATGATAATTTGGAGCAGATGTTGGGGTGTTTCAGCTTATAAAAATGCATAGTGATGAAGGAAACTATTGTGAACATGACAAGAAATTTTATTACAGAAATCATATTAAGATATAAAGAATCTTATTCTGACTTTTGTGAACATAAAAAAAGTATCATATTTGTATGATACTTAATTGAAAATGTTGTTCATTATGCCATGAGAATTCAACTCATTTCAAGAAAGAAATACAGCAGTATTTCGAATTACGAGGGCTAAAACATTTTTTGAGATGCAAGTTGCCTCTTATTTGATTTCTATACCTTGAATTATTAGCACGACTCTGAGAGAACTCTCGCCTGTCATTGATACAAGTGTTAGCCCTCGTGTTGCAAAAAGTAGATCCTAACACTCCAAACAAAAACCAAAAACAAAAACCACTGATGATGAGTTTCAGTGACGAAAATGCTTAAAACCGGAGAAGAATATAACCAAAAGTGTATTGAAAAAATATTCAATAATATAGCACATATTTTCAATAATATAGCACATATCTTAAACCTTGTTAAACACCTTAACAAAATCAGTATACCTTTTTATATCCTCCTCTATTAGGTTTAATCATGATTGTAAATAATACTTATTCGTATTAAATATATATTTCTTATGATTAAAAGGGGTAAAAAATATTTGAATTGGAATTTGAAATTTGAATTCAAATTTGAATTCATTTGAAGAGACTAAATTGAATTAATTTTACTTCATATTTGGGGATATTTTGGGAAACTGTTAGGAATTACTTTTATTCTAAATTTGATGGGGGTGAGAAAACTGACATGAGTTATTTTTACTTCAAATTTGAGTAGATTTTTTTAAGAAACTATCATTAATAAACTTTCTTCATTTAAAAGGAGACATTGATTATTTCATTTCAATCTTTCCTTCCCACATCGATTCGTGTTTTCCAGTTGCTTGAAGTCCAAAATGTATTACGTTGTTAGAGGTATAACTATTGATTCTTTAAAAATGCAGTGAGGGATTTTGGTGTAGAGAGAATCTGGAATGGATTGAGCAACTACTATTCAACAGTCTACTTCGCGGTGGAATTTTCGGCAACCTTCCACTACTTTGAGAAAATGGGTATTTTGTGTTTCTTTTATCCTCTAATAAAGTCATAGTATATATTTACCAATATTTAACTGATTTAAAAAATTGGTAAAATATCGGTCTACCGATCTCTTTTTTTCTGTAAGCGCATAAGAAAAAAAATAAATTAATTGGGTGAAAACTTTAATTTAGAAAATAATTTAACGCGTTGTTAAGTATATGCAAGTTATTAAATATATCTTTTTCTTCCACAGTTTGATTGTTGAAAGAGAAAAAGACATCTGTTCAAAATGGAAAAGATCATAAATTACTTTTTTTATATATTTAGAAAAAATATTAGAAGATTAGAACATAATAATATTCATGTTATTTTAGATATATATACACTGGAACTGTTAAAATAAGCATGTTATTAATAATATTTTATCCAATCTTAGCTTGTTACGGATATAGTTTTATATGGAAGAGGAAATTTGGTTTTTATCGCTTACTATGAAATGTTTCTATTAAATGAATGTGGCCCGCAAATTGTCTGTCATCCAATAAAGTGTTTCTCAGTGGTTAAAAGGCTATACCCCTCTGGATTAAAGACATTTTAATTTATTTTATTAGAAGACATTGACTTGATAAAGAAGTAACTTGAGCTAATCTCGCTAAATGAATTAAACTTAAGTAAAGACACCGCTGTATATTGTAAGTTTAAAAAAATTATTAAGTCTTATAGTAGGAAAATATTAGCAGCAATAATTGCTCAAAATGTGTGTAAATTTTATTATATAAAATAGAAAGATAAAACTTGATATTAGTAAAATACAAAACGATGAGTTTTAAATGAGATTCAAGGTGCTTCCTTTGACATTTAGTATACATATTATTAGGCGTGATTGTGAACTTCTGCAGTACATCCATTACAGTATCATAAATGAAATTTTTAGAAATTTTATTCCAAAACTAGGAAGCGTTTCAAAATAAATACCTATTTGATAGCAACAGTATTCCTCAAATCCCTATTAAATTAATTTGTTTCCTATTTACTGGGCTTCTTACATTTTATACGTCTTTGAGGTATCATTCAATTTCAGAAATATATTTTTGTTCTCCTTATTACTCTTCAATTAATTTGCTTCTCATTTATTGGTCTTTTTGCATTTTATACGTCATTGAGGTATCATTCAATTTAAGAAATATATTTTTGTTCTCCTTATCACTCTTCTATTAATTTGTTTCCCATTTATTGGGCTTCTTACATTTTATACGTCGTTGAGGTATCATTCAATTTAAGAAATATATTTTTGTTCTCCTTATCACTCTTCAATTGATTTCTTTCTCATTTATTGGGCTTCTTGCATTTTATACGTCATTGAGGTTTCATTTAATTTAAGAAATACATTTTTGTTCTCCTTATTACTCTTGAATTAATTTGTTTCCCATTTATTGGGCTTCTTACATTTTATACATCGTTGAGGTATCATTCAATTTAAGAAATATATTTTTGTTCTCCTTATCTTCTTATCTCAATACATAAGACTCTTTTTGATACAGAGTTATAAAAATTAAAGAAAAAACATGCCAAAATATATAACAGAAAATAAAAATAAAATAATAACATCATGTAAACTCCATCCTCTTATTTTTAACTAACTGGATGGCAAAAATCAATATAATGAAAAAGTTTGTTGCAAAATATATTACTTAATAAAAAAGTTTTAAAAATTTTATTCTGCGTATGCAATTATAGTATTCCTCTATTTCATTTCATCCTTTAATAATTTTAACTAAAAAATATGATTGGAAGCTCTAAAAAACAAAGATGAATTGCTACTCAACGTAACTTCACGAATGTCTTGGAAAACTTCTCTAACTGATAATCTTTACATCGGAATGAGATATCACGGTTCGTTTACTTAATGTCATCATGTTCTGCAATTAAGATATCGAACTTCTTGCTGTAACGTTTTGTTAACGAGCACCACTCCCCTTTGCGACGCCAGTATTCAACTGACATTAATGTCACGGATAGCGAGAATTTTAGAAAAGAAGTTTTGACACGGAATCGAGAAATTCTTCGAGTTGATAAGTGATAATCATCTTTTTTTTTTTCGACCTTTTCATTTTGTCTAACAAGATGTCAGCTTCGCAGCTGTTTAGAGGCATCAGAAGACATGATGAACGTAGAATGTAACAGTAATTTTGGTTTTGTATTTTACATGACAATTTTTCTTGGTGATATGGTACGTGATACTTAAACTCCCATTAAACGGTAGAGTAATTGCTTACAGGTACGAAGGGGAAGATCTCTCCAAAATGAAATAGCTCTTCATTGGACCTCTTTTAAATTTATACACAAGGTGGACTGATATCACGAGTGTGACGAGTGTCTTATATATATATATATATATATATATATATAATATATATATATATATATATATATATATATATATAATATATCTATATCTATATCTATATCTATATGTATATATATATATATATATATATGTGTGTGTGTGTGTGTGTGTGTGTGTGTGTGTGTGTGTGATAATAAAATTATATTACAGTAAAATCCTAACTTAAATGTTCGATTTGAAATCTAGATTCCCTATTGACAAATTCTAAAGAACATTTTTCATAATAATGGCGGCGAATACTCATTTCCTGGCATCTTGAATTTAGAATCGCAGGCCTGATGATTGATTTTTCCCTCGTATTATAGAGGTACAATATCTTCTAGAATAAACTATAAGTAATTAAAGAGACGTGATTGGTTACCGGAATGACATCATTCCTGGAGCCACACCCATTCCAATAGTTAATAAAAGGGCTGACACACAGATTTCGCAGCTTTTTTTCCTTTAAGATCGCTATGTAAACAATATCATCAACATATTTTTGTATTCTGTATGTTCAAAATATTCCCTAAGGGAAATTATGTGTTTAGTGTCATCTTATGTTCTAAATAAAAGATGTTTTTGTAAGTGAACGTCTGCATCAATCAACTCGGCTACTACATTTAATAATTGCTTTACAGTGGTGACTACAGTATTTTTATATTATTTAGACGTTATATATATATATATATATATATATATATATATATATATATATATATATATAATTTAATATATTAAAAAATTAATCTAAAAGCATCTAAATTATTTTTTCAATTTTAATTTTATTTCGTTGTAAAGAAAATAAATTCATTTCAAGAGAGCAATCTCTTCTTTTTCCTTATCATTAAAATTATGCTTAGAACTTTTATTTCGTTGTTCGTTTAAAATATCTTGAGATTTGGTTGAATAATTCGGACAATTAGCTCTAATTTTTCATTTATGAAAAGCCAACTAGCCTGTTAAAAAACCCCAGGAATGCTGAATTTGCCTTATATCTTACAATATGCATGTCTGTAGCCCTTTGGGGAGTCAATATGCAGTAGACAGCTGCAATATTTTAACATCAATTAAAGTTTTAATGTCAATAAGATGTGTTAAATGACTCGGTTGTCAACTGTCTGATTTTTGCTGTGTGTAACCTGACAAACCAAATTCGGGTTAGTTTCCTTTTTAATTTTAAGGTCCACACAGATCGTCCACGAGTTTTGCCTTCTGAGTTGTGTGTGAGTGTGTTTATATATACATAAATAGCTAGCGCCTTGTCATTCGGCTAATATATATTATAAAATTAATATTTTTATTCATAATAATCTCACACTAAAATAAAGAATAAGATGCTACCTAAACATTCTTTATTTTTCTGTTTGTAACTAACATTTTTTGTAATTTTAAGTTAAAAGCTACTCGAAAACTACATCTTATATGAATATAAATTTGTTTATACAAATTATTTTCTTCATTTGCAGCATGCGTGTAATTTGTTTTATTCTAATTTTTTTAAACAGTTGTGGGATTATTTATACTTTCTATAAATAATTTAATTTAATGGGTTTTTGTATTAAAGCATAAAAGCAATCTGGTCACAGATTAGTACGTATTTAATACTTTGTTTTGCTTAGTGATCATTTACGATAAATATGGTGTAGCGCTCTTTATATTTGATATAGTTAACAATATACATATAACATTTGATATAGTTACAATATACATATAATATTTGACATAGTTTACAATATACATATAACAATTGATATAGTTAACAATATACATATAACATTTGATATAGTTAAAAATATACATAAAACATTTGATATAGTTAACAGATAATACAGAATTGATTCAAATAACATTTGATATAGTTAACAATATACATAAAACATTTGATATAGTTAACAGATAATATAGAATTAATTCAAATATTGAAGACTGAAATGCTATGAGGTTAATTACAAAAAGAATGATTAAAATATCGTACTTTTCTTTTCGCTGTCAATACAGAAGAGAAAAATTATACATTCGGATTATGTAAATTACATCACAAGAAATGAGGATAAGGACAGCAGTGATAAAATAAAATGAAATGAGATGGCTGGATTTTTCATTGGATTAATCGAAGTAAGATTGGGTTGGACAGGTTTTCTTGTCTTATAGAATTACACTGCTGTTCCGTAACATTGTGATTAAACTGACAGGAACCTACGGTTTAAAGCCTTTTACAAATGTCCTCAAACATTCTTATTGTGGGATTCCAATCTTTCAAATTAGATAAACGTAGATCTAAATCTAAGTATTTAAAATGTATGCTATATTTCATATTTTATCTACAGATACTGTATAATAAATTACAAGATACATTATTGCCTATATACTTACTTTATTTATATTTAAACATTAATCATTTGTGTAAATATACCATACTTATGAAGTTGTATATTTTGAAAAAAAATTTTACATGCTTCATGCACATTCTGCATAATTTCACCACTTTTATTTTATTGATATAGTTTAATTTATTTATAACTTATTAAAAAGCATTATACATAAGAAATTTTTGAAAGTAGAACTAAAAAGCTAAGAAATAGAATACATTTTTAAATTATGTATCATATTCAACATTTTAATACTATAATAAGCAATTTTCAAAAAAATCTTATTTCTGAAATGAAGAGGGGTGGTTTTTTGTCAAACGATTCAGTAAGTCATCAAGGTAAATTTGACAAGAATTGTGGAAAATAAATAACAGTGACTGCTTTCAAGTCAAACTGAAATAACAAAACTTTTCAACTGTGAAAACAATTACAGCGTTTTTGCAACGAACTATATGAACTATATATATCCGTTTTAAAATGGATTCAGAGGCTTAAAAATGCAGAAACAACAAATACTACTGCTGAAGGCAAAGTTTTAACAAAACATATTTCAAATAAGAGACTCGAGATTAATTTTCTAAATTCCAACATATTTTAACGAGTATAATATGCCTTGTTTCTTTAAAATATGTTCTTGCCTTCAAGGCCCTTTTTAGAAATATTTAAACTTTCAGTGGAAACCAATGCTTTTAATTAAAATGGAATATAAAACAATAAACCGAAAAGCAATTTTAATGAACATTCAATTGATATTTAAAATATTTCACATTTTAAGATTTTTTTGAGCATTTATATTTATAGCAAATTTTCTATAAATTTATATTTGCGCCTAATAATCTGTGTTTTAAATTGAAATATTTGCAAAACTTCTAAAAGTATTTACAATACCCCAAACCTCTTACAGAAATTCAATTTTTTTTTCGCTAAAAAATAACCCTTACTTAAAGAAAAATGAATAAATAACAGCAGTAACATCAGATTTTAGATCATTGCAGGTTTGAAAATGAATAGCCCATTTAAGCAAAATTTCATTTCGTATATCTTTAAATCACTTTGAGAAATAATATCTATTGCAAACAAAAAATAGCGAAGATACACTTTTTCAAAAAACTCATTAAAGATTTTAACACAGCTCCGAGATTCAAATAAAATATAAAAAGAAATAAATAAAGAGAACGTTGACCGATGTTTAAAAGGAAAATATATGGACATTTATATCGCATGAGAGTTAGATTTCATGCGAGTTCAAACTAATAGTTTACATTTTTACGACTCTGTAAATACCTAATTATTCCTTATCTCTTGCTTCTAGTTATCGCAAAAGCAAAAATAAGTATTTTTTTTTAAATCCTAAATGTGTGGCCTGTAAAATAAATAAATTTTGCAATATTCCCCGAACATTTAAATTCCGGTTATGCCTTAACCTGAAAGCGAAGAAAATCTTGAATCCTTGTAAAAGTCATATAAATGTATTACAGCAATATTTTTAAAAATTTTTAAAGTTCTCATCTGAAAGATTTTTGATAAAGGTGTAAGAAATTGACTTAAAAAGGTATGGAATAATTATTTAGAAATAATACATAATTAAACGCTATCGAATTAAAAGAAATGAGCATTAGATAACGTTCATTACAAATTTAAAAGCTGGTTCAGTATTAGGTTTTTTTAAAGTGACTTATTTTAATCTTTTTTATATATATAAACACTTTTATTGTGAAAAATAACTATGTTTAGGCTGTTATTAGAACAGTATGAGTAAAAACATTTAATAAAAGAAAATTATGCATGTTTGAAAATACTTTCCACCTTGCAAAAGTGCTAAACCAATTAAGGAATATCTTTTTTTCATTCTTAATTAAGAAAAGATAGAAATGGGGCATTTAAGAATTAAAGAGTATTAACAATTAAAGTAAAAATTAAGAAAAGGATATTAAGTAAATACTCAACTTAAACAATAAATAAGTTCTACATATGAAGAGAAATCTGTGCAGTGATACTGTTTGTAAAGATAAACCTGAATCTAATAAGATTTTTTTTTAAACCTGCAGAATTCCTTATTTGCTTTTAATCTTTTTTAAACTTGAATACAGAGAAATCTTTCATTAGTTACACCTGTTGTGTATGAGAATAATTTAATCTCTTTAGGTAACTGATAGTACGAAGTTTTTTTTAACTACACCCTCTTGTCCTCGAGTCTATATATGAGTCAAAACAAATATACCTGCAAGTGTTATTAAACTCCCTGTAGTACCTTTGACAATATGTTTTTAAGTCCCTGCAGTAATTTTATAGACTGATTTTATTGTTTTTGACAATACTTAGATTTATAAAATATTTTTATAGTGATTTCTATCACTTAAAATAATAAAGAAGACTTTTCAAATTCTTTGATTGAAAATTAGAAGTAAGGAAATGAAGAAATAACTATAAACATATTATGCAGAAATAAAGTAACCAATAAGTAAATATATTCAATAAATAAATGAAAACATTTTCATAATTAGAAGATAAATTTTTTATAATTTATTATTAAGTATTCTAATCAACAAAAATTCGCAAATTGGAAAGCTTCTGTGTTTGTTTCAAAACGTCATGTACATCTCGTCAACTTCAAGAACTTCAACAACCCATTCGCGACCGCTGATGTATATTCGTGTCATTTCGAATTCTATTTCTGGTTGGCCACTGACAAGAATTCTTGTTTAAAATTCTATTCCTGGTTGCTACTGACTTAAATTTACATCTTTTCAAGTTATGTTCTTGGTTGACACTTACGTGAATTCACATTCTGCAATTCCAGTTTCTGAACACTGTGTCATTACCACATGTATCATACACAAATAGGAAGATGAGACACAAATAAATTCCCATACTATAAGTTTGGTTTCTGAACATTTGTATTATCACATGTATCACAAGCAAATAGGAAAATGAGACAAAAATAAATTCCCGTCCTGCAATTTTGGTTTCTGAACACTGTGACATTACCACATGTATCATATGCAAATAGGAAAATAAGACAAAAATAAAATTAAAGCAATTATATCCTAATCTTATTTAAGCTATATTTAGATATTTCAGGACTTTCATGCTTGAACTCTATTAGATTTTTAGCCTTTGCCTTAAGGATACAAATTTGCAGCTACTAGCTTTAGAATTTCATTTTTTTTCGCCAGCCCTCTGTATAACAAATGGAAAAAATTTGACGGTCACTAATTGGTTAATACAACTTCCTATATCTGTAATTTACCTTTTTTACTGTTTAACTTAGGGAGACAATGTCTCTCCAGTTCGCGGCCACGAGCTCAAACCGTATGTGTCCTCTGGGTGGTGCTAAACGAGAGACAGCATCAGGGGTATACCTCCTTTAGGTATACACGAGTTTAACACGCTGGGGGTTTACCTGAGTGGTCTGAGTCTTCAGTAAATTCCTGGTAGTGTAAAGCTTACCTCTCTAGTGTTTGTTCTTAAAAGGGTTTGATAAAATTAAATCGAACAATAACGGAACTCTCGTAGGTCAGCAGTAGCTCATTAGCTATTGTGGTTGCTGTCGTGACCTCTGGTCTCCAGTATGCATTCTGCTCTATGTCTTCGTGATGGGTCAGCTTAAGAATTAACTTACCGTTTAACTTAAAGCTGGAGTGATGCTCCCTAGAGGTTCTTATTAAGTTCACCCCTGAGCAATAATTGTTGCCTTTAGAGAAAAAAAGTTTATAGTTTCGAAAATATTTTCGTTTTTTTTCAAATGTGTCATGATAATTTCAAGAGTTTTTCTTTTTATCGTTTTCGAAATTGAAAGAAAAGAATGATTGAGTTAAATATTAATGAACAACAAAATAGTGCAGAAATAAAGATAAAACAAATAAATAATTAAACAAATAATAATTAGCATAAATTAGATAAAAATAAAAATTATATATAGAGTTAGAAAATATTTTTGCTAGGAATTATATCATTAAAATAGTTTTTAAACATTCTAAAAGATTCTTTTAAATTTTTAGGTAAAAACATAAATTAAGAAATTTAAATAATTGAGTAAAAAGCATATTGCGTAAAAGCAAAAAAAACAACAACAACCAAATAGTTATATCGAAAATTTTTATATTAGGAAAAAAATGTTATAATTTTTAACCTGCTGACTACTTAATTCATCGTCTGAACACAAATATATTATTTCCAATGCAGAGCCACTTTCTTTTATTGCATTTGCCACTCTTAAGCCGCAGATATTTGTTGCCCATTTTATTATGGGAGTAACACAGAGGCGGCTAACATTACTCCCTAGAACAGGAAAACAAAAACAAACGAAACGGGATATCATAATTTAGAAGAAAATTTCAAGCTTGGGCTGCTACCTCCAGTGATATTGTTTGAGAACCGGAGAACATTGTGACCAAGAACTTGTTTTACAAGCGCTATCCGCCATTATAGAACACAGTGGATCTTTGCCTGGCTTGAATGTCGAACTCGCAACTCTCCGATTATAAGATCAGTGCATATTCTGACTTAGCTATTGTGGCTCCATGTCAACACAAATATAGGACAATTTCTTACCTCGATAAATTCACGGGCATACGCTTGTATTTATATTAAATTTCCTAATTTTATCTTTTTACGATCGCATCTAAAACTGATTTTTCTTAACATCTTTTTCTTGTAATCAAAACCAATGTAAAAATTCTTAGTTATATTAATTTACTATATATTAAGATCAGTGGCAGACCTATAGCTGTCGTAGTCATACGTCCGCCTATGGCTACGACAAAATCTAGAAAGAAAGATCTTCATTGGTTCGAAAAGAAGAAATCTTCAATCAAGAAGAAATATATATGGGCTCGTACAGCCCCCTTTATTCGTGTAGTAATCTTGCAAAAAATCAACAAAAATAAATAATTAAGTTTTTTTGTTAAAATTATGTCGAAGACAAGCATAAAAGCTTATTTAATCTGTCAATTTTGATTCAAAAAGAAGTTTTTGTATTTATATTTCAATAAAGAAAAACTGATAAAAAATACACTACAGATCTGTTAAATTTCTAATATGATTACAGAAATATTCAGTTCAAAAAATTTCTCGGACAGTAGTTATCATCATAAAATTTGTCCTAGTAGAAGCACTTGAGATCTCCTTCAAGAGCCGTTATCCAAGTTTACATTTTAATTTTTCATTCACCACATTTCCTCTCCCCACTATATTATAGCATAAATAGTCAGATTCTTTTCATAAGTTTCCTCTGATTAGACTCCCAGGATGGTCCGTAAATCACGATCTACTTTCAGTACTCCTGTGTATGAACTCCTAAATATATGTAGATTGTCAATACGTAGTAAATAAAGTACGTAATATTTAAAGCAATTTTATTTTAAAAACTCAGCAGTCAGGGGATTTCCCAACATTCGATTTCGAGGATTTTATTTCTAAATATAATATATACATATATATACATATATATATATATATATATATACGTTATTCTTTTTCTGAAACTCCTTTTCTTTTGCATTTATACCATGCACGTCTCGTAAGCTTATTAGGACTTCCTAAGTCCACATATTCTTTCTTATTTTAAAGCCAAATTGAGGTATTAATCGCCACAAAATATTTTAGAGAAAATGTCCTTAACTTGAGGCAAGTAAGAAAATAGTTTACATTAAAGTTATAATGATGCTTTCAAGAGATTGAAATTGAGTTTTCTTAACGTAACAGCATTCTTGATTTCTTTTGGCTGTTAATGTTGCATATAGATAAAGATTAAATGATGGAAAAATAATAAAGATAGTATATAATGTATAAATAAAGATAAAAGAAGAATTTACATATAATGTTGAAATATAAACAACCACGAGCTGCTTCTCTTGAGATGAGAGTATTTGAGCTGTATATAACAATCCATCTTAAATTATAAGTAAATGGAAATTCATTAACAATTAAAAGATATTTTTATCATAATTTTTACTATTTAGATTCAATTAAATAAAAATTGTTAAGAAAGTTTTGAGTTTTCAGATAAGAATGATAAGGAATTATGAAGTATAATCACATGATATGAATATACAGATAAAAACACGAATACTTAATTATATAAAATAATTTAATTAAAACATTTTTATATTTGAAAAATATATTTTTATAATATTTAGTTTTTAAAATTCTCATTCAAGTCTGAAGCTATGTTTATTTCCTATATCCCATCAATCTCTTGTATTTTCCATTTCTGAAATTTAGCTTTTTAGTTGGAATCCAAATTGAGAGAATTAATGGTAATAAAATGTTTTAAGGAAAATAGTCATTGTTTAAGATAAATGAAAAGGTCTATTGAGTTAAGTTAGAGGAATGATTTTAAGAGCTATGATTCTCAACCTCAGGGCGAGTAACTTTGGTAAAAAATTAAAGTCTTTTAATCAGTGGCGTGCGGTACGTTTTCATGCACGGTGTGCAGAGAACATGGATTTTCCTGGATAAATCTTTTAACTATTAAGACATCTGAGTTCTCTATTCTGAAATGGGTTATTTATTATGAATATAAATTTAAAGATTACAATAAATAAAATATTTACCTACGAGTAGTCGAGTTATAACAATAAAAACAGCTAAATTTATGAGAATTCTACTATCACTGAAGAAAAAATCATGTATTTTGTTGGTGTCATATTGGCGTCGAAAAAGCAAAACTTCGGGCTTCTGCGAAAAATTTATATGTTCAGTAAACGTAGCACCACATGGCGCCGCCGCTGCGGTGCCTCATCCGGATGCTCATAGGTGCCGACAAACCGAGCGTCTATTTCACTTGCAGAGGATTTCACTGCACGCTGGCACAATAGAACGAACTGTTTCTTGTTCGGTCAGTGGATTAAATTATATTTATTAATTGTTTATAACATTTGAAAATCATATATTCTGCAAAAAACATCTTGACAATTTTTAAAAACAAAACCAAGGATATGGTGTTACAGATATAACATATATACTGTCTGTAAGACACAATGAATGGTAAAATTTGAATTGTTGTGTTAAAATTCGTTTCTTTTTTGTCTAACAAAACAATATTCTTTTTCAGCGAATTATTTCAATAAATATAATACATCACCGAAATTACTTTACCACACTAAAACATTTCACTTTATATTGATGAAATACTTCTTTTATGTTTCCATGAAAATAAAATCTTACAATATATAAATTTAAACCTTAACCGTCTGCAAAATTGTATGGCCAGTTAATCAGTTAAAAAACCAAAATCGCTTCAGCACGTAAGTCCCCGCTCTAATACAATGCCGTACCTTCTAAACCGTACCTTCCGATGATTCTGAACGCCAAGTACAGGAAAAATAGCTGCACTTGCCTCAGTGCTATAGTATGCTGTGCTTCTCCAGTAGCCTATACATTAAAGCTTGATTTTCAATTTAGTGCGCAGTGCGTACGCATCAGAACTTCCTATGTTCGTTTGCTTTTGAATGTGCTACGTGGTGCAGCACCCAGTATCGCACGCACTGCGGGAATACAAGCAAGCCAATCAACATAATATTTGAATATATTATAAATAATATTTATTATATACCATATAAAGATAGGTAGACATAGGTGCAGAAAACTATTGTCCCTCATAATTTTGCCAGGGTGTGCAGTGCACACCTTGTACATATGGACTGCACGCCACTGCTTTTAATAATGTATTGTTAGTATGAAATTTTTTATATATTATGTCCCATTGATTCTGTTGACTCCTTTCCCTATATCAGCATTATAAGCCTATTAATCTCTCATTGTCCTTCACAAAAAGAGATATATTTTCTTTTTACAAATTTCACTTTTGAATCGACGAGCAGGACCTTTAAAATCTTGCACTTTTACATTTAAAATCTCGCATTGAGATTTTTTAACTTCGAGTACGCCTTGCATTTCGCTTATTACTGTTTTAGTACCAGAAGGGGCTGAATGTCACCGTTATAAAGTTGAATCTTTTGTAGAAATAGAGGTAAAATAACAAAAAATATAAATAACGATGATAAATAATACACAAATGCAGATAATCTGTAACAATAAAGCTAATAAATATTTCATAAATAAAATAAGTATTAACACTATAGAAATAAAAAAAGAAGTATTAAATAAAAATTCCTCGCTAACTATAAATTTATAAAACTAAACAAATTATATTTATTACTAAACAAGAAAATGCTCTTTTAGTTTTTACCATTTAAGACTCTTAAAAATGATTAAGCATGGTTTAGAATTTTAAAGGACAAAATCTAAGACTTAAAGACTTAAGAGCAAATATATTATGTAGAAAAAAGATAAAATAAGAAATAAGTAAATGTATAAAATAAACTAATAAAAATATTTTTATAATTGCAAAATGCACTTCTTGGTATATTTTTTAATTATAAAAATGTGCATGTTCTAAAGTATCTTTGTTTCATACACACCATGCACGTCTGATTAATTTATTATTTCTTCTTCCATAGGAAATTTTGCTTCTTTGCTGCAGTCAAATTGAGAAAGTTAAATCTTAACACATTGTATGCGGGACACCTACTAGTACGTTTTCTGACGATTGATACTTGAGCGCGGGTCATGTACTAGTACGGGTTAGTGAAACAACAGGGTTTGTTTGTGGGTATAAAAATAACGGTATATGCAGGAAAAGGAAGCCAAATGTTCTTGTTTACTACATAGATTCTGGAGAAATTTAGAGAAGTAAAAATTAGTTTTTACATCAGTCGATGTTTAACCACAGAACGGGGAGGTTGATTAAAAAAATCATTTTAGATTTAAAATTAACTTTTTATTTATCCTTGCGAAAATGATGTTATATATATTTATATTTATACATTATATATATATATATATATATATATATATATATATATATATATATATTTGTCTATTTATATATTTTTTATTTGTCTATTTATATATCATATATTTCAATATATTCAATATATTATATATTTATTTGTATTTATATATATAGTTGTTTATTTGTCTATTTATATATTTGTTTATATAGTTCAATATAAAATACTAAAAGTTGGTTAAAAAATTAAATAATTTTCAATCTACTGAGATTTAACTGAATAACTAACTAATATTTAACTGAATAATATTTAGGCTCAAACGCCAGCCCCCGGTACAATTCCGCTGCGAAATGTACCCGCACTCAATATGTTAATAACATCTTACAGCGCAAATATTCTCATCTTTAGACAAGTAACAAGATCATTTAACTTAAATTTAGAGGCCCGTTTAACTTTAATTTTAAACCCTTTAACACCAGCAACTAAGTTTATTTAAAGTAACTGTATTTCTCCCATCAATTCTTGTTTGTATGTCGATCAATATTAGGTAGAAATATAGATAAAATAACGAAAAAGACTAAATAAAGATAAATAAAAATAGCTTAGAAATGTTGATAATTTCTAGAAAAATAGATTATAAAAGTGAAAAAATAAATATAAAAAATTATAAATATTATAGAACAAAAAATCTAATAAATAAATATTTAGCATAAACTACAAATACATAAAATGTAGATACAAATAGAAAATAATTTTCACTGGCTTTACCATTTAGAATTTAAGACTCTTAAAAATGCCTTAAATATTTAGATAACAAAAATTAGAAAATTAAGTATTAATATAAATGTTTTATGTACAAAAAGTATAAAATTAAATAAGCAATTATTAGTATTATCACCCTTGGATATTATGTTTCCTTTCTAAAGTCATGGTAAGACTTTAAAGGTTTCATAAGAAAATAATTTTTCCTATTTATAATTTAAGACTCTTAAAAATGTCTTAAATATTTACATTACAAAAAATAGGAAATTAGGTATTGATATAAATATTTTATGTAGAAAAAAGTATAAAAATCAAATAAGCAATTATTAGTATTTCCACCATTTGATTTTCTGCTTCCTTTCTAAAGTCATGGTGAAGAAGATAATTATATGGAAATTTTATAGAATAAATATTCTCATCTTCAGACAAGTAACAAAATCGTTTAACTTAAAGGTACAGTTATATTCTTTATCACCAGCAACTAAGTTTATTTAACGTAACTGTATTTCTCAATTTTTGTGTGTATGTGTATCAATATTATGTAGAAATATAGATAAAATAACGAAAGGGTAGAAATAAAGAATAAAACAAAAAGCGTAGAAGTGTAGATAATTTGTAGAAATAAAGATTATAAAAGTGAAAAATTGATAAAATAAATAAATATTAATAAAATTATTAAAATAATTGATAAAATAAATATTAATGCTTCAGAAAGAAAAAGGTTAATAAATAAATATTCAGCAAAAACTATAAATACATAAAATGTAGTTACAAATAGAAAATAAATTTCACGAGCTTTACTATTTAGAATTTAAAACTCTTAAAAATTTCTTAAATATTTAGGTAACAAAAATTAGGAAATTAAGTGTGAATATAAATATTATATGTACAAAATATGATAAAAATCAAATAAGGAATTATTAGTATTTCCCCCATGTGATATTCTGCTTCCTTTCTAAAGTTATGGTGAAGAAGATAATTGTAATGAAATTTTATAGAATAAATATTCTCATCTTCAGGCAAGTAACAAAATAGTTTAACTTAAAAGTATAGTTATATTCTTTATCACCAGCAACTAAGTTTATTTAACGTAACTGTATTTCTCAATCAATTTTTGTGTGTATGTCTATCAATATTATGTAAAAATTTAGATAAAATAACGAAACAGACTAAATAAAAATAAAAAATAGCGTGGAAATGTTGATAATTTGTAGAAAAAGATAATAAAAGTGAAAAAATAAATATAAAAAAGTATTAATATTATAGAAAAAAAGTTAATTAATAAATACTCAGCATAAAATATAAATACATAAAATGTAGTTACAAATAGAAAGTAATTATCACTATTGGAATTTATGATTCTTAAAAATGTCTTAAATATTTAGAAAACAAAAATTGGGAAATTAAGTGTTAATATAAATATTTTATTTAGAAAAAAGTATAAAAATTAAATAATCAATTATTAGTATTTCCGCCATTTGATATTCTGCTTCCTTTCTAAAGTCATGATCAAGAAGATAATTGTAATGAAATTTTATAGAATAAATATTCTTATCTTCAGAGAAGTAACAAAATCGTTTAACTTAAAAGTACAGTTATATTCTTTATCACCAGCAACTAAGTTTATTTAACTTAACTGTATTTCTCCCATCAATTCTTGTGTGTCTGTCTATCAATATTATGTAGAAATATAGATAAAAAAACGGAAAAGTAAGAATAAAGATTAAAAAAAAATAGCATGGAAATGTTGATAATGTTGATAGAAATAAAGATAATAAAAGTGAAAAATTAAATATAAAACAAGTACTAATACTGTAGAATTTGGTTTGGAGCGTTACGGTCTACTGTTTTGCACACGAGGACTAATGAGACCGGGACCTACTGTTTAAAGCCGATTCCGAACGACTACGAACATCCCTGCTATAGTGGGATTCGAACCCACGAACTCCGGTACTGACGATCAGCGCCCTAACCAATCGACCAGCGTTCGGCTAACACTATAGAAAGAAACGGGTTAATAAATAAATATTCAGCATAAACTATAAATACATGAAATGGAGTTATAAATAGAAAATAAATTGCACGAGCTTTACTATTTAGAATTTAAGACTCTTAAAAATGTATTAAATATTTAGGTAACAAAAATTAGGAAATTAAGTATTAATATAAATATTTTATGTGCAAAAAAAAAAGGGATAAAAATGAAATAAGCAGTTATTAGTACTTCTACTATTTGAAATTCTGCTTTCTTTCTCAAGTCATGGTGAAGAAGATAATTGTAATGAAACTTTATAGAATAAATATTTTAATCTTCAGACAAGTAACAAAATCGTTTAACTTAAAGGTATAGTTACATTCTTTATCACCAGCAACTAAGTTTATTTAACGTAACTGTATTTCTCAATCAATTTTTGTGTGTATGTCTATCAATATTATGTAAAAATTTAGATAAAATAACGAAAAGGTAGAAATAATGATTGAAACAAATATTGTGGAAATGTAGATAATTTGTAGAAAAAAAATAATAAAAGTGAAAAAATAAATATAAAAAAGTATTAATATTATAGAAAGAAAACGTTAATAAATAAATATTCAGCATAAACTATAAATACATAAAATGTAGTTATAAATAGAAAATAAACTGCACGAGTTTTACTATTTAGAATTTAATACTCTTAAAAATGTTTTAAATATTTAGAAAACAAAAATTGGGAAATTAAGTGTTAATATAAATATTTTATTTGGAAAAAAGTATAAAAATTAAATAAGCAATTATTAGTATTTCCGCCATTTGATATTCTGCTTCCTTTCTAAAGTTATGGTGAAGTAATTGTAATGAATTTCTATAGAATAAATATTCTCATCTTCAGACAAGTAACAAAATCGTTTAACTTAAAAGTACAGTTATATTCTTTATCACCAGCAACTAAGTTTATTTAACTTAACTGTATGTCTCCCATCAATTCTTGTGTGTATGTCCATCAATATTATGTAAAAATATAGATAAAATAACGAAAAGGTAGAAATAATGATTGAAACAAATAGAGTGGAAATGTAGATAATTTGAAGAAAAAAAATAATAAAAGTGAAAAAATAAATATAAATAAGTACTAATGTTATAGAAAAAAAAGTTAATAAATAAATATTCAGCATAAACTATAAATACATAAAATGTTGTTTCAAATAGAAAATAATTTTCACTATTAGAATTTAAGACTCTAAAATGTCTTAAATATTTAGATAACAAAAATTAGGAATCAATTCT